>OZ025207.1:17176229-17776229 GCA_964019055.1 Anthopleura xanthogrammica | reverse complement strand
GACTCACTATTCTGTTTTTGTCAAGTTGATATTTGAGTTGTCAAACTTATAGACTTCTAAAATGTAAAAATACAGTGAATCTATAATAAACAAGTAGACATGAATGTGTTTTTGTAAATAATATCATATTTTATTGAATAATAAAGAAATTCTTGTAAGAAACAACCAAAAAGTGGAACCAATCAGAATCTAAGAGTTCTAATTTTGTAGCAAATGTAATAAGGACATCTTATTTTGAAGCCATATTCGAACTTTCTGCTTATTAGAAAAAAAGGGTTCAAATTTTGCCAAGAAAAAATAGGAAAGCTGAAAGTAATCAAAAACTGACAAATGCTTTTCTTGAAAGTAGCTAGGAACAATTATTACAAAACAAGAATCTAGACTTTATCGTAAAATCTTCAAACAAATTTCATGTTTTTTTACTTCATTTTAATACCTTCAAAATGTACTTTGATCGGTCAAACTGTGATGTCACAAGTGTCAATTTCGAAAAGCCAAATGTCATACATGTATCTTGCCTAAAAATGATGATGAATTTCGAGGTACACGTATGGTAATCAAGTGGACAATATTTCTATCAGTCTATAATTAACAATGAAATTACTTCCTATCTCTAGTATTATAACATACTCAGGATATAGGGACCATACTAATCATTTGTTTATTGAGCATAAGATTATTAAATTTCATGATCTCATCTTTCATCACAATGCCTCTTTTGTCTATAACTTTATATATATTTCATAGAATAGGATTTAGAAAGGAGAATTCCCAAATGGAACTGTACATGTAAAGTAGGTAAGCTATGTTACTTATTGCCGAGAAAAGGTATATAGCAAAGAATGGCTATTATGAACTTTTGTGAAGGATAACAAAATTGAAATGGAACTGTTAAGTATGGAAGTTATGTTACTTATAAAACATAGAATTATCAGCCATTTCCTCATTCTGGTGCAAAAAGAAAAAAGCGATGATGATAATACTTGAAGGTTAAGAGAACAGCTTGCTTATACATTACCTACATTTTACATATTATGTTAATGTTTTACTAGAGGTAAATCATCCCTTGTTAATACCAGTACGCTGTGCTTATGGAAGAACTATCAGACTTACCTTGTCTATCCTTGTGACTTCAAGTGCCAAGTGCCATCAAAACCCAAAGCCCACAAAATATTTCTAAACCCCACGATAGAATTTGTTGGGAAATTATCAAGATGTAAGAAAAGTAATAAAGGAAGAACCCCAACCCTGAATTAAGCATCTACTGCCTTACTAATTTTGTTTCCATATCTTTTTTTGGTCAAGAATAAAAGTTCTGAAATTTCTGAATGGAATTGGTTGACTTAAGGCAGTGTTTTCCCATTTCGTAGCCATTGCTTCTGCTTTGATTTTTCTTTTTCTTTGCTGATAATATATACCGATTTATACCAGTAGATGGCATTCAAACAAAGACTCGTAATTCACAATTCATAAAGAGGATGTAAATGAGAAAACACTCAAGTCCAAATGAATTAGATGCATTGACTGACTCTTGTTCAAGTATACTTAACCACATTTTTTGTCACCAGGGCTAATACTACTGAAAATGATGGAATTCCATGTGATTTTCTGAACACAAAAAGAAGTGTAAATTCATGATATACTGTAGAGCTCAGAAATGTCATCACTTTAATGGAAAAACTGAGATTTCCAGGAATGCAAATGATAACTTTTAAATTCCAGAAGCCTTTTAGGAATTCCAGAGGTAGTATGAACCCTATATGACACAGATATACTATTACAAATTACTCACTAAAGTCCTGCTAGTAAAATCACAGCTGTCTTCTGTGCATATACAAAGCATGTGCTGTTACTTCTTGTTTTTCTACAGTGTTATTGTGCATTCCCATCTTCAAGTCTTTGGTTTACTCTAAAAAGAAAAAAATAGAGAGCTGAATATTACAACCTATTAGGGATTTCATTAGAAGCTCAGCTGCCTACTATCCCAATATACCCTTTTCGAAGATGGTGTCTATGACGTCAAACGAGGAGTCCAAGAATGTCCTGGATGTTAAGAGTGATGATGATTGTGTTTTAAAATCCAGGACATTCCAGTCCTGGATGCTCCTTGTGGAAATCATTGGGTTTCAACATCTGGGACATTCTCAGAATTCTCGTTTGACGTCATAGACGCCACATTTGAAAAGGGTCTATTGTGCCTGTTAATGAATTGATACAATCAAAAGTTCCCTGTCTCAATTCCTTTTCAGAAGGTTAGCTATTATTGAAGCACTGTTGGTGTACATGTAGTTGTGAGAGCGCTTGCCTCTCACCAAGGCGACCGGAATTTGAGCCCCACTGGGCTTGGTATCGTATGTGAGTAAAGTTGTTTGTTGGTTCTCTCCTGTGCTTCGAGGGTTTTTCCGGGTTCTCCAGCTTTTCCTCCCTCCTCAAAAATCAACTTCTAAAATCCAATTGAAATGCATTAACCCTACCTCTTGATCTTCAAAACAATATTGTGACCCTTTAACCAATGTTCCTTCAGTCTTCTTTGATAGGTGGAAGAACTTTGGGTTGAATAAACAAAATTGCATTTGTACACATGTCATAGTGCAATATATATTTACCGGTAGTTATTGCTATTAAGAACAAATGAACCTCAATTTTTGCCCAAGTAACAGGGCTAAGAATAACAGCTGGTCAGTTTCCTGTCATGATGACAGCAAAATTAGTAATTTCATTTCATTTTAGGAGTTTGGGAAGACCAGTAGAGTCTATTAGACTATTAATTAATGAAAATTAATAACCCTACCTTTCTTCAGAAGAATATCGAGATCCTACGTACACCCATATTGCTACTTCACTTTTCTTTGGTGGCTTTTGACCTTTGGATTGAATTAAAAAATGCATTTATCATATGTA
The DNA here is from genome assembly GCA_964019055.1 of Anthopleura xanthogrammica. Classification (NCBI taxonomy): domain Eukaryota; kingdom Metazoa; phylum Cnidaria; class Anthozoa; order Actiniaria; family Actiniidae; genus Anthopleura; species Anthopleura xanthogrammica. Next base: position 17,773,328 of record OZ025207.1, on the reverse strand, counting down.
CACATGTCATAGTGTGCTTTAGAAATATATCTATTATTATTATTATTATTGTTATCAAAAACCAATGACCCTCATTTTCACCTGTGTTACAGGACAGAAAATAATGGGTGGTTGGTCACCAGTTATGATGGCAGGAAAATTAGTAATTTCAATTTAATTTAGAATTTTAGAAGGACAAGTGGGTTCTATTAGACTATTCAGTGGCGTAGTGAGGGGGGCAGTTGCCCCCCCCTAACATTTTTTCTTTGATGTATGATGTCAATGCCACTGGAGTAGGGAGGGGGCAGCCTCTTGCCCCCCAAATTTTTGCCATAATTAGTTTTTATTCTAGGTGCCCCCCCAGATCCTTGGTCCTTGCTACGCCACTGAGACTATTAATAAAAATTAGTATAAATACAAGGGTGATTATACAAAATCGCGCGCTCTGATTGGTTTTCTATCTCGGATTATCAGCCGATAATCACCTTTTCGGACAAAATGGCTGTCAGCGTGACCGTCGCGCTTTTAAAAAATAAAATATTTTCACTTTCAATGTTGTTTCCTTCTTTCTTTTTTGAAATAATCACCTTTTTATTTATACTAAAACAATTATTCACCTCAGGCTCAGTGATTATCGATGAATATTTACCTCGCAGCTCGAAGACTCGCCGCTCGGTAAATACTCATCGATAATCACTTCGCCTTCGGCGAATAACTGCTAATTGATTACCCTACCTTTCTTCAAAAGAATATTGTGATCCTATGTACACCCATATTGCTACTTCACTTTTCTTTGGTGGCCTTTGACCTTTGGATTGAATAAAAAATGCATTTGATCATATACATGTACACATGTCGTACTGTGCTTTAGAAATATTATTAGTATCATTAATATTATTATTATTATTATCATTATTGTTATTAAAAACCAATGACCCACCATTTTCACCTTTGTTACAGGGCTGAAGATAATGGCGGGTCAGTCACCAGTTATGATGACAGCAAAATTAGTGATTTCAATTTAATTTAGAATTTTGGAAGGACCAGTGGGGTCTATTAAACTATTAATAAAAATTAATAACCCTACCTTTCGTCAGAAGAGTATTGTGATCCTACATACAACCATATTGCTACTTTGCTTTTCTTTGGTGGTCTTTGTCCTTTGGATTGAATTAAAAAAATGCATTTGATGATATGTCCACTTGTTGTAGTGCACTTTAGAAATAACAAATCAAGGCATTTCTTTGTCTTTTACTCAATAATATCCATGTTGTACTGTAGAATTATTCACTAGCTGGCATTTGTGCATGATAAAGTCTGGAAAGAACTAGTATCTTATCATGGACCGCAGAGCACCCTAAAATGTGGTGGGGCTATATATAAGAGGGGAGAATACACTGTAGTATGGGAAAAAGTGGCGAGACGAAGATTGGAAAATATAAGAGACTAGTATAGGAAAAAGTGGCGAGGCGAAGATTGGAAAATATAAGCGACTAGTATGGGAAAAAGGAAAAAGTGGTAGGGTTATAGCCCTACCAACCCCCCACCCCCCTCGCGCGGTCCCTGCTTGAGTTATTATTTTTCTTTTTATCATTTCCGTGGCACTATATTTACAGTACTCAGGCTGTAAGGAATGCCCGAGTTTAAAAAGGGCTTCATTTCTTGGTAGGTTATTTGTCAGATAACTACTAGACTAGGTCAATTGTTAACTAGGTAAATTTGTCAGTTACCGTAACTGTGAACCTTATCCACACCCTCTACATGGAATGTGATAGTAGTAGAAGAAAGAGGAAAGGTTATCATTCTTCTTAAACCAAGGCCCAAATAAGCTCACATCGCAAGTATACGTAGAAAATAGATATAATTTGAGCAGTAACACTTTAAAACTAAAGTTTTAAATAATTAGCACTCATGTTTTTCCACCATATTTACGACAAGGGTGTATGAGGAGAACGAAAGCATGCCTACAGATTATGAACAACAATAATCCCTTAAAACTACGTAAAAGCTGACGGAAACATTGAGAATACAAGTCATAAGCAAAGAAAAAGTGTTAATCTATTGATTCTTATTAGTAAAAGAGTGTTACTAACCATTAAAACAGCTGAATTCTGTGGCATTTTCACCTCGATCTGAACGTCTTCAAAAAAGTCCGCCATTTTGCACTTGTTGCTTCCAGACACGCCACATGACGTCACATCGTACTGCATGATGGGACTAGTGACTGATTTACTGTCAGGAATGGCAAAGGGACTGTGGATCTCAAACATTTCAAGGAATTGGGAGCAGGGAAACTTTTTCTTGTTTAATTTATTAATAATATTTTAATAACAACTTTATTGGGCATTTCATACTCTCAAAGAAGGAAGAATGGCGACGGGAAAAGAGATCCATGCGAAGCGGCCCAGTTTTTTGAGAAGAGTTGACTTAAGGGGAAAACTTTTATTTTTCTTATGGATGACTTGGATTTACCGCGCATTTAACAGCATATGGATGACGGTAGACGGGGAATTTAATAACAGTACTTCAAAAAGCGGGGGCATCTATAGCTGTGGAAGGGAGTCGGGGGCGGTTAACGCTGGCCCAGAAGTCGGCATTCATGACTTTATTTAGAGGACTAGTTTTTACTTGTCGTGAATGCTCAAGAGAAGGATGGCGGATGCCACTGTGTCACTGTAGAAAGAAGATAAACCTTCAAACATGCCGTGGGCACGGAGTAAAGATCATTAGAATTATATTCATTCTGATTTGTAGGTAACTTAAAGATCAAAATCAGAATCACATTTATGAACCGGTAGAAAATACCGGACCCCACCCCTTAGGGAACGGTGAAAAGTGCTAAATTGAACGCGACGTAAACGTCAAATGTTATGCCCTGTGCCGAGTTCGGAGGGGGGGGGGGGGGGGGGGGGGGGGGGGGGGGGGGGTTAGGGGTATTTCACTAACTGTGGTACAAAAAAAAAATAGAAAGTCGTATTTCATTGGCTGACAACACCATGCATTGTAGCAATGAACTACAGATGTGGTACGATCAGTGTGAAATTGTTGCGCAACGTTTGCGGCACTGTTGATCTTGATTCAACATCTGCGAGTTTGCTGCCAACAGTTAGAGAGGTATTAAAGTACACGGTGCAGTTTGGTTGTAGCGTGCAGCGCTGCACCGTGTGGACGCGGGGAATGTTTAAAAAGTACAATAAATTTCCGCTTATCTTGGCTGAATTTGTTTAATCAAGGTCATCCTTCTGGTCTCGAAAAATGAAAGAAAGAAAATAGATGAACACTCATGGACGTAGAATTGACGAAATAAAAAGTGCGCGCGCATACGCACGCTCTCCCCATCAATCAGAACAGTCCATTTGTTGTGATTATTTAAAACAAATAATTTATCCATTTTCAAAACAGACAAGACATGATCAATAAACAGCCAAAATATGATCAATAGTAGAATCGTTTTTTAATTAAATTGCTGCATTCATTTACTACTCTATTCAATATAATCCTGGTATAATCTATCTATCGTTTTTCAAAATGTTTAATAAAGTCAGCGAAATATATAAATAGTATTATTAAGACAAGATGACTAACACGAAAGGTGCATGGAGTTACTTAGTGGACGCAAAAACCTGAAACAATTTTTAAAATTTTACTCAAAAAATCCTTAAAGATTTACTTAGGGTATCATTTTTGAAGTTCCGGCATGTCACAGCCGTTCGGTGATGTCGATAAATTCTAAAGCTACGGACACACGGTGCAACATTGCACGCTGTTTTGCCGGCCATTGATGTTGCGAGCACGACGCAATTTGTTGCCGATTTGTTGCACGTAATGTTGCTGAAGTAGAGAACGATCCTACTTCAGCTAAATTGCCTGCAATATTGCGCGCAATATTGCACCGTGTGTCCGTAGCTTTAAAATTTATCGAAATGGCGCGTTATTTTGTTTGAGGGCTGACTGCATTAAACTCTCTGGAACCTTCTTCCTTGAAACAATACTTGAACCACTGTTAAGAGAATTTACGTTTTAACTAATTCTTTTTCGAGCCTGTAACAGCTTGCCTACCTGTTAACTAGGCTATCAGGCAAGCAGGCTATCTTGAGCCATGAGAACTGCTTTAACTTAATCATTCCTAATTCAAACCGTTAACTAGGTGCTTGAGTAGCTGAAAGTAGGATTTGCGCTTTGTCTTGAGGTAAAGAATGGAGTAGGGTCTCAAAATCTTGAGGATACTGCTGGCGAACACTCTTGGTCATGTTAACTAATCCTGCACGAACATCTGAGGAAGAAGAAAAATATGATGCAAAAAAATCAGATGTGAAAAGAAAAAAAAAAGAAAGAAAAATAAAAAAGAAAGCGGATGTTTTATTCCTTTTCGATCTCCAGTTGCAATTGCAGTTGCGATACTTTTCTACACATTTAATTTTTCGAGTCCAATTGCTCTTTTCAAGGTTCCTACTTAAAAGACAACCTCAAAAATATCAACCCGCGCGCAACAAATTTTCTTTTTGGCTGAGTAGAAAAATCTTCTACTTCTGTAACAAAGTCGCGCAACAAAATTTTGTTGTTGCTCGGGGTGGTAATACGAGCAGCATTCGCTCTGAAACTTGAAACGCAACATAGTAGCTCGACAAGTTGCACGATTTTGTAATGCTCGCATCTCCGCGCCTTAATCGGATCAAAGTTTACACACGTACACATACACATATATACTATATACACATGATTAGAGGAATGTCCTAATACACATTTATACAAATATTTATACAAATATCTAACACGCAAAAAGATAAAAAAATACTAAATTAAATAAATTTGTATACGTTAATGACTTTCTTTCTCTCATTTCTTAAGATTTGGCAAAAAATCAGTGTCTTTTAAAATATACACTTATCTGTTTATAGAATTTATAAATTTACCGTCAAATTTCGTTTTTGAATTCGGGGGAAGAGACGCGTGCTTTATCCGTTTTTTTAAAAATTTTATATGAAAAATGATAAAAAAAAAAAAAAAAAATTCGCGCTTTGCTGTTTGCCGTTATAAAGTACTCCGGCATCGGAGTAAAGTGAGTTTACTTAGAAGCGCTCTGCCAATCCCGCCCAAGCTACACACAGCACGCGCGGACGTTTTATCTCTCCAACACTTGATATTCAACATTAGAAAAAACCTACTAATGGTCTATCACCAATCGAGCCCTGTGAATGGCTGAGCTACTAGGGGTCTATTAGTGATAGACCTCTAGTAGCGAAAAGCGCCGGTTTTGAAAACAAAAAAATATATATTTAAAGCAAAATCCAAAACTTTTTGCATCCTTTTATTGGACCGATTAGTAAGTTTTTACTAAAACAATTAGACCTCTCGCCCTCATGGCCTACGAGTCAATAGCCCATTCGTAGACCATTCGGACTCGAGGATTAATTGTTAAGTATTCGCCAACAAGAACGGATCATATGGTCTCTTGACGTTGCCTAGTGAATAATGAACACTACATGATGGATCCTACCCAAATACAGCAACTAGTATTAGTAATATTTCATACGTGAGCTATAAAAAGAGATAGATAGAAAGATGGATGGATGGATGGATGGGATGGGATGGATGGGATGGATGGGATGGATGGGATGGATGGGATGGGATGGATGGGATGGATGGGATGGATGGGATGGATGGGATGGATGGGATGGATGGGATGGATGGGATGGATGGGATGGATGGGATGGATGGGATGGATGGGATGGATGGGATGGATGGGATGGATGGGATGGATGGGATGGATGGGATGGATGGGATGGATGGATGGATGGATGGATGGATGGATGGATGGATGGATGGATGGATGGATGGATGGATGGATGGATGGATGGATGGATGGATGGATGGATGGATGGATGGATGGATGGATGGATACTTGCATTCATGAAACTGTTTTTAAATCGATTCGTTTTACTGACTGGGAGACAAAAGGCCCTTTTAGGCGCCGAAGGCAAATGGAAGTAATGCTTGGACATAGACATATACTTTATTTAGTACCACTTATGACATATTTTACATAGCAGTGATTATTTTTACCAGGAAGTTAGGTAAAAGCTGTCTATAACTAAATTGTTAACCGAGATAGACAGCTGCATATATTAGAATTGCCAGGAAATTGCAGTCAGAAAAAGTCATATAAAGTACAGAAATAATTACATAAATGTGTTACTGAAGAGAAAAAGGAAAAATAGAAAATATATATAAGGAAAAGAAAGAAAGAAGGATCAAGACAAGGTAAATATACATTATTTACATATCATATACTTTTTATCATACATAGTTATTGATAAGGATGCCGTAGGAAAAAAATGCTTGCCATTGCAATCCCGCATCTTTTAACGGTTCCTGAATTTCTTCACAAGTTTTAAACTGTACCGTCTCAGCCGTTTACTCCTCAGGAAGTACAAATATGGATTAAGGCTGGGGTTTGAAAGATAAAGAGATATTGTTGCCTGGTATACAAGCCTCAAAGTTGAAATATTTTCCAGAAGGTTTGAATTCTGATACAAGATTTCCACGCAGATGTGTGGAACATAGCAAAATATCAAGGCTGCAGTAATGCAAGCCGCGGTTGCTAGCCCACGCCTTTCTTTCTTGCAAAGTGCATTAGGATTGACTAGTTTGGTCTGGTTGACAATCTTGGAAGACTGTGTTTTAGAAATACATAAAAGTTTCAAGTCAATGAATGTCATGATAAACGTTATAACGATAAGAAACAAAAACCACGAAAAGGCAATAACAGATCTCATGGATGGCACAAAAGTTCGAAATGAGCTCAAAGCAACGCTGAATATCCAGGAAAAGGATATGAGGAATGCCACTCTCTTCTCGTTGAGAAGCGTGGCATATCTAAGGCTGTGAGAGATAGCGATATATCTGTCCATAGTCACTAAGAATAGGCTCCCAATCGAAACATTAACAGCTACCATCCCAAGAAGATCTAAGACAAAACGAAAGCGCGCTGTGCAAGACCTAGAGTCTCCTGCTAAGGCTAAAAACATAGAAACGGCGAACCAAGTTTGGGTCAAAATGGCCGTAAAAAGATTAGCTGAAGCCAGATTGACCAAAAACCAGTTAGCTGTCACATGTAGCTCCCTAAAGTACAGAACTGTGGCAATAACAACTGAGTTACCCATGATAGATAGTACAAGCAGTAAACAGCGAAGGACAGCCGAGGCCAGGGCTATGTTAGTGTGATTTTGAACGAGTTCTTTGTCAAGACTTAGAAGACCTTTTCTGTCAGATCCGTAGCCCATCTCATATTGAGCATAAACGTGGCAATCTTCAGGTGACACTGAAGAATTCATGGTCATATTCATTTTTCCCACCGTAGTTTCTTCAAGGACCTTAGTTTTCGCTAGTTGAGACCAAATGTGAATGGTTTTGGCTGTCTTGCTCCCTTAAAATGCTACGACAAAGTCTCTCCCTCTAAATCTTGTTTCTTGTTGTGCCTTTTTTCCAGACGAGACAAAATTTGAATGTTCTTGCGCTCTTGGTTTTCGCGCTTGTGTCTTTTCTAAGCCGGCGAGACCAAGTGTGCATGTTTTTGCGCTATCTTATACTTAACTGCTATCAGAAAGTCTCTCTTTCTCTATATAGAAGTCTTATTCCTCCTTGTAGTATCTTTCCTCTAAGTGAGACCAGATGTGAATGGTTTTGGCTGTTTTATTTCCTTGTAGTATGTTTTCGCAAGGTGAGACCAAAAATGTGAATGGTTTTGGTTGTGTTGCCTTAAAAATGCTGCAACAAAGTACCTCTAAGTCTTAGTCCTTGTAGTGTCTTCATGTCAGTGAGACCAAATGTGAATGAATTAGTGCTGGTTTGCAATGTCAAAGATGATACCAGAAAGTCTTTCCCTCAGTCTTGGTCTTTGTAGTGTCTTTTCGCCAGATTAGACCAAATGTGAATGAATTAATGCTGGTTTGCAATGTCAAAGATGATACCAGGTGAGAAAGTTTTCCCTCAATCTTGGTCTTTGTAGTGTCTTTTCGCCAGATTAGACCAAATGTGAATGAATTAGTGCTGGTTTGCAATGTCAAGGATGATACCAGACGCAAAAATGACGCAAGAAGTATCCATGACAACGCTAGGAAACATGCCATAAAACCGAATTCTATTCGAAAACACGTTTTTGCGAGAGAAAGTCTCATTATTAGATATTCATGTATTTGAAGACCATCTCGTAAACATCAGGGTACAAAAGGTTTGCAAGCCTTTAAAAGCCTATCTTTCCCGGAGTCTTTCACGACATGAAATGCTTAACTGACGCAGGGAGGTGACTGACTGACTGACGCTAACCATGAATGCCATTTTTACCATTAGTCACGTGATAGTTTATAAAAAGAAAAGCTACAAAGCAGATGGTGCAACGGTGAGAACAGCAAATATTATGCCGGGTAGATAAATGTTTTGATAACTATTGACAATCTTGGGATTTTTATAGCTTCATCTCCTGTGAGCATCCTCATGCTGCAGTATAATGTTTCTCGTGATCCTCAGCGGTCTCCGCTTCCTAGATTTATGCATAGTGGCTAACTTTACTAGTATAAAATAATTATATTTAATAGGTATATTAGTCATATGCAAAAAAAAAAAAAAAAGTTGACCATCAAGAAAAAAAAGTATATGAAAAATTTTAGTTATAGGAAACCATGGGCTCCTGCTAGTCTACTAACACGGCTATCTAAGAAACAATATATTAATGTCATCTATTGGGCCATTATTATGAGTGCATGTTAAACTAAGGCTTTTCGTTCCCATTAAACACTAGATAGTTCTTTAACGATATAAAATCAACGGGGCTTCATAAGAAGAGGAAGAAGGAAAAAAAACAAAACAACATATAAAGACAATTAGCCCATCGTATCCATGAAAAGCTTTGCTTTTTTTGCACTTAACTTAGCTTAGTGTCAAGGGGGAGAGTATCGCGGGCGCGTACGAAACCCCGACGGTTGAAATCTGAGCCTAAACTTAGCTCAGTGTGTTCTAGAAAGCTAAGAAGATGAAAAACCTAGGTTTTATCGATGGTAACTTTTGGTAGGTCTTCGTAAGAGACGTTTTGCAGCTGAAAAACGAGTAACCGCTCAGGAAAACGACGGCGAGAACCTCTAAAACAACCTGCCTCGGCTGTTTGTTACAGAGGAAGACGCTCTATATAGCTCTACTGATTCGTATTGTGAACTAAAAACAATGAAGTTAGACTGTGCAGACGCGATAAATCAAAAGATCAAAACTTATAAAAGATTCTAGCGTTTGGCGCTTTTAAGATGATTTTAATCCGTAGGAGTTTACGGAGGACCATAGAATAATATTTTTTTTTAAGTGGCCACGGAAATAACACATGCTGTTTTTTGAAATTGCTGGGAGATGTTTTTCGGAAATACGGAAACTCGCTTTTGAAAAGTCTTTTAACACTATCCAAACATAACTAGTTTATTAGTCGATTGAATTGCTTTGTTTAACAAAATGGTTTTGTTATGTGGCTCGAGTAGAATAAACAAAAGAGGTAAAACATGTATGTGATCAATAAAGAATGAGCACCGGGGGGGTACTTCGGGTTGTTTCACACGGGGATGCTCCGCCCGGACTCTCGACCCCTTACCCTTTTCTATACCAAATTTTAGCAAAAAAGTACTCCTTTTATGTACCTTTTTGCCTGAGAAGGTACCCCTTTCATATACCCTTGAAGAAAATCTATCCCTTTTTATACCAAAACTCACAAATTTCCACCCCTTTTCTATACCTGCGGCCTGAAAAAAGTACCCATTTCGGGCGGACCATCCCCGTATAGTCCATTATAGGGAGTACCCCCCCCCCCCCCCCAGGAATGAGCAGCATGACAGACTGAAAGTTTCTTAAGTATATATTGTAAATAACCCGCGGCCGTGCTCTAACTGCTCGCCCAGTGCCCTAACTGATTCTCCATTAACAAATTGAACTTAAACTTTTTCGGTTAATAATGGGCGAAGAGGAGAATCTTATTAGTAACACCAAAAGGAACCAATTTAATGAATAGGTTGTGAGATTCTTAATCTTATTAATAATCAATTAATTCTTGATTCAAGAACTGAAAATGCCTCAGTAATGTCTCCGTGTTATTCTAGTAGAGGGAATAAAGGAAAAAATATAGGAGAAAAACCACCACCGACAATAACAACTACAACTATAACGAACAACAAAAATAACTTCTTCGGGAAGACTACACCACGAACAACCACGAAAAAAAAAAAAAAAAAAAGTATAAGAAAACATGTACATAAAAAAAAGAAGAAGAAGAACTCGAACAGTTTCTATAATTGCTTGTTTTTAGCTTTTGATTCGGTTTTGTTTTTAAGGACACCCGTAAGAACGTTCTGAATTGCGGTCACGTACTCGACGTATGGCAATCTACTGTCAACAACTGGCAGGAGTGGCGTAAACGAGCGCCGTCTGTGATGAGCTCGATCAGAAAAGAATCGCGGAGTATGAAAGGCGAAGGGAGAGGAGAAGGAGAAGAGAACTGTGCAACACCCGTCAGCAGGTGGTAGGCGTATCTATTAGGCTTTGTTTTTATACTCCTTAAAAGTTTTCTTAAAAATAGCATAAGCGGCAAGAGACAAACTAAAATTTAAAAGTTAAAATTAGCTGATATCAGTGGCGAAGCGACGTGGGGCGAGGGGGCGGCCGCCTTTTTTTCTTTGATGTATGATGTCAATGCCACTCGCGTATAAAATTTTTTGGTAATAAGTTTATATTCTAGGTGCCCCCCTCCCCCCCAGATTCTCCTACCTCGCTACGCCTGCCCAATGGCTGATATGACCACTCAAGGTCTTGGTGACGCCCACCACCACAAACTACAGGTGATAGCGCTCACAAACATAGGACATCTGTTTTCTCAGGCTAAGGAAACTGAAGAAAAATCTAATTTTCTTGACCTGACTGAAAAACCGAGATCTCTTACAACTTCTCTGCTTTACGAAATAACGTGTTTAGAAAAACAACGTCTTGATCATCAAAGAACCAGTAATGGCTTAAAAGTTCTAGCATTCCACATAGCTTATATTATTGAAATATCTAGGAGATATTCTCGATAGCGCTAACCTCTTATACCTCCTTCCGCACTATGATACGAATAATTTGGTGATTTTAAAACATTTACAGAGAACGACAGCTGAGCATATCGAAAACTGGGGTCTCTGATAACAATTCCCTAGCTTATAATAAAGAAAATTTTCCAGTGGAATAAGTACTTCTTAGTGTGATCTTGCTTGATGAACCGTTTATTGGCTCTCGAGAGTAAAAATATGTCCAAATAAAAAAAAGTACTTGTTCATTTTATCACCAAAAAATGTCGTGTTTTTTCCATGCCTTACGGCCCAAGCGTAAGCGCGCGGGCCATAAAAAAAGTGAAACAAAAAAACAAAAAAAAACGAGGATCCATAACATACGGTACGGACCGAGCAAACGAGGTTAATAAGATATTTACCATATGGCAAGGCTAGGAGAGACAATTTTGATTTTCGGTCCGTACCGTACGTTATGGACCGCAAATTGACCAATCATAGCGCGTGAAATGACCTTGCCATATAATAATTATGCTTATGTTAAGTGTGAACCAGCCTTAAGACTTAAATAGACAATAGCAGATACAGAGTTACACAATTGCTTTAAGTTATGACATTTGGGCCAGTTTACATAAATGTACTGTATTGCTGACCCAAATGCCTCGACTTGAAACAATATCTGCGTAAATTAGAAGTACAATACCTTCTTGGAGGTCAGGTGATGGTAAAACTTGAGCAAAGATTCCTAAAATATGACCAAGATGTTGCATGACCTTCAACAGAAAGAATTAATCAAAAGCATTAGTACAGGCAAAACAGAGAAACCGAATCTCTGGCTGAATTATCGGGGATCTGGATGACCCGGGGGGGGGGGGGGGGGGGGGGGAGGGGTTAGTTTTTTTTAATCATCAAATACTAAATTTCGAGTCTCAGTTACCTTACTTTAAGGGGTTCTCCGCAGTCCTCACGTTATAAAATAAGATGCCATCATCATCATCATCATTATTTATCATCATCATTATCATCATCATCATTTATCATCATCACCATTATCATCATTTATCATCATCATCATTTATCATCATCATTTATCATCATTTATCACCATCATCATCACCATCACTCATCATCATCATCATTATTTATCATCATCATCATTTATCATCATCACCATCATCATTATTTATCATCATCATCCTCATCATCATCATTTATCATCATTGTCATTTATCATCATCACAGTCATCATCACAATCATCATCATCATCTTCATCATCAACACCATCACAGTTATCATCACAATCATCATCATCGTCTTCATCATCATCACAACCATTATCATCTTCACTATCAATAATATGTACTAATACAAGGAAAACCAACATGTGTTCTATTTTCATTAGACAATACAAGTGAATACGAGACAAGAACTTATGTAATAAGCGCTCACCTGTGGATGCTGATCGCTAAACATTTCAATAATACACGAATAGACGGTTGGATTCTCCTCGAAATCCTCCTTGAGCGGTAAACACTGGATGATCATCGGAAATACCTATCAAAAAAAGCCATGAAAAAAATTACTCACCAAAGATAACATAACAGAAAATAACCGACATTAAAAGTGTTTTTTTTTCCTTCTACAATTGACGGATGTATCATAGCAGTATCATAGATTTAGGATCTTTTTTCTTACCAAGACTAAGCAGGTTCTACGCCGTCCCTGACAAATAGATGAGGATACTGTGGTTGTTTCCACATAAGTTGCAAGTCAACTAAAACTAAAAGATACTGACCTTGTCAAGAGGTACCGCTGACCGGTTGGCCATAATCATCCGGCTCACAGCACCACATACATTATCTACTACACGACCAGGCTGCTCGGACGACGACATTGAGAAAAACGCTTCCAACAACACCTGGTAATATCTGTTAGGATTGTCAAGGAAATAAATATCTATACCTAGAATAGCAAATATTGTTGGTATTCTGAGGTCTCAGGTTCGATTCCTGGACTTGGAAATAAGAAAGTAGTTGAAAGGAAAGGGCAAGAAAGTAAAGGAAAGAATTGGAAGATAGAAGAGTGGGAAAAAGGAAATGGAAAGAAAAAATACGAGAGGGAGGTAATGGAAATGAAGGGACAGATAAGTACACTACAACAGTCTACCTAAGAGCAAGGGAACTCCACTACATCTACAGTCACCTACAACTGAACACAGAACTAAGAAGAAGAAACAATAAACACAGTCTACCTCCAACCAAGGGACCGATAAATCCAAAATATTCAGAGAAAGTCACAAAAATAAATCGAAAAACAAGGCATAAATCATAACAGAATATAGGCGAGTAACGCAGGAAGATGTCTTTCTGTTTGATAAGGATACGGCACCATAATATCACCGCCATTCATGACGAGCAGACCCAGTCCATATGTCGCATTACTTCGCACTTCATCATCCGGGTCTTTGAGTGCTCCAAGAAAGACTGGGTACAGGTGTTGGACAAAAGGAATAGTCGCTGGGCCAAGTGCCAAAACAACCTACAGATTATAATACAAACACATTTGGTTAATTATGAATGATGTCGACTTAGTTTGGTCAACATGTGAGTTGAGTTGTATGCATAGAATATATAATGTAGTGGTAGTGTGTGTGAGTGACAGTGGGCCAAATTGGAAACTAGTATTCAGTTACTGAATTTGTATATCACTATAAAAAAAAGTGATTTATTTTATTTATTTGGAACAACTATTGCGGCAGTAATTTCCAATGGTTGCACAATTACGTCAGTTTTGAGTGACTGCACAACTAACTCAGTTTATAGGAATCAAAGGTAGTTTTTAGAGATAACGCACTCGCCTCTCACATCTGGGGTCTCGAGTCGGAGGGAAAAAAGGGCCGGATATTACAAAGTCCCAAAAATGAAATTTGTCCACACTGCATAGTCTCCTCCGCAGCTGTCACTCTTTCGGTCCCAAATCCTCACTTACCCTCTCTGTTAGTGGAGAGGGCTTGGGAGGATTTGGGACTGAAACTAATGACGGCTGCGAAGTAGACTACCAAAATTTCCATTTTGGACTGATTTTGGCCAAGAAAAAAATGGAACTAAAAAGCTACTGGCAGACTCTCTCTGTTTCCACTGACTATAGCTAATGCCCGAGTGATTCCTGGACTCAGTATCACAAGCATGGCATGTGAGTAGAGTGTCTTAGGTCTCTGGCTCTTTTGATTTCAGGGTTTATTCTCCTGGTTCTCCGGTTTTCCTCACTCCACCGACAAATCAACATGCTAAAGTCCAATTCGATGTGTGAGTAAGCCGTGCCCTGACTTTGATCAACCCAGGGTTGCTTCAGGGTATCCATAACATTGCTTTCTATAATTTTGAATAGGGAGCAGTGTTCCATATAACTAAATCTAAATAAATTGCGCAAGTAAGTTTTCATATTCCAATGACTTTATTACATATTTCTGACATTTATGCCTTGTGTTTATTGAAAATACATTAAATCTTAAAATTGGAAAACAAATAAAACAAGAATGATGTGGCAAATGGAAAGAATACTCAAATCTAATACATCTGAATGTCCATAATGCAGCTTGAAAGTAAGGAGAAATCCTGCTTACCTCTGATATCGTACCAATGGCAAAGGATTTGTCTGATGTTGGTGACGACTTGCGCTGAAGCAAACAAATGACAAGATAATGTTAGTTGAGAGTCATGTGTATATTACATCAACCATCAATTCCTGCGCATCGTTTCAAGGCACGGAGAAAAGGTGCAACTGCGCACGCATGTTTGTCCGTAGCTTTAGAGTGTCATTTCTAGCCAAAACAAACTATTTCTCGAAGATATTTTCTTGCTAAAATTACTGTTTTATGGTGACGCAATGAACCAGCCACCCGTTGAATTCACAGCGGTGAAAGACCACGCATTATTAGCAGCGTACGCCACCAGACAATTAAATAAGAATAATTTGCAAGGCAAGGCAAGGCAAGGCAAGGCAAGGCAAGGCAAGGCAAGGCAAGGCAAGGCAAGGCAAGGCAAGGCAAGGCAAGGCAAGGCAAGGCAAGGCAAGGCAAGGCAAGGCAAGGCAAGGCAAGGCAAGGCAAGGCAAGGCAAGGCAAGGCAAGGCAAGGCAAGGCAAGGCAAGGCAAGGCAAGGCAAGGCAAGGCAAGGCAAGGCAAGGCAAGGCAAGGCAAGGCAAGGCAAGGCAAGGCAAGGCAAGGCAAGGCAAGGCAAGGCAAGGCAAGGCAAGGCAAGGCAAGGCAAGGCAAGGCAAGGCAAGGCAAGGCAAGGCAAGGCAAGGCAAGGCAAGGCAAGGCAAGGCAAGGCAAGGCAAGGCAAGGCAAGGCAAGGCAAGGCAAGGCAAGGCAAGGCAAGGCAAGGCAAGGCAAGGCAAGGCAAGGCAAGGCAAGGCAAGGCAAGGCAAGGCAAGGCAAGGCAAGGCAAGGCAAGGCAAGGCAAGGCAAGGCAAGGCAAGGCAAGGCAAGGCAAGGCAACTCACAATTTTCTTGAGAAGAAGAGGCATGAATCCTGCGAAGTAAGGAGCGAAGGCTTGAGCACCAATAGCTTCAGCAAGTGCTGGCAGACAATCGCCTGAGTATTCGATTAACATGGCATCGAATTCCGCCTGCTGATCGTCATCACCATCATATGATTCGTCTTCATCCTCTTGGCATCCAGTCTGACAAGTGAAAAATTCAAAACGGTTAGACTGTGAATATACAGCTATTTCAAAAAGGTTGGTGAAGGTCTTGTTTGTGTTGCATGTTGCATACCTAGCCCGAAACTCACTATGGGTGCCGTGAACGCAATCAGCCTGAGGTCAGAGCAATATATATATAGACTCCCGGGATTTTCCCAAACTTTGCCTGCACGGTTTTTAGGCATGATTTCTTCTGTGCTGACATTAATTACATATAATCCAAAATTCATTTCGGGCTTGGCATGGTACATGAAACAAAAGCTTCCTCAATCTTTTTGAAATAGCTGTGGATTGAAGCATAGGCAGTACCATCAATACTGATTTCAACAAGAGAAACCAGCACAAAGTAGTGAAGACTAATTTCACAGGAGAGACAAGGGCAGAGCAGATTACTGTTTTCAGGACAAGGAGGATCAAATAATTTCCTTTCCTTACGTATCTCCTTTTGCATTTGCACGGCTAGTGTAAACCCACACGAAGCTGAGTGTTAACATTGTCCCTAAACGCCCTGGTACGCGGAGCTTCTTTTGCGCGCGATGTTGTGGGCATCAGAACAGTATGACGTACCATTTTCCCCGCAGCAAGTTAAGAAATTTAAGGAGCGCGCCAAACATTATGGTTTTCTAATAACCAATATATCAAAATAGTGAACATTTATTTTCCGAGAGCATCGCACCATTGTCAACGAGGCTGCAGATATGTTCACATAGTATACCCTATTGTTCCCGGTGAAGTTGTGCGCAAAAGCTGCGCAGTAAGATGCCCGGTGCGGTTTCACTGTTGCATGCACAATTTGTGCATTTTCAACGACTTTCAAAACAATCTTTCTTACCTGTTGAAGAAAAATAGCTCGAACAGCCGCAACGATAGAATCCACGTGACCTTCACCAACCAACGCAGCACCCTTCATATTCTTTAGCATCTCGTTCAGCGCCTGAAGGGTTGCCATGACAACAGTCCTATCTTTGTCCTTGGTAATGACGGTGATGTAGAGACTAACAGTTGTGGTAACAAGTCGTTGCACTAGGCGTAAAAAGAAAAGAAAGGAAGTAAAACTGTTAGTATTTATTTACGAGTCTTTCTGACTTGATATGCTACACCAGCACAAGGAACAGAAACAAAGATGCCTTTTCTCAGACTCTAAAGAAAAAAATGTTGTCGTAGGGCGCGGAAATACGAGCAACAAAATCGTGCAACTTGTCGCGCAACATTGTTGCGATGCAAGTTGCAGAGCGAATGCTGCTCGTATTACCAGCCTGCGCGCTTCTACTTCTGGAACAAAGTCGCGCAAGAAACTTTTGTTGTTGCACAGGGTGTTAATACGAGAAACTTGCAACAATGTTGCCTGACAAGTTGCATGATTTTGGTGCTTGTATTTCTGCGGCTTTGCCATTTTGCTGTTTAGTTAGTTTAAGTTTTATCTAGTGTATAGTTTGCATCTCGAATCTGCGCCTAACAAAATCTTTGCAAGCTGCTTCCTACTCTCAGAAAGTTTTCTTGCAAGACTTCTTAGAGGTAAGTAAGTAAGTAAGTAAGTGAGTAAGTTTTAATCAATCAGGTTAACACAAAGTAGCTTACAATAAAACTTGTTAGAACGTGCACGTGCTAGAGTGGGGAAATCTGAACGCGCGATTTACTTTGTGAATACTTTCTTTTGCTATTCTAATCACATCTTGTTTCGAGGGTAGTTGAGGTTGTAAAGTGTCGAACATTTTTCTTTATATAAATACCAAACTGAAGAAATAAAAAAACGTGCGCGTGTGCTGTGTTCAGTTTTAGAGCTCCTCAACACTTCTTAAATCATTGTTTTGACCATCCCTTTTGACAAGTGCTTTATACCTTCGCACAGCAGAGCAAGCAATTTTTTTTATATCTTTTATAAGATACAAATGCGCGCTCGTGCTGTGTTCTCTCATAACTGATGCACGCGCCATCAACCAATGAGAATGCGAGATTTATAAGAGTTATTTTATAAAAACAAGTTAAGAGGCAGAAGCGCAAGCAAAGAACTAAGCTGCCTGCAGGCAGACAGGCAAAGAAACACAAAACAAGCAAGCGAGTGATTAGACTTACAAGGTGTTCTTTCTTGAGTTTGACTCTCTTCCAAGACTTTATGAAGTACAACACAGAATTGACCCAAAGCTGTTACAGCACCTTTACGCACTCCTGTATGCGGAAACTAAAAAAAATCGCAAACAATAGTTCACTATTAAAACAAACTGTTATCAATCTGTGAAACAAACTGTCAAGTATCAATCTGTGCAGATTGTGAGGCATGACAGTATGCAAAAAAATGATTTTAAGTCCTCAATGTTTATTCTTATAAGAATAAAAACCTTTCTTTAACCCTGCGTAACCTCGTCCCGAAGCACTTGACAAATGGAAGCCATTTCAATGTTACGACACTGAAACACTGTAACAACATGTCGTACCGTGTACATGCTATAAGTCAGTAACGTACGTTTCCCACTCATATGAAAACCATTCTTATGGGAAGCCATTTCAATGTAATAACATGTCGTACCGTGTACGTGATGTAAGTCAGTACCATACGTTTCCCACTCGTACGATAACCATTCTAATATCAAGTCTTAGTTTCATAGCTCTTTTTAAGAGTTATACTATACCCCCATAATACGCATCCCTGACAAGGACTGACTGCTTACCTGAACTAGTCGTAGAACCTCTTTAGAAACTTCGTCGAGATAGGGCAGGAACTTGATGCTGAAAAATAAAACGAAATATTCATTCCTTCATTTGTGAACTCTCATCCATTCTTATCATTTCATTCCTGTTCTCTGCCCTTCTTTCCTGCTCTCTGTTCCTCCATCCATTCTTCCCTTTTTCAGTTCTTTCTTTCATTTTCTTCCATTCAACTTCTAAATTCCAATTGGAATCCAGTGCGGGAAGAAGAGACACTCTGTGGGATCTACTGTTCATTATTTATTAATCATTATTCATATATTATTTTATTTATTGATAGTTTTATTACCCTGTGTTTTCTGCTAATTCTCCTAAGGCATTACAGGTATCTTCTTTTTCTTCCAAATAAGAATTTTCTACGCTATATCTGTTGATCAAAAATGAAACCAAAGTCAATGATAACCATAACACATGAGAACGGTTAACCAGAGATAGTCGACTAAAAAGGTAGATACCGTTTATGTGGACAACGATTGACAAGAAGGCAGCCATGTTAGAGGACAAAACAATAGAAATTTCTTCTGAGAAATAAATTTTCTTGTCGTGCAAACAAATTGCATTGTTCCTGCCCTGAAACATGGTCGCCATGAAAAACCTCCATAAATCTAAAAATATGTGTGCGAAACACAAAGTACGATGACACGAAAAATACTCTGATACCAGCAATACAATGAGAAGTCTTTTGTTAAATACCACCAACATGGTCGCGATGACGTAACAAAG
Source organism: Anthopleura xanthogrammica (assembly GCA_964019055.1). Classification (NCBI taxonomy): domain Eukaryota; kingdom Metazoa; phylum Cnidaria; class Anthozoa; order Actiniaria; family Actiniidae; genus Anthopleura; species Anthopleura xanthogrammica. The sequence continues at coordinate 17,754,149 of OZ025207.1, read as the reverse complement.
AATAGGTGCGAAAATACATGGCAAAACCGTAGTCGCACTAAAGACGAAGCAGTAACCACGCATTGCGACTGAGGCCATTTCAATGTTACAGCATGTCGTACCGTATGCGCAATGTACGTTTGGTAACATAGAGCAGTTTTCGTATGACTATGAAAAACGTACGGCACGGACCGCGCCTTGCCGTAACCGTGTCAGTGCCGTGACGTGTATGAAAACATACGACATTCGGTGCCGTGTCCGCGCCGTAACCGTGCGGTGACTTTTCACACTCATACGAAATCTGCTCTACGTTTCGCACTCACACGAAAACTGCTCTGATGCACTCAAGTACTTGAAGTGTGGCACCACTTACCCAGTAATATCTTCATCATCCTCCAACTCTTCGTCTTCCAGCTCCTCGTCTTCCAGCAAGAATGTTGGATCGTCCTCTTCAGCGTAATGTGTCTACAAACACCCAACAAATAGTCAATTGAGCAAATGGTCGTATAACCAGTATAACCAGTATAACCAGTATAACGACTAGTTAAAATGTCGCCAATGCTATAATGGACTGTGCAGGGTGCCTTGTTGTGGTAACAGTAGCCTACTCATTCTGATAGCATTTTGTGGGTATAAAACGTTAATCTTTGCGCATCTCAGGGTATGACATTAGTATGAGACCATTAAAACTTAAACATTAAAAGAGCATAAACTAACCAGATTTTGATCTTTTCTTTTCAAGTGTTTGCTAGTCCAGAACTAAACCCACTTTTCTCACTAACTTACTAACTTATATATCGCAAAAATAACAGGAAAACAGCGCGCGCGCACGAAATACAATATTATTATTACCAGTCAAGAGACCATATGGTCTGTTGTACCAGTCTATTTCCACTACTCGGTTCGTCTCCACCGCGCGCGCATCGATAAAAAGTGGGCTCAACTCTGGTTTACGTGTTTCCTAGAGTTTCCGGAAGTTCGTTAAACATGCGCAATAAATATCTGGTTAAATATCTGTTTCTTACCACGATTCCTTCAGTAGATTGTAAAGAATCGATCATGTGTTTCATTATGTCTGGTAAGAACTTCTCCATGTCGGTTTTCAATATAGTTGATATCGATGCGAACAAACCATACCTGTAGATAGGAGTCGGCAATTGGAACAGGAAATTAGTTATAGTTACAGTTATAATGACAAGCTTAGGGAACGAATGTGGCTTGGTGAGGTAGTGCGCTGCTAGAACTGGAAAAGCAAGAAATTGTATGGGAAGAATATTGCGCGATCCTTATCGATTTCTTTCATGTAAGTGAGGTGAGATTAAAGAGAAAGCGCAAATAGTGAACAATTCTTTTTTGGAGAAAAGGACTTCAACACTAAATTCAGGCTTCGTACATGATCCCATGTGAGAATTTCCAAAACTTTTCCAAAACTTTCCAAAGCCCTTTGACTCAAATTTCCAAAACCACACATAGTACAAAATTAAAGCCAAATTCATGGATCTGAAACATTCAACATACTTTTATAATGAAAACAATTCTTTGCAAGGTATAAGCCGGACAAGCTACAAAAAATCCATAACTTTTCCATAGCCTACAGGACCTTAAATCAATTTTCCAAAACTTTCCAGGCCCTGGAAAAATCCATTATCAATTTCCAAAACTTTCCAAGAGTTTCAGTTTCAAGACCCGTACGAACCCTGTAAATTCTTCACACTGGAAATTGATCCAACTGATGTGGGATATTCTACTGAGCATTATTTAGTAATATCCCTGCGTCGTATTGTTTGAGTGACATAAAACTGTATTACAACAGTCTCACAAAATCAGCCAAGACAAAGTCGATAAAAAAAAAACAATAGTCACTGAATTCCGCTGTTAATTTCTTTGCTGTGTCTTAAATAAAATGCATTAAAATGTTTATTTTTGATTAACGTTTTTCTACGTACGTGCATCTTCTTAGGTCGGGATCCCTGTCCTGCGCAAGAAGATTCTGTTTAAAACAAAACATAAAATTACATGACGTCATAAAACAAAGCCTCAAGCCAATCAGGGTCTTAGAGCCACAACGCACTGTGAACATGATAGGTCCAATCATTCTGACTGGAAGGCGAGTCAACTCGCGCCTTTGAAATGTTTGCTTCTGACCACAACGTTGCGGTGCCTGCAATTTTTGCTTCGGTGTTCAGTAATGACTTTTTAATATGTTGCCAATAAAATGATAAAATAAATAAATAATCCTTGTATTGCAATGGTATTGAATTAATGACCAGTGGCTAACAAATCTGTGACCCTCGTTCCATGATCGAATTGGAATTTAGAAGTTGATTTTTGTGGAGGGAGGAAAACCGGAGAACCCGGAGAAAAACCCTCGAAGCACAGGAGAGAGCCAACAAACAACTCTACTCACATATGATGGCGAGTCGATTCTGTATGTAATAGTCCCCTTTACACTTCTTTGCGCCATCTTGAAAGCTAGCTGTGCCTTTGCATCGAAGCGAGACATGAGGTGACCTTGCAATGATAGAGACATGTGAATAATTGTCCAAAGTGTTAAAAAAGGTCTCTATCATTGCGAGGTCACCTCATATCTCGCTTCGATGCAAAGTGACAGCTACCTTTCAAGATGGCACAGGGAACTGTGAGGGGAAAACAGTGTGCATTGCTTTAGCATATAGTATTACGAAACTTTCTCATTTAGCCTTTTTGCAGGCATAAAGTATTGTATAGCATCTGCGCATCTCAAGGTACATTAGTATGACACCATCAAGCAGTCACTTCTTACCAGCCCTAGTTGTATACATTCTTCAGCAAGTGGAAGAAAGTTCTGAGCACCAATAGTTCGCGCTAAGACTCCCAGGGTATCTAACATCAAGAAGAACACAAGTTAAAAGTATGACCAACATACTATACTGCTTACCAATGTGCCGCCATCCCATTGAACGAAAATGTAAAGCTACGAACGTATGTGCAACGTTGCGCGCAATGTTGCAGGCAATCGATGTTGCGAGCCATGTTACACGACGCAATTTGTTACATCGCAATGTTGCTGAAGTAGAAAAAGGATCCTACTTCAGCAAGATTGCAGGCATTATTGCGCGCAATGTTGCACCATGTGTCCGCACCTTAAGCTTTGTTGGCTATGTATTAACAGAGCACTCATGGTTTAAGGACGTTGAAATTGAAAAAATCGGAAAGAATGACAGTTAATTTTCCAAAAATAAAGTACACTTCTTCACGAGATGGAAGTTTATACGCATTTTGATGGCGACACGCGATTTCAAAGTCCATAAATCCTGTTTAGGACCTTTCATCAAGATTATTTCTTTTGTCTATGCCGACTGACGTCAGAGAAAGTTCCATAAAACTGGAACCCTGTTTTCATCCTTTTTAACGTTTCAATAAACGCGGAAAGCTGAAATAGAACGCGCGCTGTTTTTTTTTTCGTGAGTGTAGCCAACATACGATCTTTGTTACTTACCTATGGTTTGCACTTGAAGCAAATTTCCATCGGCACTGCTCGTTAAGTAAACCTAAAGGTAATGGTAGAGTATTTCGTTATTGGACGTCCACGTCTTTCTTATGGTTAACGAATAGTTTATCACAAAGTACAGGAATAAATTCAGCAAGATCACGAAAGGTTTTTCCATACAAAAACGTTTGACATTGGATGTCTCAAAACGTGTTTCTTTCAAAACACGTTGAAATTTAGTTCCAGTGTAAGGAAGAGTCGATGTCAATAACAGCTGATTTTCAAACCCCTAGCCTTGAAAAATGCAAGTTTGCGGAAAATCTGCGAGAGGATGATCATTCACCAAAACAGTATTCCCAAAGAACTACATTCAACGGGTTGGCAAGTATTTCAAACATACTTTTGTTTTGAATCAAGACGTTTTCTCGAGGAACGACAGTCTTAAACTTTGAAGCAAGGGTGCGCTTAAGAAGCAGTGGATATCAATAACTGAGCTCATTTATAACATCAGGTTTTGAAAATGCGAATTTGTGGAAAGTTTGCGAGATAATCATTCATAAAATAGTATTCTTCAAAACGTATACAAGGGTTGTCGAGTATTTCCAACAGATTGATGTCTTGAATCAAGAATTTTTATAGAAGAAGGAAAGTATTGAACATTGAAGCAAAATTGCATGCCAAGAACTAAGCTCATCTACAACTACCTAGCATTTGAAACGCAAGTTTGAGGAAAATCTGCAAGAGGATTACTCTCAAAACAGTAGCCCTCAAAATGTACAAGATTTCCCAAGTACTTCAAGCATAATCACAAAGGAATCATGAAAACGAAACGATGTCAAACGAAAACAAGTCTTAAATTTCGAATACCGGATGGATGTCTCGAAAATTTTGCTAATAAAACGTTGCTATGTGGACGCCTTGAAAAATATTTCAATCCAAAAATGGTTGTCTGGATGTGATGTTATATGGACGCCAAGAATGCAAACCTCTCACCTTAATAAGTTCAACTATCTGAGGGAAGTAGGGTACTAAGTTTTCTTTTGCTGCATTCGCTATATAAAAAAAAAGGAAAAATACCTCAACTATAGGTCATTGTATAGTAAGTTGTTACAGCATTTCCCAATCAAACGCGCGAAATCGTACAATTTGCTGTTGCAACAAAGTTGGTTTTGGTGGACGTCAATCAAGGCGTTTCCACAACATTCCACGAGGCACGTGCCTTGATAACTTTGTGTTTTCCGACAATGTCATGGAAACACTTTGATCGACGTCCACCAAAACCTTATTTCGTCGCGATGGCGATTCGCGCGTGTGATTGCGAAGCGCTGTAAGTAAAACGCCTCCCGGTTGGCTCAGTTGTTTGGGCATCGGAATATTGTTTGGGAGGTTGTGGGTTCAAGCCTTGGCCTACACTCAGGGAATTAAAATATTTGAGTAGTAGGTGCTGCCTTTGCCACTTTAAAAAAACTGCAAAAATCGGATGATGAAAATAGTCTCATTTGGAGACGTTAAACATCGAGGGCCACGAGTTTATCGTGTCGCCCTTTCTAAATAATAAGCAATTATTGGACGAGGTTGAGCAAAATATCGTGATTTGTTAGTGACACTAACAAATCTCGATATTTTGCGATAACCGAGTTCAATAATTGTTTTATCATTCAAATTATTTTTTCTAATCTTTGAGGGACAGTGCGAGTCAAACAATAACAAAGAAGTCAGCTCATTTTTTCAGGGAAGCGAGCCATTGTCAAATACAGCGTTACTGCGCATGAGCAAACCGTTATTTGCAGTAAGATGGCTCTGCACCGTAATGCGCATGAGCAAACCGTGATTTGTAGGCAGTTGTTTGCAGTTCTCTCGGCTAATCAAAATGACGGAAAAAATAATTTGAATGATAAAGTATTTTATTAGTAGTAGTAGTCACTGCAAAGGTTAGGTCAGTCAGGTACGTGCGCGCAGGAGGGAAGCTTTTGACGCCAAAATTGAACGATTCAGAGAGTTAACTTGGTAGTTATTTTGACGGGTTTAATTAATTCCTAGTTCAAAGATGGCATAATCTTACTGGAGGAAAGTAATGGACTTGTTTAGCTTGAGCGTAATGTTTTCCCATTTCAGACCATGTGTCATTCTCTGGAGAATGAGATTCTTTTTTCAGTTGTATCCAGCTAGACAATGACATATGCATGGTCTGATATGGGAGAAAGCATTTGCGTAAAAGTTAGACAGGTGTATGGGTCTAATCGCTTGTGAGGATTTGTGCTGCAGAAACATTAAGGTTAAACTTTAGCTTGTGCATAACGCTTTCCCATAACAGACAACGTGAGAATAAGATTCTTTGTTTGAGTTGTATCCATATTCATGTGTCTTTTCTTGCACAACCGTTAAACAAGGAAATGATACTCTAGGGAATGACACGTGGTCTGAAATGGGAAAACATTATACACAAGCTAAAAGGGTCTATTACTATAAATAATACTTCCTCCATTTAGATCCTTACCTGCCGCACCGATGCCACTAATAGCCAGCTCTTTTAGATGTGTATTCTGAAACAGAAAACCATGGAAAAGAAAAATATGAATAAAACTCATTACAAAGCCCTTACTAGTTGTTACAATATGGCAATAGAAAGACTCCAGCAATTACAAAGTTAACAGTGCTTCTCAATAGCACCGGCGGAATTGTGGTGCTACGAAGTACGTTTTGATGGACGTCAATCAAGGCGTTTCCATGACATTCCATAGGCACGTGCCCACGAAGACTCAGTGGTGGTTTATCGTCCAGAGACTGAACTAGGGAGGTTATCTTGAAATTTGTTGCTCGCAATGTTGAAGAATTAGATCTCGATTCTACTAACATTTCGACAGCCACCAATCAAAATACTGGGAATGAGTTTATTGGTGTAGAAAAACATGCCTCTTATTTATGACCAAAGTTCCCAATGGAGTTTAATAAGATTTTCTGTAAGGGGTTCTAAAGTAGATTAGAGGTAAGTACCATATTCGTAAAAAAGTATTTTGATTGACGGCCGTCGAAATGCTAGTTTACGTGACATTAAACGAGCCGCACTTCAACGATAATGGTTATAACCCAATAATAAAGCTGGTTGCCAAATGGCCTATCTTTCTAAACCAATCAGAATCTGAACGTTTATATCATGTGACTCACCTGTGAGGTTGATATTACCGTTAAGAGCTTTTCCAGGAGAGCAGGAAGATATGGTAGTATTCCTTCACCTGGAACCAGAAACAAAATTTGAAAATAAGATAACCCTCATCGACGAAAAAAAACCCTAGAGGATTCACTTGATAATATAAGAAATGTCTTCATAAAATAACACATAATACATCTCGCGTTCTGTGTGGTTGGAGGCGCGTGCAATATAAGAGTACACAGCACGTGCGCGCACGATCTATCGCATCATTCATATCCAAAATAAGGTCTTATCTAATCTTATAAATCAATAGAATCTTGCTTGAGTTACTGTGTGCAGCCAGCGTCATGCTTCTCTAAAACGCTAAGGCAGTTAGTAAGTTTTTAAAATGTGCCGGTAGCAGTTGATGTAAGTGTCGGATTGACAACAAGTTATCGGCAGGTTAAAGATAGGTTGTTTCAAAGATGTTGCTGGATTGTGGTAGGTCGGTAGTGGATGGTGGAAGGGTGTCAGTTGATTCATGATGCAGAGTTCTCGCTAAGTCGAAGATACGCTGCTGGCGGGTTATTGGAAATTTTAGGTTGAAAAACCCAAGACTAAGTAAAGTCTTGAAAGAGAAATAAGCCAAAGTACCTAAGTTTTCACAGAAGGTTTCCAATGCGTAGTATGTCCGTGTTGCACTAGGGCACTGGTCTTTGTTGTTCATGGTGCTGCGTCCAAGATGTTCAAACAAAATTGGAAGAATTTTTTCACTGTATGCGCTAATGTCGGGCTGTAAAAGGACGAAAATAAAATATAAATCAAAAATGAAATAATGGTCTTGATTTCACAAAAATCGAAGTAACTAATTTAATATGATGAAACGATTTTTTTAAAAATATCAATATATTAATTTTAGAACTGCAGATGGGACAACTGCAAAAGTCGAGCATCTGTACCTGAAGATATTCTGAAAACTGTCCAAGGGCAAACAATGCAGCATTCTGGACGATGTGATGATTATCAGACAACCCTGGAAAATAATACACAACGACGTTAGGAAAAAACAAAATAAGCGCTACAGGATAAACTGTGGTCTTCCATGGCTTATCGAGTTATTCATAATATGTTCTTTACCTCTGCAAACTGTTTCAAGCGCTGCTTCTAAGTATCTAGAAGTAAAAGTGGAACAAATTAAAAAATAATCATAAAATTTATCACCAAAGATGTACATTGGTAGCATAAAAATATGGGACTATTGTTCAGTATTGAAAATTCAAAAACTATAATAAGAATATTTGTACTAGTAGATTATGATGATGAGAATAATAGTGATGATTGTGTTGGCCAAGATGGTGATGTTGATGTTCAGTTGTTGGTGGCAAATACAATGATGGCGATAATGATAATAATAGTAATAGTGATGGCGAAGTTGGTGGTGAAGTTGTTGTTGATGGTGGTGCTGTCGTTGTTGGTGATGATGCTAATGTTGCTGATGGTGCTGATGGTGGTGGTGGTGATGTTGTTACTGATGGTGGTGCTGTCGTTGTTGGTGATGATGTTGTTGATGGTGGTGCTGTTGTTGTTGGTGATATTGCCGATGGTGGTGGTGATGTTGTTGATGGTGGTGGTGGTGATGTTGTTGTTGATGATGGTGCTGTCGTTGTTGGTGATGGTGCTGATGGTGGTGATGGTGGTGATGGTGGTGCTGTCGTTGTTGGTGATGGTACTGATGTTGGTGATGGTACTGATGGTGCTGATGTTGCTGATGGTGGTGCTGTGGTTGTTGGTGATGTTGCTGATGGTGGTAGTGATGTTGCTGATGGTGGTGCTGTTGTTGTTGGTGATATTGCCGATGGTGGTGGTGATGTTGTTGATGGTGGTGGTGGTGATGTTGTTGTTGATGATGGTGCTGTCGTTGTTGGTGATGGTGCTGATGGTGGTGATGGTGGTGATGGTGGTGCTGTCGTTGTTGGTGATGGTGCTGATGGTGGTGATGGTGGTGATGGTGGTGCTGTCGTTGTTGGTGATGGTACTGATGGTGGTGATGGTGCTGATGGTGGTGATGGTGTTGATGGTGGTGCTGTGGTTGTTGGTGATGTTGCTGATGGTGGTGCTGTCGTTGTTGGTGATGGTACTGATGGTGGTGATGGTGCTGATGGTGGTGATGGTGTTGATGGTGGTGCTGTGGTTGTTGGTGATGTTGCTGATGGTGGTAGTGATGTTGCTGATGGTGGTGCTGTCGTTGTTGGTGATGTTGCTGATGTTGCTGATGGTGGTGGTGATGTTGTTGTGGTTGATGGTGGTGCTGTCGTTGTTGGTGATGTTGCTGATGGTGGTGATGATGTTGTTGTTATTGATGGTGCTGTTGGATATAGCGGTGCTGGTGGTGCTATAGATGGTGATGTTGATAGTGTCTGTGCTGATGGTAACGAGACACCAGTACCTGTTTCTCAAGTAATCTGCACAGCCTTCAGCCAAGACTGCCAATGCTATAAGAGCTGCTTTTCTCTCATAAGGGTTTGCGCTTCCAACAGCTGGCTGGATAAACTCCATCTGAAGACAATCATTCAACAACAGATAAGCTACAACACTGTTCACAAGTACGTACAGTATTTCATAACAAGATAGGTAAATTTCTATACAAATAGTAGAATACTTAACAGTGTAGGTCAGTGCAAGTACTTACCAGAGGAGGAATAAGTGTTTCTGGGGGAAGATGTAAAGCAAGGTTGTCCAGAACCTAACAAAAATAGATTATTTGTACTCAACTAAAACAAGCTACCTTTGACAAAGGTGTACATTAAAAAAAAAAAAAAATGACACGGATGCTTCTTGAAATTGTTCTGTGCACCTTATGCACCACATTTGACCCTCTAAAAAACTGCTGTGTGTAACTTTTGCTCACTAAGTTGCAGAAATATATGTGCTCGCACCGTCATCTTTGATGTTTGCATCCTGATGCTAAATCACTCTAGTATTGATAGTATTCCATATGTTGCTGACAAAAACATACCTGTGAGGCAACAGCACAAGGTCTACTGGCTTCTGCCCCATCCTCCAACTCTTCATCCAGTTCTGCTAATTCTTCTTCACTGGGAGCAGCAGCCATGATGGGGAAGACTACAGCAAGTGTTGGCATGATAAGTTTGTTCTTAATCAAAGACTGCAAATACAAGATAAAGGATTTACAGTGTCAATACCTGAATTTTCATTGGCTTGTTTAAAGAACATTATTGGCCTATGGTTTGAGTTGTATACAGCTATTTTAGAAAAGGTTAGTGAAGGTTTCCTTGCATGTTGCATGTTGCATGTTGCATACCAAGCCTGAATTCCACTATGGATGATGTGAATGCAAGCAGTGAAAGGTCACAACAACAAGAAATTTTCCCAAACTTTGTCTTCACATTGTTGAGGCATATTTTCTTCTGTGCTGACAGTATTTACATAGGAATATATGTAATACATTCCAAACTTCGTAAGCACATGCAACAAGCAACATGCAGCATGCAACAAAACCTTCACCAACCTTTTTTGAAATAGCTGTCTAACACTGTCAACGCATTTTTGGTGTTCAGGGGATTGTTATTACTTGGTTGTTTGGTAAGCTGTTTTTGATAGTTGGTTGGTTGATGGTAGTGTTGGTTGATTAAAGCAAGGTGATGGTTGACAAAATATGGTTGCTTGGGTAAGCTGGGGTGTTGAATTTTGTTCTTTTGGCTTCATCAGAAACTAGGTAAAATCCAAATCAATAAAATATGTCACACACAGAGTTGTGTTGGACATATATTTGTAAAACGCATCAAATCATTCATTATGATTGGCCAAGATAACTACTTACTTTAGGCTTGATGCGAGCAAGCCAACTAACAAATGACAGAGCTTTAATACGAGAATTGTAACTGTAGTTGGTATTCATTGCAAGCTGTAAGTAAAACAAAACCAGATGATTGCGAAATGAAGTAATGAAAATGTTAGAAATTAATATCCAAAATGCAACAACTTAAGATACAATGACCAAGGAAGAAATAAAGAAAAAAGAAAAAAAAAAAGAAAAAAAAATGTAGAAAATTAAAAGAAATGACTAAAGGTAATTTGGACCAAAGATTTTTTGGACCTAAAAATGTTCTGACTGAGTGGTTTGTTATTGCTTTCAGAGAAAAAATAGGGCCAGTTTTTAGGAAATTCCAAAAATGAAATTTGATTCCATGCCGGCATCACAAAAAATTTGCATTTTGTGCTAATTTGGGCCAATATTTTTTGAAACTAAAAACTTATACTACTGACAGACTTTCCCTCTTTTGGTCCTCTGACTTAAATGACAGAAGGGTTTGGTTTCAAGGAAAAAAACAGCTATTTATTAAAAGTTGAAAATTAAAAGATGAAATTTTTGGGCTCATTTGGGCAACAAAATGTTTTGGAGCTAAAAACCTATTGACAGACTTTCTCTTGTTCCTCTGACTAAAGCCTAAGTGGTTTGCTATTGTTTTCAGTGAAATAAGGGCAAAATTTTGGGCTTTTTTGGGCCAATACACTGTAGTTTTTGGGAGCTAACCTACTAATAAATTCTCTCTCAGTCCTCTGACTAATGCTTGGAGTGCTTTGCTATTGGTTTCAGTGAAAAAAGGGCCAGTTATTGGGAAGAATCAAAGATGAGGAGATATTGAGAAGGGAGAAGTGTGTTGATGAAATTAATGTACCTTCAGGCAGAACTCCATCAATGGAATCAGGTGTGGAGTAACAATGCTGACTTCAGACTCAACCAACTCATCAAAGATTTCCATGGCTTCACAGGCTTTATCCTTTTGGTTCGAAATAACGTTGTTATATTGTGTGGTTCCAGAAAATATCCATACCTCACCATGGAGGGAATTGGAAATTTCCAGGAAGTTGGGGTCTAAGGGAAAAATTTACGAAGTTGGTATCGAAGAAAAATGGAAATTTTAGAGGAATGGGAGATCTTGCAAAATTCATGGTGCATATTGATATTTTCTGGAACCACAATATTATTGTCAGTAACAGATGCCACACAATATGGATTATGTTATCTTCACTTTCTTAGTTTGAAACATGACTACTACATAAACAGTCATTGGACTCACCTCATCCACGTCAAGAAGAGCTTCAACAACCTTCATAACTTTTGGAATTAGAGGTCTGATGTAGGCCTAAAAATTAAAAGGAAAAGCAATTTTAATTAAAATAAAACCATGTAAGCTTTTGGGGTGGTTCTGCCTACTAGGATTATTTCAACGTTTACGAGTCCACTCATTGATTAATACAGGTGGAGATCCAGGAATCTGAGAAAGCAGGAGCCATAAACATTTGGGGCTAGACGGTCGTCATTAACTGTGCAAAATTAAACCAGAGGAGTTCTGTAGAGATGCTCACAATTAAATTCTTAAAAATAAAATATGGTTTACAGAAAATGATATGTCCTTCTGGGAATATTTTTGACAAAAAAGGTAGAAAAAATGTTTCCCAAATTAATATGGGGGCCACTGCCCTATTGAATTGGTCCCCTAAATCCCCTGGCATAAAAATATAGCTAACATTGTGTGCAACTCTCATGACATGGGCATGATTGGCAAACTGGTGTACCAGCAGAAAAACCTGTTTTAAGGGACAGAATGAGGGGTTGAAAAAAACTTACATTTTACAACCATCACCCTGGGATCCCAATATGGGGCTTTTCTGTGAGTTTTACTCCACATACACTACCACTTTATTCTATATTTCATGTAAAATTAATATTATTTTATGCCTTAGTTGATGGAATAATGAACTCACCACCTCATCTGTTCCAACGCTTTCTATCATTGACATCAGAGCCCTGCATGAATAGACAATGCACATTGCTTGAAAGCATTCTTAAAGTTTTTTAATACTGTTCCAACTAAACAAAGACAGGCCTGCATATTTTCTCTCTCTGAATAAGTGGTTTGTTTTGTAAACCACAAGGCATGATTAATATTAATGTCAAATATATTCAGTTAATACAACTGTAGCTACAACTGGTTTAGCAAGAGGTCGTGGGTTAAGCCCCAACACACAGGGTCTCACAATATCTAAGTAGAAGATGCTCCTTTTGCTCTAAAAACATCTGCAAATATTTGTCCTACAGCTGTATATAAGTTTGCTGTGGCTTGGTTTGCTGCCATTGGAATGACGACATAAATTAAATGACATTCCATCTCATTTAGAGATTTCAAACACAGAGGACTGAGCTTATTGATGCCCAGTTACGACTGTCAAGTCACACTCTTTATATACCGGAGTTGCTTTGATTCCTTTTCTACTTCAATTTGAATAATTATTGTTAGTCCAAGCTTAGACGTCAAATTTCACATGTGGCAAATCTTATGCAAATGAGCAAAACCTATTGTTTGAATTAATTTGCATTAGATTTGGCACAGACATTTGAAATTCAACATCTACAGTAAACCAGGGCTTAGTGTGCAGCCTAACCAAAAAAGCATTTGAGAAAGTGCTGAACAGTCAGAAATAAGACTCATACCTTATGGTGTAAAATGGTACCATTTTACTGCCTTGGTCTTCTAACGTTGACGAAAAGAGTGTCAAAAGAACAGGAAATTGAGGTTTCAACTGTCAAAGAATCAAAATTAATGAAATTGAAAATATTATATTGATTGAAATAATAATAATTCATAGTCCATTTGGTTTGGGTGTAATATTCTCCCATATCCGACCACGAGTAATATTTCTTTGTTTTCCTGTACTTAGAACTTCTGAACTTACTGTACTTTTTAAAGTAACTATTGTAAAAGAAAGAATTTTATTATTAAGCAGCAGGAGATTGACACATGGTCTGAAATGGGATAATATTATGTCTAAACTAATTAAGTTATAGTGGAGCCATTAATCTTAAGAATATTTCATAATCAACCAACCTGCTCTCCAACAGACTCTGTAACTGAGCTCAGGACAAACATACCCATCTAAAGATTAAAAATATATGATATAAAAGACTTTAATTTCATTTCAAAAATTAAATCATCCAGGTTTCAAGCCATATGGCTCGGAATTGATCATGGGATTTGAGTTTGTTTGATGCACGTGTTGCTTTCTCTATTGCCACAAGGGTTTTTCTTCGGGTTCTCCAGTTTTCATATGTTGTAAATAGTGAATGCAGTGGTAGTGTGTGTGGAGCAAACCTCACAGAAGAGCTCCATATACAGTACATAGGGACTGATAGTTTTAAGAATACAAATAATGTATATAAGTTTCTCAGCTGGCATCATTACAGATTCAATGAACACCAGCCAAACAACATGAGTTTTGTCATGTGCTGTGCGTTATCTCTTTCACAACGAGCAAGCAAGCTAGCTTAGATACCATAAATGATGTAATAAATGAATACATTTTTACCAGTAAGAAAGTAGCAACTGCTTTTGCAACAAGAATATCTGTACACTTACTTCTCTTTGGGCAGGTTCTTTGCTTCTGACGTATTCATTTAAGAATTGCAACAGTTCGGGCCATTGTCCAGCAGGAGTTTCAAACTTTGCAATGACACTCACAATTTGACCTGTTGAATGCCGAACTAGTTGGACTGGCTCTTGGATAAGAACTTGTAATAATGACTGCTTGAGCATTTGGTGTATTTCAGGGGATAGTTTAGTCCATTGTTTGACCACACGTCGCCTGAGAAGAACTGCAGCATACTGACGCACCTTGAATGAATAAAAATTGAAAGTACTGAAACTAGTAAAAAAGCACCAAGTTTATAGTCTATTTCATGTTTTCTGAGATTCATGTTGCCTTTTCAGCAGCAGCCATGTTGGCTCTAGAATATTATATTTTCCCTTTGCCCCTTGGGTATTTGATGATGTGATCTCCATTTTACACTAAGGGGGAGTAGGATGGGAAATGGTTTGAATCATGTACTGAACAAATGGATTTTAAAAGTGTCACTGCTCATTGGATATTTCATTTCATACACTGTGGGGGTGGGGTGGGGGTGGAGTGACTTACTGTAAATATATGCCTTTAGTTTTTATATTTGAAAAAAGTAACCCTTATGGAAAAAAATCATCAAAAATTTAAGGTTAAGCTATTTACAATTTAAAACACAATTTAATTTTTCAGCCTTCTTAGGGAGCATTCATTTTTTAGGAAGGGGGGGGGGGCCGGAGGAATTAGAGGAATCAAATGGTAAGGAATTGAATATTTCGATAACCCCCCCCCCCCACTTCCAAATATAAAAATTTTCTAGCCCCCCCCCCCCCCCGCCTCCAGAAAAAGACTAAAAAAAAAAAAAAACACTGTATTTTTATTCATGACCCCCCCTGGTTCAACATTCAAAAAAAATGTGACCCCCCCTTTTTATCTAGTAATTTTTTAATGACCCCCCCCCCCCCCCCTAATTCCTCCGGCCCCTTTTTTGGATAGATAGATAGATAAAGTTTATTTTAACACGGTAAAATCATCAGTACAAATATACATCACAATGAGTAAAAAACTGTTTTCCATAATTGCCGTGTGAGCCTGTATAATTAAAAATGTTCGTTTAGTTTACGTGGACCATGATTCAGGAAATTTAAAAAAAATTAGTCTGTGATTCATGACTTCCAGTCTCCCCGGCCCGTGATACATGATCTGCTTATTTTGAAGACATTGATTCGTGAAAATTCCAATTACACCCTAAATTCTTGTATCAAGGTTATTCATTAATTGTAATTAGTGATTCATGAATTCATGAAAAAATTGTCTATGATCTGTGATCGATATCCCCTGTGCCACCCTGACCTTCACCAGCTGAGTTGATTGCCTTCCACGAAAGGAATTATGGGTCACTATTTTTGGTTAGCATTTTTCAAGCATTTTCTGAGTATACAATGTAGACTTTTCTTGTTGATTGAAATAAAATTCCTCCATGAGTTTCATGAATTCTCTTGGCAGAATAATGGGAAATGCTGACCTTGACCTTGAGTTTATTCTGAAGGTCAACTCAGCTGGCAGTAAGTGAATGGGAATAATTTCAGGTCCATCCCCTCCCCACCACATGTTCTCACTCATCATTTCTCCAATAAATCAAGAATGGGCTTTGAATTAAATTTCTAAATGAAGGTTTTTGATTTTAACATCAATATATAAGACTTATATGTTTGTAATAGGTAGAATAAAAAATGCATAATTTTAATGAAACCTTTCATCACAGAAATCTTATTTTAACTTCGACTGCAGTCCACTAATAATTAATATCCCGGGTTAATATCATGAAAAAGTTCTTCTAAATAATTGATGGAAAAGTCTGTAATAAAAAGACGAGACGATCAAGTAAATAAACAATCGTATAAGATCTAATCTTACGATATACTTTCACTCAGGTGTTTCTTGGATCACAACACGTGAGCACAATCTAATGTCAATACGAAAATGAGATGTCGGTAGGCTGAATTAAACACCTGCAAAAACATCCTTGCACCTGATAACTGATTTCTAAATTAAGACTAAGTATTCCACATCAAAATTATCGTGAATACTATTATTCTAAAGTTACCTGGGGATTCTGTGAGCTGGTCAACACTGTGATCAAAGATGGGACGACAGTAGGACTCTTGAAGGCCTCTCGTAATTCAGCTGTTGCCTTGGAGGAAAAAAAGATCAAAAGTTTCCTCTATGATGTCCACAAGGGTTAGGATTTATCTGTAAGAGAAACGCAGGTGTTTTACCTGTTTGATCACTGCATTGTCCGGTACAAGAAGTTTTTGTAGAATCTGCTCCAGCTCCGCCATTTTTGAGGTTTGATTGACTTGACCCCAGGCCCTCGCGAATACTGAAGCTGAAACGATAGGGGAGGGGAGGGTGGGTTAGAAAGAGGTACACAGGGCGTGGCGTTTCCAATTTACCATTACTTTTTTACGTTTTCTTAATACTTGCTTAGAAAAAGAGAGATTGCAATATTATATAAATATAAACAGACCTAATTGCAGATTTTTTTGGTGTGTCTTTTAGTGATATTCTTTCATATACCGTTTTCGTCCTTCCAATCAGAATCAAAAAAATTCGCAAACTTGAGGTGTTACCCTTAGAAGCCTACTCGCTACGATTAGATAAGAAAATACTGCATGCTTCTTCGCTATTTTTTTTTAAGGATATTGCTGAGATTTTGTATTCTGGACATTTTCTGCTTACTATCAATCACGTGACGTTTCTGGATTTGACTGAGGGGCAACCAATGGTTGACTGGGGGGCAACTAGTGATTCTTAACTCAAATCATGTCAAAATAACTCCTCAAAGTATTCTGACTATTTGTACAACATAAAACCAGAAAACAAGATACACAGACAACCTCCAGCACGGTTAAAACGGAGATACTACCGGAAGTGACGTCTATTGATAGTAAGCAATAAAATTATCGCAGGCTTCATGACGTGCAATGACTTCATCTCCATCTCAGATCAGCTGGAGAGTCGTTTTGGTCACACTGGTAAAGAATTCCACAGCTCAATGAGACATGGGACTTAAGTAGCATTCCTCGCGGGATTTGTTCCCCCAAAAAAATTCAACCCATCCATAAAATAACGATGGTGTCTGGGGCGCGATAAAATTGATCTTTTCATCATTTACAATGCTAGACATTACGAGTCTGCTGAACGGAATTCAGTAAAATTTCCCTAATCCTCGTCATGAAGTCATCAGGCGCAGGTTTTGCGCTTCCTTCCTTTTTAGCAACAGCTTGCCTCATCTTGCGCTGTTCACTTGGTTTTTTTTTTTAGCCGAAAAAAACAAAAAAAAAAACAAGTTGCATGTGTTGCGCAAACATACGAGCGAGCAAATCATTCAGTAGAACTTGCTAACTGAAAACAGACTGAAGGCGTGAGGAACGGATAAGCAAGCTGCCATACTGTGCAGTGTTCCTTGTAACAATCTACTGTACTGCTCAAAGGTGTTCTTTTCTCAACGTTTACGGGAATGATCTCGAATTTGCGTGCAACTCGAATGAGTTTTTTATCTATTGTGTAACAAACTGATACTCCAGTATGGATGTCTGTTGGTACGAGTTTGTACGAGGCTAACTCTGAGTAAATGTAGTCTCCTCAGCAGTAGACTAGAGTAAATATGTAATCGTCTGTAATCAAGGTTAACAGCGCGCGGTATTGTACGAATTGGAAAATGCTCTATTGCGCGATAAGTTACAAGGCCTTGTTACCGACTTGTTGATTTGTATCTAAGCGAGAGATAAAAAATAATCAAGGGAATATTGCAATGCTTTTATTTGATAATAAACTTTACAAAAAACGATGTACAAACCACACAGCTAGGTAACGACAGACACCATAAGAGATATTCGTATACATTTTGCGGTTCGTTTTTCATTCCATTAACGGTTTACACATGATAATCCTTTCAAGGTGTTGGATTTTGTTTTCGTTGGAGTCAGTCACTGTTGATGAACTTCTAATGTTACAAATGGCAAGCACTACTGTTCTACCAATCAATCAGTTAAAGAGTTCAAAGCAATTGAGTATAATACAGGTTGATTTTACGGTTGCTATGGCAATCACATCAAACGAATTGATTTTCCAGTGACGATAAGGAAATCTTCATCTTGGAGAATCTTGAGTGCTCCATCATAATGTTCTCTTGAAACAGGCTGAAAACAAATTGACGTTTCGAAAATAAGAAAAAGTGTTGCATCCAGTTCATTCAGAAAATGGAGAAACAGGGAATGGGGGGTAGGGAAGCTGTGCCATAGAAACAAAAAGGTGGGGTCAAAAGCAGAAATTGCGCAAGAGAAAAACTACTGAAGATACACAGTAGGACTAGTGTCCAAGAGGAAGCAAAAAAACATTATTTTGTTTCTATTTGGTCGCAATGCAAACCCAAGTTTATGGTCTTAAATGCTTTTTTACGTGGTTTTGTTTTATATTTTAACAAAGGCATCTTTTTTTCAAAACGGCCAATAATGCCAACGATTTTGTTGGGAGGAACGACCTCGCACGTTTCAATTGCATCAACAGGGGATGTTCTTATAGCATTGTTTTCATAGCACATTCACCAAAAGTTTAGAATTTGTGGTCACAATATTTGCGAAAAGTATAACTTGGAAATAACACCAATTTCGGTAAACCCTGCAACACGCATTGTTAGGTCACGTCCAACAATACTGAAGTTTGCAAAGAAATCACTTATAGCATTCATTTTTCCCTTTGAGTTTCAATTGGTGTCATCTTTCATCAGCAAGAAAACAAACAACAAAATCTGGGTGTGATTTTTTTACACATTCTTACCATATCTGATGCTTCTCTAAGTTCACCGAAGGTCTTCTGGTAATCCACACTTGCTATCTTGCCCTTTGCTTGAATCATGTCCTTAAGCGACTTGGCTAGCTCCATACGCTTCTTGCGATCAGAGCCACTGAGACCAGTAGTCAAGATGTTGACATCAATCAAACCAGTCTTTGGATCTGTGGCTGATTGCTTCAAGGCCTCACGATGGAGTCTGCAATAAATACAACAAAAGAATCAGCAATAAGACCTTCAGCTTCTACCGCACAAAACCCAAGACAAGGGAGCGCAAGACAGGAATTTGACGGAATCTTTCCTATTGAATAATTCAGACATTTCAAAAACCTTTGCAATCGAAGCAGCACCATCCACTGACAACAGATAAACTTGAAGTGAAGGAAGTGAGTGTGAAAAGTCACAGCACGGTTATGGCACAGCATGGACACGGAATTGCAAATGTTTTCATACCCGGCATGGCACTGACACATTCACGGCACTGCGCAGTCCATGCAGTAAGTTTTTCATAGTCATACCAAGACTGCTCTAAGGTGCCCATTCTTACCCCTAATCAAATATGTAAGTTTGAAAACTAGATACTTCAAAGCACTTGGCAACTGAAGTACATTTTTGGGCCACGCAAAAATACGCCATTAGAAAAAGTATGTTTGTCATAAAATTTCCGCGTAGGGTACCAGTTACTAACATTTGCTTATGAATCCTACCTTATTGCTTCCTCTACATCAACGTTTTCAACCACATTAGACAGTCTCATCCGTGCATGAGCTTCTGATAACCTGATCAAGGACTCTAGCTGTCTGGGGTACGCTGATATAGCACCACGGCTGCTGCCAACCTTACGCATTTCTGGAAACACAATATATGACATTTAATAAACATAATCTACCCTAGAGGTGGTAATAGACCTTATTTATTTAGGCGTAATGTTTTTCTATTTCAGACCATGTGTCATTCTCTTGGGAATAAGATTCTTTGTTTGAATTGTATCTATATTCATGTATCTTCTCATTTGAAACCGTTAAACAAAGAAATGATACTCTAGTAGAGAATGACAGTAGTCTCAAATGGGAAAACATTAAATCAAGACGAATAGGGTCTATTACACCAACCATACCAGGGCTTAAAATAACGATCGGTCATCAGGCAATGTCCAGCCAGAATTGGATCTTGTCCAGTCAAATCTTTGCCTTGCTGGTCATTTTGAACATTAACATCGAGCCAGAAATGAGGTATGGCTGAGCTAATGCTAATTTGACTGTTCTTCACATGGCCAGGAACTGACCGGCCATTATGTTAAGCCTTGCATACAACAGCATACACTGTACTCTAAATCTCAGGTCCCTGTGTTTTTGGTATTCTCTTTTGCAGCTAGTTTTAGTGTCATCAAGTAACACACTAAAAATTGTGGATGAAGCACACTAGGTTTGGGGTCGTCGTGGTGATCTAAATTGTCTTCAAATAATATTTTTTCTTTGATTCTGTTTGATTCGTGATTCAATCTTTATCCCATGTCCATCACTTCTTCACAAACTTGAACAGGTAAGTTTACTCACCAACATATACTTGTATAAGTGCCTGTGAAGCTTCTTCACTGAGCTTCGGAGATATACATGCTCTTGCATAACCAATGTAGTCTTTCAGGATACTCATATCCTGTCAAAAAAAAAACACAATATATCTTGTTATCCTGTTTTATGGGTCAATGCTTTATTCCAATTGAACTAGTTTGTACAACTTGCAGCCACAGGTACAGTTGTGTAATGATTTGTAGTTTATCTGGTGGCATGATAGCAACCTAACTACAGATTTTTTAAGGTACTAATGATGTGCTATAAAAATTAATCTTGGCAATGGTGTCATATTTAAAAAATAATAATAATAATTTGAAGAGACATCAACTTTTTATTACCAAATGTTCTTCTTCTTCCTCTTCTTGTGTCTGGTAGTACAATGAGACAAGATGAGTGGCAAGACGGCGATCATAAAACTCGTCTTGAGGGTCAAGCATCAGGAAGATCAAGTCAAACCTGTTAAAAAATCAATTAAATTAAGATGATACACACTAATGCTTGCATAGCGGCATCTTTACAAAAGGACAAAATAATCTTTACTGCAAATGCTTAATACATGAAGAAATATAAATCTATCATTGTTTCATAAGGGTAAACACTCAATAGCAAGTAGCAACAAAAACTGTGGCCCTCCTTCAATGATCCAATTGGAATTTGAAAGTTGATCTTTTACAGAGGGAGGAAAACTGGAGAAAAATCCTGAAAGGTCAGGTGAGGGGAGAACCAACAAGCAACTCAGCTCACTCACACACATGAATGTGAGTCCAGGAATCAAACCCACAACCACTGAGGTGATAGGAGGTGCATTAGCAGCACATGCCATCCATGCCATGCTTTCCAATAATATTATGACTAAATGACATTCAATGTCCCTTTTAAAAAAAATTACTTATAGTTTACCTAGATAGTAGAGTATGCGGCAACTGGATGTTTTCCACAGTTGTCAGTCTTGGATCCCACTGTGACCTCACTGGATTGGCTGCAGCAAGTATGGATGTCCTGGCATTCAACTGGCAAATGATACCAGCCTTGGCAATTGAAAGTGTTTGCTGTTCCTATGAATACAATGATGTAAACAGTTGAATTTGATGTCTCAGTTGAATTTGATATTCCTTTCCCATCATCTTCACTGTCTGTACCACTGGCACATAAATAGTAAAGTCCCTATATTTAACATCGGTAGTTCCTTCAGTTGAAGTTCAACTGCCATCAATGGAAGCCAACGGTGCACACTTTACCCCCTCTCTCCATCAGCGCTCTGTTTTAAGAGTATTCAAATCTGAAGCTACACGGATTAGAGAGAAGTCAAAACAGACGTGGAGATCCTGAGAATTGAACAGTGAACCTCTAGCTCCGATGGCAGCACACTAACCAACTGAGCTATGCCTGCTCCTGCACATAAAAATTGTCTCCTGACAATGGTAAGAGTAAATAATTTGACACCCACTTGCAGAAGGTAGGGTGTCAGTTGGTAATGGGTTGGTTTTAGATAGACTAGCAGAAGGATGTCAAGGCATGAATTTAACACTCGCAAACTCACAAAATGCGAGTGAAACTTTGTATTTAGCGACTAAGAAAAAATTTAACTAGCTAATTTTTGTGACTATGACCACAGTCCAGAAATTGAAGGACTGAAAAGTTTACGAGGTTTTGCTAGTGGGTTTAAAAGTTAAAAATTTCGTGCCCTGGATGTAAAAATTAGTTTGTTGACAGTAGATTGTCTTCAGGGTGGTTGGGTTGTTACAGTACGCTGAAGTGTGGTCTGTGCAAGTGGTGGTACAGTAGGTATGAAGTACTTGGACTCACCATCTATAGTAAGTATCACATGATATGTTTCTACCATCACAACCTACAACAACATCTATACACTGGGTATGACTTACCATGACTTCATGAAGAATTGCTCTTGTGCTATCACTCATCTTGTCAAACTCATCTATACAACAGATACCATTGTCACTGAGCACCAAAGCACCACTACAAAATAGAAAAGAATAGAAGATGAATAGCTGTACCTTTTGAAAAGGAATTACTTTACATATCCAGAACTAGAGAAAAAGAATTTTGCACAGTATATTTCTATATTGTGGGGGAGGGGGAGGGGGGGCATAACGTTTGTGTAGATAGTATGCATATTTTCTGGAACTTCACATTCATTACTCACGTTTGTAGAACCAGTTGTCTTGTCTCAGGGTCTCTAGTGACATAAGCTGTCAACCCAACTGCTGACGATCCCTTGCCTGACGTGTACTGGCCTCGTGGAACAAGGTTGTGTACATATTGAAGAAGCTGAGACTTGCTTGTTCCTGGATCTCCACACAGCAAAATGTTTAATTGAGATCTGAGAAAATTAAGTAAGATAAGATTAGGTGGCTTGTGTGGCATGCACTCCCACAGTGCTGTCTCTTGAGCAAACTGCTGTGAACTTGTACAATGCTACACTTAGCCAGTCCACAGGAGGTGGTCTCAAGTTCAAGATAACATGAAGTTCAAGATATCTGGGTTTGGAGATAATGAGACTTCACTATAGAAATCTATATGGAATATCCAGGGGCTTGCTTCTCATTATATGTTATGAATTATTAAAAGATTACCTGAACTTTCCTCTACCAGCAGAAGTAAAATCTTTAGAAGTCCCTCCAAAAAGTTGCAGCAATATTCCTTTTTTGATGTCTTCATTTTCATAAATACTTGGTGCTAAGAAACAAGTAAAGATTTTGTAAGATTTCTTTCTCCCTTCCTCCCTCTCCCTTGCTTCTCTCTTACTCTCCCCATCTCTCCTTTCCTCTCTTCTTTCCTCTCTTCTTCCCTCTCTACGTTCCTCTATCCTTCCTTTCCTTTTTACTTACTCAACAAATTTACTTTTAATATGAAGCCTAATCTTCTTTACTATTCTTCATTTTCCCTTCCTTCCCTGTTTTTCCCTTCCTCTTTCCTTCCTTGGAACCGTTCTCCTTTCTCTCTCATCCCTCCTTTTCCACCCATTCAACAAGATATACTTAGAATATGAAGCCCAACATACCTAAAGCCCTTGCCAGTCTCTCATAGATATCAGGCTGCTTGGAAAGACCCTTGAGCTGATCAATCCTATCTTGTGTGAAAATCAAAGCACTGAAACACAACAAAAACACATAATCAAATTGGCCTAACAATTGTATGATTTATTTATTTACATAACTTCCAACTTAAAAATATATAAAATCTAAATAGCAAAATATAAATCAAAAATATAAATAAAGACAATAATACAAGGAACATATATAATAATTATAAAACAAAAATCTAAAAGGTGAGGGACAGCACAACAGAGCGGGGCTCCAAATAAAGTGCAACCCATAAACACCAAATAAAGTGCACCATGATACTTCATGGTTCTGATTCAGACAATAGCAAACCAATCACCATTGCAGCAGTTTTAGAGATGTGTTGTGTCAAACAAAGGAAGACAACAACAAAATCTCATAGTTGTAGTCATACTCAAACTTGTAGTTAAATCTAAAGCTCCCTAATATCTATAATTAGTTTAGTTTAGTTTAGTTTATTAGAATTTGCCACATACAGAAAACACAGGGTGGTATCCCAAATTTAAATTCAACCCCTGAAATACAACTGAAATACAACTTCACAAACATTTTCATGACAATTCCTTTTCTAAAAGCAGCAACTAAGGAGAGAAAAGCTCACCTGTCTGGATCATTGGAGTAGAGTTTCTTTTTATCTGCCTTCTTGTAATGGATGACGTCAATGTATGTTTTATAGACAGCCCTTACATTTCGCTGTCTTGGATTAACCCTGATGGGTGTGGCTCTATAGATACCAGTAATAACTACCCTGAAATTAAAGAAACTTCCAATCTAAATATTTATTTCATACAAGTAACAGCAGCAGCAGTAAAAGTAGTAGCAGGTGCAGCAGTAGGAGAAGAGCAGGTGCAGCAGTAGGAGCAGGAGCAGCAGTAGGAGCAGGTGTGGCAGTAGGAGCAGGAGCAGCAGTAGGAGCAGGAGCAGCAGTAGAAGTAGGAGCAGGTGCAGCAGTAGAAGTAGGAGCAAGTGCAGCAGTAGGAGCAGGAGCAGCAGTAGGAGCAGGTGCAGCAGTAGAAGTAGGAGCAGCAGTAGGAGCAGGAGCAGGTGCAGCAGTAGGAGCAAGAGCAGCAGCAGCAGAAGTAGTTGCAGCAGTTGACCAGTCGCAGTAGGAGTAGTCGCAATAGAAGTGGTGATGGTGATGATGATGAGGATGATGATGACGATAATAATGATAATAATAATATTTGTTTTATGAGGTTAACACTTTACAGTCTGTGGCTAACAATTCTGTGGTCTTCATTCCATGACTGGAATGTGATTTATTATATATTATAAGTGCTGATTTTTGTTTTCATTCAGTTGTCTTTTTTATTCCCCTCTCCCCTTACCTGTCTCCAGGCTGGACAGTATCAACCAGGTCATTGTGAGCATAAAGCATGATGGTGTGAGGTGTCTGGCCAGCAGGCATGTCATCTGTCAAGCAAGAATAGCAGTGATTAAAGATTACTGTTAATAGATAATCTATGGATCCAACTCTGCTGAGAAGAGGGGATAGATTTATATGGGAGTACCCCTGGGTACTGATATCCCTTACTTACCAGGTGCTTCTTGTAGTTTGACAATTTGTTTATCACTAAACTGTGATCTGTTATGAACAAGCATCATGCTGTGGTTTGTGTTACAGTGACGGCATAGAGTTGGTTCAGCAATCCTGCCTCTGTCTATTTCAACTCTAGCAGTTGATTTGCAAACATAGCACTGAAAGAATGCTAGAACAAATAAAAAAATAGTTATCATTAGGGCATATATGTCCAGGGCTTGAAATAACGATGATGAGCAGCCAAATTGGTTTTAGCATGGCCATACCCTATTTGTGGCTCAATGTTACTGTTCAAAATGACCCGCAAGGCAAAGATTTGATTGGGCAAGTTCCAAGTCTGGCCAGACATTGTCCTTTGACTGGCTGTTATTTCAAGCCCTGTTTTTTCCAAAAAGCCATAACACAATTGCCATTTCTTTCATATTTTCTTGTTAGTCTCACATCCAAGATTATTTTGAAAAGTGTCTATGATGGCCTTAAAATAATGACAGCTAAGTTTTATTTTACCTTCTCTCATTTCAGGTATTATCTGTGAAGTACGGGTCACCATACCATTGATAGTGATTAGAGTATCAATATCTGTGAAATCAATAAGACATAATTTTCTATAATATTGACTAATTAAAACAAGACAATAATACTGAAGCCTTTATACCACTTCCAGAATCTCTTTCGGTAGCTTTTTTTGTTGTGTTAATTTTCACTATTGTCTTGAGTCAAGAGTTTGAACATTTGAATATTATAAAAAGAGATTTTGAAAAGGATTATGGTATTTTAGGTACGAAACATCATTAGTGTTCAGGTCTAAAGAGGGAAAGAAACAGACTCTATGTATACCCAAAATAACTGAAGTAAAGTTTGGTTCTCACTTAAACAACACAAGCCGACACAAGCATAAGCATGAGTGCAAGCCAATGCAAGAAAAACAAAATCTTCCATTCTTTTGCACTTATGTTTGCCCTTGCATCTGTTCTCTTCATAGTGATAACATGCACTAGCTTGGAGTTTTGCCGGCTTGTGTCGATAGTGCGAATCAGGCTTAATGTTTGGAATCAAATTTCCATGACACAAAAATATCTTTACCTTCTGGATTCAAGGCTCGCATGTTTTTAGTCTTGTCGACATTAAATGTTCTGACCTGAAAAGATAAAGAACCACAGCATTTTAAAATTTAACCCAACCTCAGAACAAACCATCCAGTATCCTAACCCTAGGTGTAAGCTGAGCTTATTAATTTGTCTAACCAAGGTAAATTAACTAAACTTATTTAACCAATAACAAACAAAAAATTCCAAGCCTACTTTATACTTTTTGGCATACCTGAATTTGGTGTTCAAGCTGAGCATCTGGATATTTCTCAAAGAAGATTTCATTGACTGCCATGTCAAATGTAGGAACGACTTCTTGAGGATAGCACACAAGCTGTCTGTACAGATCAGCATCAAATTCCTTCAGCTGACAACAATCAATGTTCAAAAATGGAGTCTCTAGCACATGGATCTGGAAAGAAAATTGTCCAAACATAAGCCAAAGGCAGAAAAAAAAAACATTACTAACAATTCTAACCAAAAGGAGTTGTGCTATCATTTTTCATTCCAAGTCCTAAGATCGGAATGCATAGTTTTTTCAGTTAGTTTTTTCAATTTAAATAAACCCTGAAACAGCTAGCCTCTGGACTGATCATGTTCGATGTCAGGGTATTAGTAATTCACATTGATTGAATTGAAATTTAGCATGTTAGGTCTTGCTGAGGAAGGAAAACTAAAGAAACTGAAAAAAACTCTTGAATCAAGGGAAAGAGCTAATATATCCAAAGGATTTTCTTGTGGGTCTAAATACTTTGACAGCCTTTATTAACACAAGTGGAGTGAGTCCAAGGATGCAAAAACTGTTGAAAATACAAGAAGAATTGCATCTTATAAATTCAAAAAAGGTCTACACTGTATTACCTCATCCAATCTTTGCAAGTACACAGGAAGAAGAGGATCAAAGCCATCGCCCATGTCGTCAGCATTCTCATCCACAAACTCATTAAGGAACTTGGTGAATTTTCTTTTTGTTTCACTGACAACAACATCAGTGCCCCAGATAACCAAAGATGGTGCTGCTGCAGCTACTTGTCCAGATTCACTTGTGACGCCTGTGGGTTGTTCTGTGGCATCAGATGGCTATGACATTAGAAAAAAAATGTTTTTGTTGAAAATAGCATCAGTTACCTTGACAATAAGGATGTGTAAGCAAGGAATTCACAGCGACTGTCTTGTTCAGAAGGAAGGCAGCATGGAGAAGTCTCATCAAAATTTATCAGATGAATATAATCCATGACATTCATCATTAAAGACAGCAACTGTTAAGCCTAAAACATCTTGAGTTTACACTCCATTTTTCTCATAGAAGAAATGTCATGACTAAAGAATACTGTATGGAAGTGACATGCCATGACCATAATGGAGCCTCAAGCATAATTTTTCACTGTGAATGGTTCAAGAGATGCCATCAATTCTGCATCACAACTAAGCTGTGTGCCATGCCACTTCAGAGATATGACAAATCTACTCTAAGCTGAATTTGCAGGTGATGACTAAATGACATGATGGCACAAAACCCTTACGGGAATGCTATACATGATACTGTATTAACCATTCTCAATTCCTTTATGACTTCTTTCCCCCTAAATACATCCAGAAAACTGACTGAAGTTGCAACTATTATGTGGATGGTTGACTAAAATAAGTAGACTTACTGGTTGCTCCCCCATGTTGACTTGTCTCATTCTTCTATCACTTCTTATATCCGTTCGATGTCTGATTGGAGTTCCAGCTCTAACAGTTTATTTGAAGTTAAAGAAAATTGAGCCAAAGCATTTTCACTGAAAAATAGTCATGCTAGAAGTGTGTCAATATATTTTAAAAACATTATGAACAAGTAAAATTAAAACTTTACACATTTTCCCTCAAATATATTGCTTTTTTTTGCATGAGGGATCATGCTGACCATCTGAGATGATCTTCAGAACAAACTCAAGGCCAACCGATCAGAATTGAGGATTCAAAATTGTATTTTAATTAGCCCTTGTCAAATTCATGCCAACAGATTCCACGAAATATGAGTTATTTATTTAAATTGATCATAAATGTTAGTTAAACTCATGTCAGAATTCCATTTTGATTGACAAGAAGTCTACATTGTACTCTGTCTCTGATCGCAAAATGCTGAGCAAAACCAGTTGACCCATAATCAATCCTTTTTGGGAAATGTGATCAAGTCAGCTGGATTGATGGTATAGAAAAACGTGATAGTAAGAACACAACAAGATTTCAATAAATGTCAGGTCTAAGAAGGATACATGCTTCCTCTCGGTGTGCCCGCCAGGCGTGAACTCGGTGTCCCATAGTTCAGTGGTGAGCTCAAGTCAATTTCACTAGTCTCCAATCCAGCTCTTTGTTGTGGAGAAGAGAACAGTGAATGGTCCTGATCTGGTTGACCCACAGAAGGTGAGGTGGGGGCAAGAGGTAGGGGGGAGGAAGTTTCATCTACGCGACGACGCTGTGATGGCGGAGAGACTGCATTGGTTTCTTCTGGTATTGGTTCGGGTGACCCAGCACGTGAGCTTTTGCGGCTGCTGCGAGTGGAACGACCTTCATAGGAAAACAAAAATAATTGACATTAGCAAACTTGACTTTTATTTTATTACACTCTTAAAGATTAGATTGTTGGCCAATACTAGAAGGGGATAGAGAAATAAAGAAAAAAAATATGGACAAACTGATGAACATAAAAATATCGAAATTACAACTTAAGTATTCTCTAAAGATTGATCAATATTCTTTTAGTAAAATTCTACTACTATACTATTGCAAATCCTGCATTCTGATTGGCTAACGTACTCACTATCTATCAGCCGATAGATAGTGGGTAGAGAAAGCCGGACTTGTTTTGAAAAAATGGCGGCTTTTCCTTCGCGCTTTTGTGAAGTTTAGTTTAGTTTAGTATAGTATAGTTTAGTTGAGATTTTTACTAAAACAATTAGAAGACTCACTCTCGATTTCTATCGGCTTTGATAGCTGACTCGGGGCCGGAGCCCCTCGTCAACTATCAGCCGATAGAAATCTCGAGTTCGTCTTCTAATTGTTAAATAGATATTCAATATAAGAGATTGATAGTGATGCATGCAAATGCTAATAAGCTGTGATAACTAAAATTATGCGAAAAAAATATGTTAAGAACTGTGAAAAACTAAAATGATCTAGCAACAGAGCAAATATTTTAATCGGATGAGAAATAAGTGTATATTAATAGAACTCTTGAGACAATAGAAGAGTTTTTCGAAGCTAAAATATGGTCTGTTGAATGATCATTCTTTATTCCCGCGAACGTTATAGTCTGACAACAGACACAAACACGATCAAACCATTCCTGAACAGAACGAAGTAGATCAACTTAAATTCTTGCTTATCATAGTTCATTAAATCTTTTTTAATTTGAAATCTAACGTGTGATAACGAGCTTAAAACACGATAAATTTATTAGTGAAATGTACAAACTCGTGTTCTGCACGATCTCAGAAAAATATCGCGATATTTTTACCCTAAAACTCAACCGATCGAGCTTATATTTGCAATCAGCCATCATTAATAGTTCTTCTTTCAATATTTATTATTGGACTTACTTGGGGTACTCGTTCTCGATCGTTTTCTTCCTTTTGGTGTTGATGGTTCCGACATGTTGAACGAACAGTTTCTCGATCAGCTTCTTGCTCACGTGTGAAAAAGCCCGCGAAAATATCACGTGACATTCAGGAACGTTCGCAAGGAGCTATGGGTAAAGATTCATTCGGAAAATTCGGAACAAGGCCCTAAAGGAATCTGGAGCCTGAAGCTGATAGAAAAATTTCAATTTTTTTATTATTTCTTCATCAGAAAATCTAAGATTTTTTCATGTAAAATTATCAGTTTTGTAAGATTTTATGAAAATTATAGATTGTTGTTTTTGTATTAGCTTTTGAGCTGCCTTATCCCAATCATTCATTTTCATTTTTTTGTTTCCCACTTTGCACTGGTTTTATTTAGGCTTTATCTGTTTTTCCAATTCATGATATTTTGAAATGCGAAGCTACTGTAGTTTTATGATTTATTTTAATTTAGTAAGTAAATACATTTCTAGCTTGAATTTCAATAGAATAAACTCTGGAATGGAATGGAGGAAAACTGGAATGGAGTGAGACAGACTGTCTAGGGTGTCAAATGCTTGAATAATTAACAGCTGAATCGTTCCCGATTACTATAAATTTATGTTGTTTTTTTTGCATCTGAGTTGAATTTTTCAGTTTAATTTCAGAGTAAAAAATATACAAAACCTGCGGTTTATAACATTGACAAATTTGTTATTAAATTGAAAATAGCTGATTTGAAACAGGTTTTTTTTGAAACATACAATATTATAGAAGTTTATTTTTCTCACAGTGGATACTCATTATATTTTTCAGTGGGGGGTAGGGTGGGGAGGGTATTGGATGAGTTGCATGATAAGGACAACCTGGAATTTTTGCCACTTAATTTAGGCCTGATGAATTGATGCGAAGAAACTTCAAATTTTCCTGTGATTTTTTTTTTAATTATGACTGGAAACTATAATTTTCTAGTTTTGCACTGAGTCGTTCAGGTGGTCTTACCAATTTCTTACCCATCCCCACCCCCCTCAAAATTGAGATGTTATTTCATGCAAACTGAAACATTTGGAAACTGAAACATTGTCCAAGTTTATTAGGGAAGCACTTTTTGATACTTTTTTGATTGCATAATAAACTTGGCAATGGAAACAGAGCAAAAGTAAGGGGGGGAGGGGAAACCAAAACCAGAAGAAAAGATGAAGAAAAAGGTACCAGCAACCCACATGCAGTTCACAAAAAATAACAAAGAAAATAAAGACTGAAACTTCTGTCAAACTCTTGTATCATAATTTTATTTTATATTCATAAACCTCTTTCATTTTTAATCTTTTTATTTCTCTATTCTGATCAATGGCAATTGTCAATTTTTTCTACTTTGTGACCTACCCAACTAGCAAGGATGACTGTTTTCAGATGAACTGCTGTTACTGCAGCCAATGTTGTTTTTCTTGTTAACAGGACTTTGTCAGCACATAACTTATGATCCTGGTTTCAAATAACACAAAGCAATAGACCTAATTCTCTTGATGTTTTCCCATTTCAGACCATGTGTCATTCCAAAGAGTAATTTTGTTAATGGTTGCAAATGAGAAGACACATGAATATGGATACAACTCAAACAAATCTTATTCCCAAGGGAATGAGTTGTGGTCTTAAATATGGGTAAACACTGCACCAAAATGAATTAGGTCTATTGGCCCATCATTTGACTGTGCTTTAAGGCAGCCTAATCAAAGTGGAGCAGTCCAAATTTAGGGCAAGTATCTTGACTGGTGGTCTTTATTAAATAAAATTCTAAAATCATATTAATATCAGTGTTCTTTTTAGCTAGAATTACTTTCTTGCTTCATCCTATCTATTGTATCTTTAAGATCCTGAACAACAATGTCAATGTCTTTTGTAGTAGTTTCCCTACCAACACTCATTCTAATAGCATTAATTGCAACATGACAAGGAATCCCTAGAGCTTCTAGTATTGGAGAAGGTTTTGATCCTCTGTCAGAGTGACAGGCTGCACCTACGCTAGCTAAGAGGCACTTGACTCTACTTAATACAGCTCTTCCTTGGAGACCTTTACCAATAAATGAGACATTGCAGGTGTTAGGAAGCCTTTCACTTGTAGGGAATTTCCCATTGATGTGAATGTTGTCACTCCCAAAGACTTCTTCTAGTCTTGTTTCAAGATAATCTCTGACCTGCAAGCATAAAATATTAAGGGTTGAGTGGGGCACTGAATTTACAATAATTATATAAATAATTATAGCTGTTATTACAGTTGAGTCCTCAATGAGTTATTCTTTTGTTTTAAGAATCATATAGTGAAGTGAGGCTATGGGGTCAATACAAAGCTTGTTGTCTCATTTGCATCTTATTTGCATGCATCCATAATAACTGCTATTCAATCACTTCCTAGTTGGCTCAGTTGGTTCGGCACTGGTCTGTTGTATGGGAGGTTGTGGGTTCAAGTCCCCATGGCTAGACCCCATGGCTAGACCCACACTCAGGGCCTTAAAATATCTGAGTAGAAGGTGTTGCCTTTGCACTAAAAAATATTTGCAAATGGTTAGACCTTTGTCATGGCTCAGATGAACACATAGAATTACAGTCCCCTCTCTTTCAGAGATGTTATACAGAGGGCCATAAGTTTATCAGTTGCAACTGTCACATGTCACTCTCTCTAAATAAAGTTGATTTGCATATTTTTACATTTTATTGATATCCTGAAATATAACCAACTAACTCACAGATCAAACTGGAATTTAGCTTGCTTCCTAGGTATAGTGGGGGCAAAAAATCCAGAGAACCCAGTGAAAGATTTTCAAATATTTTTCTTAGAGACTAACCTGTTTCATATGAATCTGATATTCATCTAAGTGTTCAACCACCAGTTGAGCTGCTTGTCCAAGGCCAGCAATCATCCCTGTGTTCTCTGTTCCTGGACGATAGTTTCTTTCTTGTCCACCACCAAATAACATTGGAAACAAAGGAGGTCCTGAGTTTTCTCCAAGACATCTAACGTACAAGGCACCTGAAATAGATGGAAGCATAGTTTGGAAGTTAGTTTGGTGATAATTACAAATAGAAAATAAGGGAATCCTTATTAGCCTTCTTTAAAATACCTTTAATGCAAATTAAAGTTGCACAGGATTGAATGTTTTATTTGTATTAATGGCAGGCAAATTATAGCTTGTGGGGGCTTTATTTATTGCAATATGTTGATTTCGTTTTATCAGTAAAGTGAGAATATGACAGATTCACAGATCAAACTGCAACTTATTGGGGTCATGGTTTTGACTCACAGTGGAAATAATAAGGCTGGTTTATTACGGTATGATTTTTCCTCACAACTTTAACATGTTGACGACACAAATTGCTTTGTGTAAATTGGCTGTACGGCTTGCTCACAACTGTAAAGGGCAGCTAAGACTTGGTGTATGTTGCGCGTGTCAGTTGCGTGGAAAAATTGTACTGTGTAAATCGGCCTATAGTCAATAGACACGCATGAAAGTTGTATCAGTTTAAATCAAGTGAGAAAAAGTAAGCTGATGTGTGACAGATGACCTAATAAAAATTACGATGGTTGAGTTGATGAAGTATGACCAGTGCTTGGCTTCCTATTTCATGCTATAATTTAATTAATAAATACCAAAAATACTGTCAAACACAAAGGAAGTCATTTCTTAGATTAGCATGTACATACTACTTTCATTTTGAGAGCAGAGATGTACAAACTTAAGATTATCGTACTATGGAATAATTTTTGAGTTAAGCTACAATAATAGTATACTGCATGATAGAGACATGTGAATAATAATTAATTATTGTTGAAGGTGTCAAAAAAAGGTATCTATCATTGCAAGGTCACTGTTCATCTCACTTCAATGCAAAGGCACATCACAGGGAACTGTGAAGGTCACTATCTTTTATGCCAGATTGAATTGGATTTTTGGGGTTGTTTTTTTGGAGGGAGAGGCAACTCTACTTGCAGATGATGGTGGGAATAGGGGATCAAACCAGTGCACACAGTCTTGAGGGCAGAGTATAGACTCTTAGCAGTTCATTTCATAATTTTTAGTCATTTTTTCGATTTCAAAGATGTACAGTAGAGTCCCATTATCTTGAAACTCTTGGGACCCATGAAAAATTTTGAAGTATTGGGGGTTTGAGATATTTCAAAATAACAGGAAGTTCCACCTGTATATAATTATATCTGAGGTTGGAGATAATGGGACAGTCACTCCACTGTACTACTTGCTGATACCCCATTACAGCCTCCAAACTTACCTATTCTAGGAGCATAAAACTTGTGGCCCACTATTGTCAAATAATCCACTCCCAGATCATTGATATCAACTCTTATTTTCCCAATAGCCTGGGCAGCATCTGTGTGCAGGAGAATCCTTGGTAAGCCAGATTTTTTCCTCTCTTTGTTGAGACTTTTAATGACTTGGGTGATTTCTGAAATGGGCTAAAGTTGTTGATACAAAATGATGAGAAACCCATGCTGCAAGCTTGAAAATATTTTGCAAATAAGTAAATTGGCATCTCCGTCGTGTACCGGACACAGTCTACAGTCTACATAATTCTTTTGAAACAACAAAACACTCTAAGTTAAACAATAGAATGAAGATAACAAAAACTACAATAGGTTTTCTGTACACGGCGGAGGAGCCAGTAAAGTAGAAACATGGTGACAAGAACATTGTACATTTTTTAATGATAGAATATTTTGCCATTATCACTTTGCAGTTGAAGGCAATCGGATGAAAAAATTGTTAAAATTGTACAATCTTCTCTTTAACATAGTCTCGTTAACTTGTATGCCTGCATCAATATATTAAAATTAGTAAATGAATTCATTTCCTTTTCTTGCTTTCAGGAAGTCATCATCTTAATTAATATTTTTCACAGGCCATATATTATCTTGCTGGGGTATTTTCAAGAAATCACCAGACAATTTCATTTTTAACTCATACAATTACACAAATATCCTTCTCTCACCCGAATTGAATTCATTTTTGGGGGCCAGGGGGAGGGGGGTACTCTTGAACAAATATATCAAAACAAGTATTATCATTCTTCTTGAATATATGATTGGCTCATGATGAAGGCAATTTGACTGACAGCTGTCTAAACTAGTAATAACCTCATAATTACTAGTCTAAGAGATAAAGCTTCTTATCAAATCTTGAATTAATGGTCTACCGTACTATTGAGAATCAAGGGTGCCGTAGCAGAATTGCACTTGCCTATCACCTCTGGGATCTCGGTTTATATTCCTTGAGTATCATCATTATATGTGAATAGAGTTTTTCAGGGCTCTCCTCTGATTGAAGGGTTTTTCTCCAGGATCTCTGGTTTTCCTCCCTCCTGCAAAACCTAACACACTAAATTGCAATTAGATGTCTGTGAGTTTAGATCAGCCCAAAGGTTGCTTTTGGGTATCAACAAAATTTGAACGTTTTTTGATGATATATAGCTACGAATACAATACTGGGTGAGCCAATAGTCCCTCAATTCATCCACTTTGAATACAGGATGGTTGTAGCTACTGTCTAATGATTTCCTCAATAATACAGAATCAACAAACATGAGGTAACAGACTAATTGGCAAGTCAAGTGCTATAGCATCACTGACACTGCAAGTTGTACTGTGTACATGGTAGGTACCATGTTCCCATTCATTATTTTTATAGTAATTGCAGTTATTCAAGCTAGTATTCCTGATCATGAATCCCCTGTCACCATGAAAAAGTAAACAAGACCAATAGCGCACTTTTGATATTCTGGTTGAGTGATCATGCACAATGCAATTCAAGGTGAGGCTCTGGGGAAATAAAAGAATGTCACATCTAGAATTTATAACTCCATTGTTTCCCCAGAGCCTTGTCTTGAACTGCTTTGTGCATGATCACTTAACCAGAACATAGAAAGTGTCAGCTATCGGAATTGTGGAAAGCCATTGTACGGGTTGGTGGTAATCCCCTGTTCCTTCTCATCAGGTATCAGGTGTATTTTCAATGTGAGGATAAAATAGTTATACAATGGTTTCTCATGGTAAAACATGGAATATCCCACTCTAACTCATATTTTTCTTGCATACCCCTAATTCAAGAAAGTGGTGAGTTGGAGATCTGAGATCTGAGACTAAGGTGGTGTCATATTTAGATATTAACTTGCTGCAACTAATTATTAAAAAGACAAAACAATTATCACTTTCTTTCATATTTAAATTTATAGCTCACAGCCTACAATTTAATTCCTCTTGATCTCAGATTTCTCCAACCAACAACGTTCTTTGAAGTAAGTGTATACCAGCCTTCATTGCATTGTGGGATATTCCATGGTATGCCACTCAGAACCATGGTATAATTAGTAATACAGCATGGCTTACTTGTATAATTCCAGTCTCATTATTAGCCAACATAACTGAAACCAAACATGTATTGGGCTTGACGGCATCCTTGATGGCTTGTGCAGTTACCATCCCAGAATCCTTTTCAACATTAACAATACACTCCTCTGCTGTCTGGACTTTTGCATAATGTGCGACTGGAAGACAAATGGAATCATGTTCCTGACTGGATATTATAAACTGTGGCTTTGATCCTTTGAGAGCATGGTTTTCAGATGTTTCCAGAAACTCTTGGTTATAGCGAATTGCGGTGTGGAATACCATGTTATTAGCCTCTGTACCCCCAGAAGTAATTATGATCTCAGAGCTCTGTGCTCCAATCATATCTGCAATGGACTGCCGTGATTGTTTGATGACATCATTCGCCCTGCGACCAAGAGGATGGGAGCTACTAGGGTTACCCCATGCATCTCGCAGAGCATCATGGATGGATTGAAGAACAGTGTTGTCTAGAGGGGTTGTGGCATTGTAATCCAAGTACACTTCTGGCTGTTTTTCTTCATTCATTATTACTGGAACAAAAAGTCATTCAATGAAGGTGAAATTTTCAACTTAAAAATCTTGATAATCAGTCAGAAATATCTGACAATTGAGCTACAAACTAAGTCTTCAGCATTTGAAAGATCTTAGAACACCTTTGATGTGGTATCATAAGCAAGCGTAGTCGAACAAAAGGTAATTTTTTCTTCACTCTGATTCACGTACTTGGAAAAAAATTTCTCTAAAGAACAAACTGCGCCTACGTTTATTCTTGTCAGCGGTACTTCCCAAAACGCGCGTTTTTTTATCTTTTTCTTTTAGTATTTTTTTCTGTTCCTTTAATTCTTTTACCTCTTCTTTTTTTGATTTTCGCATTAAGATAATAAATCACATCTATTAATTCTAAAGAAGCAAAAATAAAACTTGTTCGATTTCTATTTTTAGGACATCGAATCACCAAAAATACCTTCCCCTCCCCACTCAGTAATATTGTATTCCATTCCACAGGGGTCCCGTTGAGGACAGGTAGTTTAACCACAAGAAATACTAAAATATGGCGGATGATTCGGCGCTGGTCGAAGCCGAAGAACTACCCGACGTATCTTACGATCCACGAGGGTATATTCAACAAGATTCCCTTCAACATGAGCTTGAGAGACCATCTAACCTTTCCTTACCAGATGATGTAGAAATTTTCGCTCCAAGACCGAATACTGTTCCAGATTTGATTGTCGCTGTTTTTGTGGTCCATTTCGACACTCGTAAAGGTAAGAATTGTAGACCACTTTATTTAAATTTTGAATCTATTTAAAAGAAAATTATAATGAGATCTTTGAGTAGGCCTATGTTATCGTCTAATGCGCATCCATTTTATTACGATCGATGTTATTGGAGTTCTACGATTTTCAGTTGAGATTGTTGACGATGGAACATCTGATTTTTGTTGTGTTGGCGAACATCACATGAACAGTACACATCAATCACTCAACCAAAACAATATAAAAATATATAAATAGTCACCTTATTACTTAATGTAACGATTATTAGATTGTTGGTTCTTTCTTCAGGGATTTAAAAATTATAAGCTTAGTTGTATTCCTAAGTTTTCGGGGCGAAAAATTTACGCAATATTTGAGAGAACTATCGATGATATAAGGCTTAAAATTTTCCACCCCCTCGCGCGTGATGTCGTACGATCGTCAAATTGATGTTGGATTTAAAGATTACACTTTATATGTTATATAAATTGAAATATACGATGGATTTGATGATAGTGTAACTTCGATCTTTAATACTAAAGTCAGTAGTTTAAGTCTAGACTAGGTTTTACTATATTAGTCTTCGATTTCACACCGGAAGTGGATGTTCAAGCATGAATGGGGGATTGTCAGATGATAGTGTCGTAATTTTTCTAGATAAATTTTAACGTCAACTGTATAAAGTACAAATATAGAAACATCCTTATGAAAATAGGTTAGTAATCGTTATTTGTTAAGAAGATTTTAGATAATAATTGAAGATTATCCTATCCATATATATATACAAGCAAACTATGTACTTTTGTACTTGTCCCATAACCTTTGAGACTCTTCACTGACATTAATTGATGTGAAAGACTGATTGATATGAACCATGATTACAGGAAAATCCTTATCGTTCAAATAACTGGGACAGATCCAGGGTTGGCTAGCAAACTATCGCTCTCAATAGAAACCATGATGTAAAAAATAATAATAATGAGTCTTTGACAGGATTTTCGACCCCTTACCCTCTTATATACCCTTTTGCCTGAAAAGGTACCCCTTTTGTATGCCTTAATTTTGAAGTAGACCAGATATAAATATCAGACATCGCGTAAAATGGTGTGCAAGCTCCGTTTCATTCCAATGAATAGTAATTTTACCTCACCCCCGGCATCAAGCAATCAAAAATTTATTGAAATCTTGATTGATGGGAATCAAACAACCAAAACATAAAACGGCAAAGTTGAGTACCTAATTTTTCTGAATCTACAGCATTCAATATACATTTATCGTATTGTTTGTTCATATGATTGTCTTGTTGTATTTAGGTAATATCATAGAATGGAAATATCCCAAAGAAGTTGACTTAAGTGAGGTGGAATTCAAAGCTTTAGCAAGTGGCTCACACACCATTACACAGGATTTTATGTAAGTGATTGAGTCTCTGGCTGATGACAAAATTATTTCTTGATTTTAAATAGAAAATGATGGACCGGAATATGCCAGACGAGGGTGTATATGGGGTTGTAACATCAGCACCCCTCTGAATGGGTGTGGTGGGTATGGGTAATTTTTCCAAATTTTTAATACAATTTATTTTCATTTGACATTTCAAGATATTTCAAAACTAAGGATAATTTATTTGGACTGAGCTGCTTTGAGAGGATAACAGTGGATAATGTTGAAGAGAGAGGGTCACGGATGAAATCTGTTGGTATTCTCTGTGCAAGATACACATCACTACATGAGCACATGCCTTTCTTGGAGGATGAAGTGACGTAAGTAAGAACTCCAATATATAAATTGCCATGCTTAGCTTGAGATTAATTGTATTCTATATAAAAATTGTTTCAACTTATTGGTCTCTTCATATAAATATTCTCTATGTAACAAAATGAAACAGCTTTTCCGGATCCTGTGCTCCGTTTAGTAACAAAGCATGCAGGAAGTGATGTAAGCATGAAAGATATGTAAGAGAAACATGAGCCATTATATATAGGCAGGCTAGTGTGCTTCACACACTTCTCAAGTTGCTTCCTAAGTTATGAAACTCTGCATATTTGATTTAAATCCTTGAATTCTATATTTCACAGGAAACATTTGGACAATCCTGGTCACTATGAAGACCTAGAAAACTATTACCACAGTTTTAAACATTGTATTGTAAGAAACAACTTTGTAGCATCACCACCACCTGAGCATTTACCAGGACTGGAAGATATCCCTGTCTTAAAGGTGCATGAAATTTTATCTATAACAATGAATGAAGGGATAGCCGAGCAAAAAGATTGATCTATGCTTGATTATTGATATATGTTCTTTAAGTTAAACATCTGACAATTTAGGGAAAAAAGAAGCTTGGGTGAATGGACATGTACAAACCCC
Organism: Anthopleura xanthogrammica; assembly: GCA_964019055.1. Lineage (NCBI taxonomy): Eukaryota > Metazoa > Cnidaria > Anthozoa > Actiniaria > Actiniidae > Anthopleura > Anthopleura xanthogrammica. The sequence continues at coordinate 17,714,412 of OZ025207.1, read as the reverse complement.
CCTCCTGTTCCCAGTCAGTCCCCACTTCCACCATCATTGACATTTGCAAGCATGCATGCACTTTTATTTTAAAAAAGTGAGAGAGAGAGAGAGAGAGAGGGGGGGGGGGGGGCATAAAAGACCTCCCTCTCACTCCCCAACATCCAACATTAGTGACATTTGCTAGCATGTGTGCAGTTTTTTTTAACAAAGTGAGAGGGGCACAAAAGCCCTCCCTCTCAGTTTCCAACATCCACCATCAGTGACATTTGCAAGCGTGTTTGCACTTTTTGTTTAAAAAAAAAGGGGAAGAAAAGCCACTGCCACACAGCTCCCAACTTACCAGCCCCCTTGCATTTGCATGCATGTGTGCATTGCCTGCATGCCTTGAGTTGCAACATTAGATTTCTAACTCTCACCCCTTATATGCATATTTAGGTACATATGATATCATCATCTTGTTAATGCTTATCTATTAATTACTTCTCTCTAGATTACTCATCCTGCAGGCTGCTTCCCTCAGTTTATCAACTTCTTTGGAGAAAAAATGTTTGCCTTATGGAAACTTGTATTGTTACAAAAGAGAATTCTATTCTTCTGCCACACAGCTCCCAACTTACCAGCCCCCTTGCATTTGCATGCATGTGTGCATTGCCTGCATGCCTTGAGTTGCAACATTAGATTTCTAACTCTCACCCCTTATATGCATATTTAGGTACATATGATATCATCATCTTGTTAATGCTTATCTATTAATTACTTCTCTCTAGATTACTCATCCTGCAGGCTGCTTCCCTCAGTTTATCAACTTCTTTGGAGAAAAAATGTTTGCCTTATGGAAACTTGTATTGTTACAAAAGAGAATTCTATTCTTCTCACCTCCACCAGTGGGCGTGGCTTGTTATAGAGGTACGACTGTCTTGTGTGGGGCGGGTGTTATATATACTGTATGCTTATGTAGTTTACCTTGAGTTTTAAAGATGACTCTGGATAAAAAAATTTTCAATATTTTCCTTTAGTTTATTGTGCATGTCTGCTGGCCAGCCATGGTATCCCTTTTGGTTTTGAAACTGGTAGTAATCCTCTCTTCTTCACGAATGTATGTGACATGGACACATTACACAATGAGCACAAGTACATAGCATGTAAGTATGCATACTAGTTCTTTGGATTATATGGCTATGGGAACACAAACAGAGGCCTTTTCTGAGTTCAATAAACATGATGCATTCTGGTCTAGCTTGGGTACAAACAACACCATATATAAGGCATGGTCAATAAAAGATGTTTGTACTGAAGCTAGACCACAATGCACCATGTTCGCTATCTGAGAAAACATCTATGACAAATTGATGCACTAGCTGCCATGCATACTGTACATGGTGATACCGCACTTACCTTCATTGTTCAGGCTCGAATACAGCTAGTATATAGCATCGTTCTACTGGATGAAGAGGGACTCTAGATTTGTAGAAATGCCAATCAATGTTAAATCTTATTTCTTATATGATTTGATTTTTTTAACCCTTTAATTTTCAGGTACAACTGAAAAGATATTTGAGACCAAAGAAGGTGTCTATGATGTCTATGTAGACAATCAAAATATACGGGCTAATGGATATCTCAATGTAATGACACACACCAATCATGCAGACCGAGAAAGATTTGAAATGCTGGATATCTACAGGTACAGTACAGGCACTATTATGATGCAAGGGCATAGCCAGGATTTTCCAAAGGGGTCCACAAATCAAAAAAGCCGCCCGCCATTGTGTTTGTTCCCTCTGGGAAACCAAATAAAGGGCGTAGCTAGCTAGGATTTTTCAATGGGGTGTATTACAATTATACCAAAAAAAAATTCTTACACCAGAGTCTTATAGCCCTCTCCTCTTTACCCCATGGTACTGACTTAAGGGGGTCACCCTTACCCTAGGACCCCCTCATGATTTCCTTGCTATTTGCATTATATATGATGCCACTCTTGGGTATAATGTAGCTACTGGATGCATGGTCCTTATGTTGTTTTTTTTCAGGCGAGATCAATTGATCAATGGTGGTGAAGTTGTTGATGATGAAAAGATGTATACAAAGTAAGTAGTTCATATTACAGAAATTTTATATCAAAAAGCCATGCATTCTTCTTGTATAATTACCTTTCCTTTTTCTCCTTTAGGTATTTTGTTCATCTAAATAACACATTATTCCAAGCTTTATTTGAAGTAGCCTCAACTCCTGATAGAATACTCAAGCCAGAAGTTATAGAACGGGTTGGTTTGGATCCCAAAGCTGATTTAACGTTTCTCAATGACTTGACAGAACTTTATGGTATTGATGTACAAATACCTGAACCAACTTGCTGTCCATTTTATGAACCTATAAAATAATGTGGATATTACAAGAAATCAATTAAATAACAAGGGGTATGGACTTATGGCAATACCTATGGAGGACAACAAATCTTGCATTTACAGACTGGGACTATATAGCTAGGTGATAGCTAGATTACTGGGTGCCCTTGCACCCCCGTTCCTGGCCAGGAATGCCTCAAAAAATGCAAGAAATGGCAACTTCAAGAAGGTACATTTTGCAAATTATCAAGGGTGGAACATAATTGAGGACCCCTCATCAAATGTACTCCTTAGGCACATTACTGAAAATCCTACATCATCTTCTGGATTGAATGATAGCCACGTTTGTCTAGTTGGTAAAGACTAAAAAGACTATCAGTGCCATAGCAGGCAAGAGAAACTGTGAAGACTTTTTCCTCTTCACTTTAAAGAAAATCATATGGCCCATACATGTAGTATGCTTTAGATTTCCCCTGTTCATCCCATCAATAGTTCCCCCTGCTAGGGCTCTGATTGTGTCACATTTAGTGTTATATCAACCAACATAAAATATTGTAATCCAGGAGTAATACAGCTAAAGTTACGACTTTAGCAAAGCATTCAAAAATTTGCAATTTGCAATTGGGAAAGGAGAATTATTTTAATTGCTTGGGTTGGGTTAGTATTATAAAATGTATTTGAAATAGTATTACAAATAATATGAGAAAAAAATATAGAATTAATTATCAAAATTATAGTCCTGCTTGCTGCAAGATGCTTCATTTTATTTGTGATAATAGGAGAGTCTTCCTTCCGACACAATTGCTTGCTTCGTGAGATACACCTACTTTTTATAACTATGCAATGAGGGTATTATGAAAATTTTGTGTAATAATGGAAATGAGTGTAATAGAGGTGGAGATATCATATCTCCGTACTAAGATGCCGTTTATTTGAAGATAGGGTGATCCTACTGCTAGAGCTATCTCTTTCGTCTTGGGTGCCCCCTTGGAAAAGTAAAAATAGTTTGTCACTACCAGTAAGATCGCACTACAAGCAAATAACCATCAAGCTGTGCCATGCAAATGTGTAAGATTCTTCTGAATGGCACACGGGAAGCACTGTCCCCCCCAAAAAACTATAAAATATCCACAATCATTATATTAGAATAAATGGTTTGAACCCAGGAGTAGCAGTAGAGTGAGTAATGTGATAGTCCAGGTGAGTGTAGTCTTGAGAAAGAATCAGTTGATGGTCACCACCACCAACAGTCTTTCTCAAGACTACACTCACCCGGACGATCACATTACTCACTCTACTAATCATTATATTGCCATTCAGTATCTTACCTTTTAGCATCCAATATTTTTTCATTCAGCCAGTCAGTATTTTTCATAGTTTTGGCAGATTTTTGGAAAGTTCAAGTAGCATGACGCCTGATTTTGCTTGAATTTATTTTGACACAACGGAAGATACCGTGTTTACTCTGCAAAAAAAAATCTTAGATTTTTTGTGAAATTATAAGTTGAAAATTAACTTTCAATTAAAGTTGCTAAAGCACCTCTCCCCCTTCAAGCTGATGTCACATGGTGCGATTAGCAAAGACACTTTCTTTGCGCAATGGAGTGTCGATTTTTAGCGCAACTTAACACTAGTTTGAAGCTGACGTGTTGCTGAATCCGTGTTTTCGCGTTGCATGTTACTTGAAATTTCTTTTGCATAACTCCGTTAAGCTACGGACACACGTGCAATATTGCGCGCAAAGTTGCAGGCAATCGATGTTGCGTGCCATGTCACGACGCAAATTGTTGCATGCACTGCAATGTTGCTGAATTAGAAAACGAACCTACTTCAGGAACATTGCCTACAATATTGCGCGCAATTTTGTTGCGTAACTTTGTTCAGAAGTAGAAGCTCTTTGTACTTTCTGCAATAATGAAACTTTGTTGCACGCGGGGTGGTAAAACGAGCAACATTCGCTCTGAAACTTGCAACGCAACAAATGTTGCGCGACAAGTTGCACGATTTTGTTGCTCGTATTTCCACGCCTTTACAGATAGACATTGATTTTATGGCGTCACTTTACTACCACTACCAGAATCCTTTCTTTCTCATTTAAATTTTCATTGCCTCATAATAGAAAGACAACTAGTTCTAATTGACTTCACAAAGGAAAGTTTGCAAAAGATTCTGGTAGTAATATATGATGCTATAATACTAATTGTTTATTACAAAGGAACTTTAATTTTTCTCGTTCTAGAGACTAAACTAATATTGATTTGATGGATATTTTTCATTTAATGAGAAACACTCATTTTCATCTTTCTCCTAACTCAATAATAAAGTTTGTATTTTTCGAGTGTTGCATGTTATTTTAATAAAAGACGAAAATGTTTTCCGATAGTGAAATCACTATTCTAAAAAGTTTAATGTTTGTTCTCATAGGGATACTTTGGACTAACCATACCTATTTTCTATTTTGCAAATGTTTCATGGTATTTATTTTCAAGAACGCGCGCGCGGGATCTTCGTCGCAAAAAAAATATGTGGTTTTGACACAGTAGTTTTCCATGGAATTTCGAGAAAACGCTAAGCGCGCCTCTATGCGTTGCAAAAGAAAAAAGCCTTGACGACCAAAGACAGCTTTTTGACAGCGACTACGCGGGTTATTGAAAAAAAAATGTATCTCAGTGTTCCAGCTCTAGTAGTCTGAATGTTAAAGAATATTATATTTTGTTCTGTTTTTCTTCTCACAACTTAGGAAAAGGGAGGTGGTCTGTAAGATAAGTTTAATGTAACTTTTCAACATCAACCGGCAAAGAGGTGTAACCAATGTCGTTCTGATGTAATAACCAGCCATTATTCAAAATTCAGCATTGACCATCCGAGATATGACAGTGAAAAACTGACAATGAAATTTTTTGAAAAATGACATAAAAATTCCAACTCCCTGGAGTTGGGACAAAATTAATTTAACAACATTTTTTTGTTTATTCTGAGTTTCCCAAAATAATGGATTCATTACCAAACTATATTGTCACCTTTGCTTTATCCGAGACACAATGCGCATGCGTAATCCGCTATCCCACCAGACAGCACATGGAATAACCAGCCATGCGTCATCAACAATTTATAGGATTGATATAACAAAAAACAACTAAATATAAATGGCCGCCTAATTCTTACTAAGGAGATTGGATTTTTATAAGTTTTAACCTTCTAGTTAGACACAAATCGGCAGGTTTGGTCACACATGGGCCAGATCTTGGAAGCGATTTCACTAACTTGAAGAATTGCAGGAAAATGGCAATTGATTCGTCGAAAACCCCAAATGGAAATGATGATTGAATGAATTAGATTCGTGGCCGACGATTTGGATGTAAAAACACATCGATCTTTGATCGTTCTGAAGTCAGTTACCCAAAGTCAAAACCTACGAATTATTTCCATCGTGAATTCCAGGAAGACTTCCTTCAACTTCAATGGAAAACATTTCCTTAAGAATATTATACAATAGATGCTACCCCGAATGCTGTTAACAAGAACTATTAGCTTCACAGAATTCCTCATCGTCTTGACGTTTGGGTTTTATTCTTGTTCTTGGTGTCATACTAACTCGACGAGGCAGTGTGCAGCTGATGGTTATTCGAATGGCTGCAGTGTGCCGTTAGGCATGGAGGCTCCTTACAAAACAAGTTTTACTCCTGCCTGCAATAAACACGATATATGTTATGGATGCGTAAGTATTCTGTTTGTAATTTGTGATGGGTTTGGTTGTTGAAGTGGACAGGTTTATGGAGTGAGTGGGGCGAACTGATGGAGCGTATAGGCTTGTCACACGGTACAATTTTTATAACTTGACTGTATCTTACAACTTTCACTCCACGACCTCCACGTAAGGGGTTCTTCCTTGAGATTCACTCTACCACCACAGGTTGATTTTTACAGAGGGAGGAAAACCCTCGTGTAACTTCCTTTGCAAAACTTGCCTCGCATCGGTCAGTCTTAGAATAACAAGTACTTAGTTACCGCTAGCATATTTCCCAGTGTTCACGATCATCTAAGATTATAAACGTTAAGTACATTGGAAAAAAGTTAGTTACTAAGTTATGCAAATTCAAACAATTACTATGCGATCTGTTAGCGTACGATTACATCGTTCTCTGGGGAATTAGTTACTGAACGAATGAATGTTAGTTTTTTAGATGATGTATCAATACTCCGTTTACATTTTCTTATAATGAAATAAAAGGTAAAAGAGTCAACAGTATCTGAGGCCTTTTTTCGACCTTAAACTTGTTACAAAAATTACTTTTTCGACTTTAGAATTTACATGTGTTGAAAAATACGATAACAATAAGTTTGATCAATGAATACGTATCTACCCAGATACTCTTTTTTCACGTAGTATAAAGAATACAAGAAGTATGTGGTCTTGGACGAATATAGCTTATTTGACTGATTATTGAGTGATTAAGTTTGATTCTTTTTTTGGGAGGCTACATAAATTCTATCAAAACTACTCTTGAACTGTTTTTTCGTTCATGTCTATCTTCGAATTTCAAAGTAATTTATGATCATATGAATATGGTACATTAATGAATCAAAACACTCAACCCAACATATATCGGGCTCTCAGTTTTATAATCTAATATTTATCCTTACTATTTCTAGCTGTGCTTTGTTTCCAAAGCGTTTATAGGGTAGTAAATCAGTTAGAAACGTAAGATAAAGTAAAGTTAAAGCAAAGTCAAATGGATAACAAAATATGTACAAATTCAAAGGAGAAACTCAGTTTCCCGATACGAAAAATTGTTTTGGAAAATTGGAAAATATCTCGTACTTCCCGAGGTAAAACTTTGAAACATGAAAAAGAATGAATGGTAGAGGAAAAAATATATTGTTTCTGGAGCTCTTGATGACATTGTGATCAAGGTTAGCCGGTTGGATGAACCAGTACATGGCCATTATCATCAACAGGTGGCGGATAATAAACTTTACTGATGATTTTACTGATGTTATTCATGTTACGAGTTAAACAACACTCTCCTCTCGCGACACGTTGCTGTGGAACCGCATTTTCAATTTTTAAAACTTTATGTCGGTAAATTAAAAAGATTTTGTCCTTTTTTTTTTCCATTAAGAGATTTTTTCTTGACTAAATAATGAGATATGACATCAGTGGGTCATGCATGGCTACATTTTTATTACTGCTGGTTGAAGTGCCTTTCATTGTCAAAGAAACGAACATACAAATCTGAAATGATTGTAAATCCTTTGATTAAACTATAAAGTGAATAGCCAACGAGTTACGCTTGTTTAAAGTCAAGGCAAAGCAACCTTTCCAGCATGACCTTTGTCCGAGTGTATCAAAGGTACCCTCAGGCAAAAGAAGAAAAGACTAGTCGAGAATTGACAAACCTAGTGATTAGCAGAAACTTAAATATTTTATTTATAACTTACAGGGCCATCATTATAACTGGACACGTGATCTGTGCGACGATGCATTCCTCGCTGACATGAAAAACACGTGCAAGAATCTCCATGGCAATGTGCGACGTAAGCGATTCCTCAGTGCTTTGCTAGAAGTCTGGTACTTTATCCAGGGTATCAGTAAGGATAAACGCAGGTGTAATCTCTTTGCTGAGATGTATTATAAAGGTGTCAGAACGTTTGGAAAGTCTCATTTTGAGATCAGAGATCACGATTACTGCTGGAGCACGTGTGCTGATAAACATGGAAGTCCATTTGAGGATGTTCCACGAGAATTTTTTTAACTGAAATAGTGCATTCGTAAAAATGTCAAAAAAACAATTCTAGAAGAGCCCAAAGGATCAAAAAATCCAATGAGGGAACAAAGGACGAAGGAGATAAGAAAGGAAGAAAAATGTGAACAAACGAAGGAATGGAACAGAAAAAGACAATAGTTGCAATACAGCTATTTCCAAAAAGCTTGGTGAAGGTTTTGTTGCATGTTACATGTTGCATACCAAGCCCGAAATGCACCATAGGCGATGTGAGTCCAATCAGCGAAAGGTCACAATGATGTGGAATCTTACCAAACTTTTCCTGCAGGTTTTTCCAGCATATTTTCTTCTGTCCTGACATTATTTACATATGAATATAATACATTTCAAGCTTGGTAAGCAACGTGCAACATGCAGCAACCAACTTGCAATCATGCATTAAAACCTTCACCAACCTTTTTTGAAAATAGCTGTATGTCATAGACATTCGTTATTATATAATATTATGTATATTATATTAATTACTGGATGTGGAAGAACAATAAGGATTGCCTATTCAGACCAGTGGACTTTTGTCCATGAGTTTGAATGACGTTGGACTGCTGGATCGGTCTGAGTCTGTTTCAAATACTATTGCCTTTTCGCCCTGAAGATGCACTAGAAGTGCGAAAGCTCGGCAACTTGATAAAAAATTGTGGAAGAAACAAACGTAAACAATATGGTTATCCCCACGTACAATAACATTTTAGACTATTGCCTTTGTTTGTGCCACTTGCTGGAGTGGTCGTGGTGACATAACCATCATATTTTAACAAAGTCAACAAAGATTTCATGGTGGTTGACCGTGCGTTCTTCCAATCATCAAGCACAGAAAAAGCTGGTTTTATTTCCTGAGTTATGAGTTCAGTTCTTCGGCTAATCAAAAGTGTTCAAATTTGCCTTCAAGTCCCAGAAATCATGTAAATTTTGATACTGACAAGAGTTCCTATCGTTACATTTTTATGGGTAAATAAAGTGTTGAACATTAAAGTTGTCTGCTAAACAAACCTTACCTGGAAGAACCATCCGTATTAAAAAGATGGTTTAATTTTTTTGTGATCATTTGCACCTTTTTTCAACATCTTTAAAGTAGAAAAATATCTAATTATAAGTTCAACGATTCAATTATATAGTTCATCATATCATAAAATAATGTTAGTAAAATAAATCTAGACTGGTGTACTTTTAGTGAGGATGCGGTGCTCTTCTTCAATTCCTTCCTCTCGATCCATCCCCATAGTCACGTGATACATCAGCTGATTAGTTGCTTTGTTCAAATTACATCGGGATTTCCTGCATGAAAACGAGATCAATGAACACGGATCAGTGATCTAATAGTAAACTCCATAGCCACTTTTTCTGGAGAACTTTTATCTTGGGCTGCTTCGTGCCAAATTTACCAAACTTTTGGGAACGGCGTCGGGTCTGCGATGCCAATGTGCCGCCTCAAACAAATGCGACCCGGGTTCGATTCTCGGGCTCGGTATCGTATGTGAGTAGAGTTGCTTGTTGGTTCTCTCCTGCAGTGCTTCGAGGGTTAGTTTTTCTTTGGGATCTCCGGTTGTTCTGGCGTCGTTCAGCTTGAATAAGACCACTTGGTTCGAAAAACTGAGCAAAATTCTCCAGCAAAAAACTGTACACTTTACCGAGGGGTTTTCCGTTCAGTAAGTGAATAGATAATTCGCAAGGTTTTATTATTTCCTTTGCGCAAATATGTTCGATCTACTTTGCAGGATCTAGCAGTAGTGCAATTAATCATAGTGCAGTTGCGCACAAATAATTCAACTTGGCGGCGCAAAGATGGTAATCTAGTGCTGCAGCACATGAAAACAAGACCTAATACATATTCTAACGGTAGTCCAGAATGACGGTATTGCTGTGCACAAGTCGTTTTTAGCAAGGTAGCACACAAATGATCTCTAGGTTGTAAACAAAATGATAGTATGATTGTGCACAGATAGCAGAAAGCTGGTCCATTATGATCTAGTACTATAACACATGTACGTAAGATCACTAAGGAGTCTGCACATATGAAGGAGTTCTAACAACAAATACTCTAACCTCAGTTCATTAAAAGCACTGATCAGTTCTGTTCTCAGCCTCTCCTCCTCCTTTTCGCTGTGCTTCAAGATGCTTTTAAGAACTTCAATTTCTCTTTCTAAGCGAGTGATTTGACACAGTAAGTGTTCGTTCCTGTCGCGTTCTGTTTGTATATCTAATAAACGCGAAGCTAATTCTCTGGAAAAGATAGGAAAGTATTTCATTATATACTTTCGTTTCATCAGCCTAACATTAATTTTATGGCCCGAGCTTTCGAGCAACTTGCTCTTCATCAGGGTAGACGGTTGTGACAAAAAAACAAGAAAATCATGCACGCACGTAAATACTTCAAGGTAAGGTAAGTACCCATAGTTTTGGTATGGATATTGAACAATGAATTTATGTCCACTGGAATATTCTCGCATCCCCTCTGAGGGGGTCAAGGGTAGTGTAGTGGTAGTGCACGCTCTATCGAGTCTTGCGTTCGATTATTGGAGTCTTGGACTCGCGACTTCCCTGCGTCTCCCTTGATTCAAATTAAAAGTTTCTCTCCGGGTATCCGATTTTCCAAATTCCAATTCTATATATTAGTTAGCCGAGGCGTGCCCTGACTTCCATCAGCCAAGATGTTTCAACTTGGCTTTTGTTTTTGAGCACAAAGAAAAACTAGATTTTTTTGAAAATTATTATGCAGTAAGCGAAAGAAATGTAATGCTTTTTGTTATACTGTACATCGTCAGTGTGACATTTGTACAATACCATATAATTTGTTTTGTTTCATCTTTAACCTACCTGTCCTTAATGTCGAGTTGACTTCCTAATGCGACTGCCCATCGTTGATTTGCTTCCAGTTGCTTCATAAGCTCACTAGGAACAAAAGAAACAGGCGTAAATGTTGTTATTGCTTTGCCATTAATACGTTGATCTTATTGGACAATGGAAATACATCAATCTCAATGTCTCACCTCTTCGCTTCCTCGATATCATTTGTTAAGCAGCTAGCAACAATGCCCATTTCTGTAAGTGCTTAATCTAGCTACTTGTCAGGCGTTTGAAGCAATGTTCGTGCGTTCGCTTGTTGTAGCAACGATTGTGACGAAAGTTTTGAAAGCGCGCGCGAAAAGTTGGACGTTACCCAATACTCTTTGCGACGCATGCAAGAACAAAAACTAGTCGGGAAAAATATGACGGAGCTAATATAAACGACTAGAAAAGGAAGTAATAGCCCACTTTCGATATTCTTAGTCTTATTATTAATATATATATATTTTTTTTCAATTTTTGTAACTTAGGATATGTATTTTTATCTTTTTGATGGAATAAAGACTTATTATTATTTATTATTATTATTTATTCTGGTTGAGTGATCACACACAAAGCAATTCAAGACGATGCTCCGGGGAAACAAAAGAATATATTAGGTCACTCAATTGTTTCCCCGGAGCCTCGTCTTAAATTGCTTTGTGCGTGATCACGCAACCAGAATATCGAAAGTGGGCCATTGCAAAGGAAAGAAAAAGAAAGACAATAACAAAAAATAACAAAAAGAAGTTAAAAAAAAGAATTGATAAAAAATAAACAGAACCGTACAAAAAAGTACTCATCGTACTCAACCCTCTTGCACCTGTCATTTCCAAAGCTTCTTTCTCTTTTTCGCGATCTAAGCTCGGACGAACAAACGGCAATCGCCATACAAACTGGTAAGGGTAAACTTCTTCTTTCTTACAACCTAAAAATCAATAAAAAAATTCATGAATAAGAGTGTACTCTCGAGAATTTTCTAGCTAGATATCACAGCTAAAGAACGCTGTGCGCCAAAATTAGTTTATTGAAATCGAACAATAAAGACCACCACCAAAAAACTCAATAATTAAAAGTATTTTTATGATAAGAAAAAACGTATGGTGCGTCAGCATGTGATCCACTGTTTGAATAAGAAATCACATTGGAAAAACCTTAGCTATTGAAAAGTATTTTCGTTACAAGAAGCCTAAGTCCTAAGGCATATCAGCATGTGTTCCATAAGAAATAAAATTTAATAAGCTTTGGCTATTGAAAAGTCATTTTTGATAAGAAAAAAAATATAAGGTTTATTAGCATTTCATCCGCTATTATCAAATACAATTAAAAATATGACAGTCCTGATGGGAAAGGAACAGATGAAAAAGGTGATTAACGGACGACGATATTCCTGGAGCCAACATCCACCCCACCTTTATGTATTTCCTTTGCTTTATATAGACCTTCCATTAAATTTTAATTATACTAGGAATCACTCAGTTATAAAACATAGTACACTGATCTACAATCAAATCAAAAGGAAAGCAACAAGATGGTAGACGCGAAGGTGAGTTGATCTTGAAATTTATTTTTTTTAAATCGAAAAAAGTCAGAGAAAATAAGTAAAAAATTTATATAAAATTCCTTCCCAGCTGATTTATTCAAAAACCGATTCCAGTTTAATTCTCAGCATAAAATTAATCCAAAGTGATTATCATGAAATACTATTGGTGTAGTCGTAATACAGACCCTTTTGATATTACTTTTGATGTTTATCTAAAGGAGAAAAACGGCATATTCGTCCTTTAGGAGTTTATAATATTTTTCTTAAGATTGTAAACATGCTGATAACACAATCCAATACTGTTAAAAATGTTGTTGTTATAATGAAAGTTAATCTTTTTCACGCTTTTTAAGCGTATGATGCTGGTGACAAGCGCAAAATCCTTTTAAAAACGTTATGTGTTTAACTGAACATACCTGTCGTAAAATAGAGCAATCTTCCCTTATTTTCGTATTTTAAATATATTAGTTTCATTTCCAACAGTAAACTATTTTTTTGGTATGTTAGTTTGAGGTCCATGAGTTTGTCAAAGACAGATCTAACATCTTACCCTATTATATAACGATATTATTTATTTATCATTTTGAATTGCATAACTATAGAGAGTTAAAACAGAATTTTTCAAATGTTATGAATTTCTTCCAAACAATAGTCAAAATTTAACAAAAAGCTACAATAGGTAACATTATCTAACATGACGATAAACATCAAAGCGACTGGATTGTGATAAAAAGGTAAATTTTACACCGTAAAAAATAAGAAAGATCACTTACTGACGTTTCGGACGCTAGTCCTTCGTCGGAGTAAAAGGCTATACTTGGATCTTTATCCTTCCTCAAAAAAAAAAAAAAAGATCGAATGAAGGAGCAGGAAGTAGGATGCATGGGGTTAATGGTGATTTATTCAGTTCTCATCTTATATTATGTTTCATAACAGGATAAACTGCGGTTATCACTGGCCACCATAGCCTGGTGTGTCTGTATAGTCTGTGCAGGTAAGGTATACAATTGCCATATCATGACTGAGTTTCCTCGATCCCCTACATTAGGTCTCAACAGAAATATACAATATACAATTGCCATATCTGTGCATGACGCAGTTTCCTATTCTACATTAGGTCTCACCAGAAATATACAATATACAATTGCCATATCTGTGCATGACGCAGTTTCCTATTCTACATTAGGTCTCACCAGAAATATACAATATACAATTGCCATATCTGTGCATGACGCAGTTTCCTATTCTACATTAGGTCTCACCAGAAATATACAGTTTCCTATTCTACATTAGGTCTCAACAGAAACAACAAACGAAACATTTATTTTTTCCAGTTACATTTTGGTAGTTATTTCATTTCCTTTTATTCGATTATAGGTAACCTTGCTCTGCGTCAACCTGCAGCAAGCTCGGCATTCAAAGAGTGTTGCGCACCACAGCGAGCAGTTGACGGTAGTTCCCGAACTGAATTCGTACAAAAGCCTGGCGAATTAGAGCACTGTATGCACTCGTTAACGCAAAACAATCCCTGGTGGAGAGTAGATCTCGGGAAAAGCTATACTGTGGATCAAATTGATGTGATTGGTAGATCAGAGTGCTGTATCGAAAGACTTTCTGGAGCCATTATTAGAGTAGGTAAGAAAATCCGAAAAACTTAAACTTCATATAAACTAACTTCGCATTATGAGCTAGAATTAACATAATAATGTGCCAATTTTTAGCACGAAGTCTGACTGTGTGTTCAATGATGGCCTTTGTTCACGAATGATAAAAGAATTTCAACAGTTCGGTCTGTTTCCACATTTATTAAGACTGACTGTAACTAACTGTTATTGAAAACGTTAAAAATATTGTGAAGCGTGCCATTTTAGTAAAAAAACGTTCGTACAAATATAGTTTTTTCTCAAAACGTCATTTCAAGGCAACGAGACCAATAGCCGATGTTCGCGACATCCAATGAGTAACTATGACGTAACAGCTTTTCTTTGGAAATAGCAGTAAAAAAATTCGAAGAGGTTTTTCTTCATCAACTAAAACCATAAACGTCATAAACTACTTTAGATTTTTCGGTAAAATTTCTTGTTACTTTAATGATTTTAATGATTTATGATTTATATAGCGCTCTTTCTTTATTAACTATGATATAATCAAAGACGCTTACAATCATGAGAGGTGGTTAGTATGCACTCGACCCAGTCTCACAACACGCGGTACTGAACCGAAGAGTCTCGTTTTCAAATGGCGTTTAAAAATTGGGAATAATTCTAAATGAAGAATTTCTTTCATTTTTCGATTATTTATAAGTATAACTTCAAATTAGGATAGGTCTGTTTTTATGCTTTTAGGTGCACTTTAACTTTAACCACGATATTTTGTCAAAACAGGAGATAGCCTGTTGGAGAATGGTACAAACAATACCATATGTGGTGTAATTGGGACAGTTACTGCTGCCTTAAGAAAAGCCTTCATTTGTCCCACTGGAATAAGAGGGAGATACGTTACGATTCAACTGATAGGAGCCGAAAAAATCCTTGTACTTTGTGAAGTGATTGTGAACAGAAATCCAACAGGTAAGACAAGAAGTGAATAAGAAGATAACTTTTAAAAACATTGTGTAAAAAAGTTTGTAACAATACGGACGTTCCGAACGTTATTCCTTCGTCGGAGTAAGAGAAAAAAAAAAAAAAAAAAGCAATGCTAGGGAATTTTTGCTGCCTAAGGTGTGGATAAGTCTCATGAGAAGCACGGGTGGTGTGCACTGCTAATGCATCGCTTCTCGCCTCCAGCATTGAATCCATTATTAATGTATTTATTCTATACTCTATTTCACAGAAAATATCGCGCTTGGTCAGATAACTGCACAATCAAGTACACTTTCAGGTTACGATGCAAAAAGCTCGAAAGCAGTTGATGGAAACAGCGATGGAAGATTTGTTAAGGCAAAGGCATGCACACATACTCAGGAATCAACAAATCCTTGGTGGCGCGTTGATTTCAATGCAAGTAAAGACGTTTCAGAAGTCTTCATAGTGAATAGAAAAAATGAGTCTGGCAGACTGTCAAACTTCGAGATACGAGTAGGTTAGTACTACAATTGTAGCAGAATGAAAATTAAGATTTTTAAAAGATTTATAACTTTTTTCTCTTTTTTGTGTGTGTTCTGCCTTTCCTTTTTTTCTTTTTTCTTTTGTTTAGCTTGTGTTTTAAAGTATTTCTATTCCAATTTAATTTAGGCTAATCTTTAGATGGGACTTTTAATGTCCTGTTGTATTGATTATGCCCTCAAATAGATATTTTGCGCACGTCCCATCTGAATTTATATTCCACCATTCTGTATTTTCTTTGTCAGGTGATAGTCTCACGAATGAAGGCAACGACAATCCTCGGTGTGGTGATTCTTTACACAGTATGGCTACTTTACCAAAAGCATCGTTCTACTGTAAGCCAAGGAAACGTGGACGCTACCTGAACATTCGGATAAGAAGTATGAATGGAGTTCTAGCCTTATGTGAAGTAGAGGTATATTCAGAAAGCAAAGGTAATAATAAATATTATAAAACTGTCCATGACCATGACAATGATAAAAAAAGCAATTTGAGACTCTGAGACAAACTACAGAAAAATGATAGAGAAATACAAAACTAGCCGAATGACGATAAATAGATAGGATAAATATAATACCCATGTCCAAGAGAACAATGCATTTTTTAAGTACATCCATAATTTAAGATTGTTAACTTTTGTAACATTAGAATTTACATCCCCATCTTTCCATGAAATTTGATTATCCATTATTGTTGATCATTGCAACAGCTGAGTAATAAACACTGTGATTCATTATTTGTTTTAGCTTCACTTAAAAACAAACCGCAAAATCCAACCACTGTGCAAGTCCTTGGTCTACGTTCACCACTCAGCCTTACCTGTCCTGAATCATTTGGTTATCCAGTACCACATGTGGCATGGGCACGAGATGGAGTGGTATTCCAAAACAGTACCACTACTTCTGTGTTCAGCGGCAGCGCACTGCAAGAGCGTGAAGCGGTGTGGGAATGTATTGCATCTAATATCCATGGATCAGACTATCATCAATTCATATTACAAGGTATTTTTTCTTCTTCTTGGCATTGTTTAAGACTTGCCTCAACATTTCACTAAGATCCCGTAATCTTTTCCATCCATCTCCTTTGAGATTATATCCATATATTATTCTTTTCCTATAAAGTTCCAATGAGGGCAACAATCGACTATACAACAGGACTTCATTCCCCCAATTTATTACCAAATCCTAGAATTTTATCATTGATTCTCAAAAACAATTTTACGGTTTAAGAAAAGGGACGATAACACGTCTCATTTCAACGGCAAATCACGCTTATTGTTTTCCTGTTAATTATCTCAAAGGAAGTTACAAAATGTGTGCCAAATATCAAATCATGCCGATAAACAAACGCTCCATTTATCGTATTGCTGAAAACCTCCTTCAAGCATCGAATGACAGCTCTATTGATAAATCTGTGTGGTTTCGTTTTCAAGATGCTAAGATGATGACATCAATGCAGGTAGGACTACTTTTTACTTAGACATATCTCTAGTTTGCCCCAAAGAGCAAAAGTTCATCGAGGGGGCTCACTAACTATTCACTTACAATATAGAAACGTGAAATGAGGACGGGGGGAAAAACATTCAAAAGATGAATATTAATAAAAAAAGAAACAACACAAAATAGAAGTTGAAAAAATAAATGAATATAGAAATAGTTAAGTAAATACAGTAGAAAAGGAATTAAAAGGAGAAATGTTTGTTTTAGAATATTACTGAGTAGACTAATACGAACTCATATGCATCATCATCATCATCATCATCAACACCACCATCACCATCACCATCACCATCACCACCACCATGACCATGACCATGACCATGACCATCATCATCACCATCACCATCACCACCATCACCACCATCATCACCATCATCACCATCATCATCATCATCATCATCATCATCATCATCATCATCATCATCATCATCATCATCATCATCATCATCATCATCATCATCATCATCATCATTACTATTATTATTATTATTATTATTATTATTATTATTATTATTAATATTAAATAGATTCCAAACACCTGTGTATCACCATGGTGTTGCTCCACCCAAGCCACAGGCTGGATGCCCGATTCCCATCCTCAGTTTGACGATGGTGTGGTCCAGCGTACTGTATGTTTTAGCTGGAATGACAATTGCTGTAGGTACAATACCTCAATTCTTGTACGAAAATGCTATGGTTACTACGTCTACAAACTGCAAGGTTCCCTCACATCAGACGTTAACGCTGCCTTCTGCGCAGGTATCAATAAAGACATAAACTAACAAATATGTTTTATGTTGCCAAGGTGCTGCTTCATTACACTAGGGCACTAACATTTATGATGTAGATATTTTTAGCACCTGGAAGTCAGTGTGCCCTAAATACTGTTCAACAATTAAGTTAGATAATTATCAGCACTGTTGCCACTAACTCTTTTACAAGAACACATAAATCGGATCCCTAAGAAAAAGTCCGTTAAGTATGATCTTAGGGGTGTATCTACCTATATGCCTAAAGTGAGGACAGAACGTTTCAAAGACAGCTTTATAAATCGCTTACACTTTAAGTATAATATTTCCCTGTAACGTTCGTAATGTATGTTTCATGAACGAATAAAGATTTACTTTACTTACTTTACTTTACATAAATCTTAAGCCTTTCCTTTTTCTTTTGAGAACGTCAACTTCTATTTATAAGCTTATAATATATCATAATATTATATATAATATATGTTACGACATGAATTTACAAGTTAAATTTTATGAAATTTCTTTACTTTTTAAGAAACATCACAGGCTAAAGATCCGGACACAATGTTCAGAAGCGTCAAACCAAGTTATGCGTTACAAGATCATGTCATCTACACAGAAAAAGACTTGGTGATCCATGAGTGTATAACAATTTGTCTGTCTGATATGTTGTGCCAATCTATCAATTATTATACGGATAAGAAGATATGCGAGATGAACAACGCCACTAAAGCCACAAGTCCCTCTAAGCTGAAAGAGAGTCCAGCAAGCCAGTACTATGAGAAGCTTGACCTAATGAGTTCCAGCTATCGTCCATGAAGGCCCGTGCTAAATGTGATGAAACAAGACCTAACGATATGTGACCCAACTGCCATATGAGCACCAAAATTGTAACTCAAACGCCTCTAGCATAGATGTTTGTATGACTGGGGGTATACAACATATCTCCAGTAATCCAAACTTTTGTAAATTTTTCAATTCCTAACTTAATTTTTTTTGGTAGATATACAACTGTAACACCTGACATAACGAGTCTTTGTAGGGATACTTTGAATTTTTGTTTTTTTCAGTTGAATTTTAACTCATTTGAATTTGCGGCCGCCATTTTGGAGAAGGCTCTATTATTTGTAATATGTGAGGCTATAGTTATGATTCTAGTTACAGTTATAGTTTTAATATTTTATAACGCGCATATTTACGACGTAACGATCAAAATGTGCGTTATATTGGTTAGTTGATAGTTGTTATCAGTAGTTCTTTAATAGAGGCCAGACACTGAAGGTGGTCACTGCCAGGGTTTCTTTACGTCCTCATTGGTTCTTTTACCCATCTCCATTGCAGGGTAAATGAGTACGGAGAGATGGGACCGCCATTTTACGTGGTCATCCAAGCCACACAAAAGTGTAAGCATCAGTACTATCAGTACTATCAGTACTATCAGTACTATCAGTACTATCAGTTTCAGATGTTATTCTATATTTCCTATACCTTTTCATTGTTATTTCAAAGGGAAGCGCCTAGCATGGGACTTAGAGTCCCGTTCGCACTTTCCCCATTGGGTAGCGTAGATAGCATTTGTAATCTTTTTATTCTTATTTGCCCGATAAATATGTAAAGAAATTTGTAGATGTTACAAAGGCAACGCCTTCTCCTCAGATCATGAGTGTTGGTCCAGTCGGGAATTGAGCCTACTACGATTTGTTCGATGCTGAACCAACTGGGCCATGGGCGGTTATAGTTTAAAGTTTGATTGCCTCATTGTGCATGCACAGTTATTGGTTATATGGGTTTGTAGAATTTTTAAAGGACTGTAACCATTTTGTAGTTCAATTTAATGCAATTTATAGGTACAGATACGCTCTAGATAACCTCAGGTTCTGAAAATTGGTGTTCCTCAGGCACTATCCTGGAACCCCTCTTATCCTAATTAACATCACTTAGAATGTGTATATAATCGTACCATACTGTGAAATGGACTCAGAAATAATTCTGAGCCCCAGATGGGAATCGAACCCACGACCCTCCGTATGCTAGTCGGACGCTCTGCCACTGAGCTACAGGAGACTCTGTAAGGTCGCACGTTATGTGGGTATATTATGACAATCAATCACTTAGTACGCAAATATTTTCATCTTTTCATTACTATTGTAGTTATATTGACGAAATTGATAAACTAAAATTATCGTTCTATTTAATACTTATCCACATGATTATCAGTCAATAAATTCACTTTAAATATGACTATAACTTGAGTTTTATTTATTGAATCGAGACAGAGACCTCCTAATCTCTATGTTAATTGTCCATGATTTATGCACCGTAAAACAGGTTTTTTTTCATTAAAATCCTTACGTGCAGTTAATGTAGGCTGTAAATGCAAAACTATATTAAAAATACAACAGTTCAACTGAAGAAAAGATACTCAAAATGCCACTGATTGAATTTCCTGATGTCAGTTCTAATGACACGTTTTGTAAACACATTTCACCTATTGAGAAGTGTTCATAAAAGAATAGTTTTCGTATCCGATGTGTTAGATTACAGTCCATCTAAATAAAATCGATGGAATCATAAAAGGGCAGTGGAAAACGAAACCAGAGAAGGTGCAGTGACATGCACGCTCCCATGGAAATTGCTTTAAAATTTAAAATTGTTTTAAAAAACATGTTTTCCAGAATGGCTACTCCCTGCGTTCTGCCTGTATTTTGGACAATAAAAGGTAACAAATGCATCCCAAACTAAAAGGGGGACCACATCGCCCCCCCCCCCCCCTTAATCTGCCCCAGAAGAGAATGGGTTAAGACACAGTCAAGCAACAAGCGTTCATGCGTGCATTACGCAGGATGATAAAGCATTCTTCACCTGGATCAAGACCCTAAAGACTGAAACCACTTGTTTCGAAAGAAAGCAGCAAAGACTGATATTTCTTCATAAATGGGGCCAGCATTACTTAAAGAGGTGAGTAAGGGAATATTTACAGCTAAGGAAAATAAAACGCCTGTGTGGCTCGTGCGATTCGAGCTGTCGGCTATACATGCCGACATGCACCTGCACCAACGTGTTCTAGAACATAGTTAATTTGGAAACACCTTTGTGAGAACCATGGAGAAACATCCTTGATATGAATCTGGCTTCATGGAACATTTTTAAATCTTAAAGGCCAGAAATGCAAGGATAAACTCGATTGCTTAATTTTCGAAATGCTACTCATCAATGAACACAAGCCAGACCTTAATACCGAGTCTGACTCTGTTTATTGACAATAGGACATTGAACTGCTTTGGACAATAGATCACGAACTCTATAAATTATTGTCCAATATTTGCATTTTCATTTTACTACGCTTGGAGCGGATGATGTTATGCCAACATCTTGTAAATCAATGGAAAATAAGTTAAGTTTATGAGTTTTCATTAAAATAAATTTAAAGTCGAAACCAAGATTTCATTAATTAGAATAACATTTTCAATGATCATAGCATTTTTCAACATTTTTACATATCATATATTGCATATAATAAAATGGCATTGTAATAAAATAACTTGGTAAAAAACAATAAAATAACAAATAACAAGATAACTAGTGGCCGGTAAAAAAATATTAATGGATGCATACTCAGACACATACAGATAGAACACTACCAACAAATAGATTCAATCGTTCTCCTCACCACACATGATCTACGATCTTTAAGTAGCATTATCAAGGGGGGAAAATATCAAAAAGCAAAATTCATGGACACTTTTAGGAACAGAGAGGATATTAAGCTAGAGAAAGATAAAATTAAGCATTAATTTACCGTTCAAAGTTGTCCAAAACTCTTCTTCTTCGCTTACCATGAGGTGATCGAGTTCATCACTGCCAAAATGTGCTACGCGCAGGGCATTGTGGTATTTACCATGCTACTTGCAGTATTAGCAAGTCTGTAAATAAGTTATTATCATAGTAAAGATGTCTACAGTAGTTTAAATCTGCATTTAAGAAACTGTTAGCATCGAAATCTCTCTTGAAGTTTCTTTTTTTCCGACTTTCATCCCTTCTTGCGTACTGAAAAAATAATGCAATTAGACTTTGCCTACGGGTGCCATATTGTTATTTAATTTCAGGTCTTCATAAAATACTCATTTGAAGCTGAATTTTTGAGATAAGTTTTTAATAAATACAAAATGAAAGTAGTCTCCAGTTTCTGGCTCGAATACAAACATTGACATCTTTAAATGACTAGGTCATCAAAACTTCCACTGAAGTGATGATTTGATCTTATAAATTAAATATCTGGATTTTACATTAAGGTATTTACACAAATGCATGTATTCTGTCTTTCTGTATACCAAGCAACGTAGATGATTACGAGGGCGCGGTTATCTAGAGTTGGAACCCAAGTTGGAACCCAACTTCTTATTAAACCAACCGACCACTTCGAAACTCCAAGCACTGATTGATTTGTACAGAGACGGAAATAACGGCTGTTTCCTGTGCCAGATGAGCTCTCGAGAAGCTAGCTCAGCCCCTTGGCAGATTGGTCTGCACTGTTTAGTATGTCTTCCATCCCAGGTACACACTAGGGTTGGGCTTCATACTAGGCACTATTAAATACTGCTCACTTGTATATTCTACATCCAAGTTTGCATGGCAAAAGTAGCTGAGCTGACTAGGCGCTGTCAATTACTCCTCCTACTTCCAATATGTATATCTTTTCCCCCGATATGGAATAACCGAAGTTTTCACCAACGTCGTCACCAATTTCCTTTTTTCCTTTTAGAGTTCGAGGGGACTGGTTTTAGATAACCAAACAGAATAGAAAATGTGTTCGAACAAGGAGAAGTTCATTAATACACACGGGGGTATGACGGTAATGGTCTTCGTCCTCTCGTGATTAAATATCAATGGAATACCCGTAGTTTTCACCAAAATATTTCGAGAGTACTGGCTTTAGACAATTCCAAAGAAATATGTTCTAACAAGGAGACGTTTCATTTGTATATGAATCTAAAGATGGCAATGGTCTTCTTCCTCTCGGCACCAAAGGAGGAAGTTCATTCACTTCTGATATCCTAGTTCTCGTTTCACTCTTCATTTCGACGAGTTCTTTTTCTTGCATAGATGTTCGTAATTTCTTTCCCTTTGTCTTTCTCTTCTTCGAAACCTTATTTGAAATATCATTTTCATCTTTCATGTTATTTATTTCTTCGCTTGTGGGTTGAAGTGAAGGATATGTAGTATTAATAGGCATCAGTTCCTCGCCTTCACTATCACTTATTTCTTTGTTTGGAAGCTCCTTTTGGTTATTTCTATCACTGGGTGACACACCAATACTTGATTGAATATTTGTTGCTAATGGAAATTGTTTCGAAGTGGAGTCTATGCTGTTTGCCGCATGTGTTTGTGACACATCGGGCTGTGATTGGTTGGAATGTGACACTACTGCGTCATCCAAATTGTCTCGTGGTGTGGTCCGAACATCCTGTGTTTGATCTGATGTAGAACGTCTAGTAATGTCCGAGGGTGTTTGGATATTTATCCGAGGAACTTGTTCAGGATTTTCAATTTCACGGAGAGATTCTGCAGATGAAGACACTGCAGACTCGGGGATGGTAACGTTGTGTTCTTTAGGATTTTCATATACTACAGTACTATCTATGTCATTCTGATGCGATTCAAGGGAAGAATTACGTTTAGCAACCTGTAAAACAAAAAAAAGATATTAGTCTTGAGTAACATCCAAATAATTCCATAATCCATGACGTCTTTGCATCACTGTGTATATCACTTCTCTGAACCCAGTCACACAATAGTACGATATTTCTGATGTTTCCATCACCAGCACCATCACCAACCTCACCACCACCATCATTATTATCATCAGCGCCATCACCGCCACCATCATAATGACCTTCACCATTACCAACCAAGGAAAACTTGTCTTACCTTTGAGCTTACTTCATTCATAACTTTAACAGTGGTTTCACATGGAGGTTCTTCAGAAGAAGAAGAATGCTCTGGCTGTGCTCTCTCAACACTGCAAAGAAAATTTTTTAAAAAGTTCAATAGGTGGTGGGAAATGCAAGAGGTTTACAATAATCAAAATTAAATTCCGCTGGACACTATAAAGTGCACCAAAGGAAAAAAATGAAATGGGGAAACATTACGCACAAGTTAGAGAGGTATATTGATGCAAAAAGATACTGCATCTACATCTACATTATTTATTTGCAACAATCCATGGATCATATATAGCAAATTCCAGTATACGTAAAAAAAATGAATGAATGAACAAATTATGTAAACAAATAATTTAAATAATATTAGAATAATGGAGCAAACGCATTTAAGCCATGAAATAAATCCAAAACTGACATTTACAAAATCATAAGACTGGTAGGAACTACTGATTGACTCCGACACCCCATTGCACATGTCCAACGTGAAGCATAGAATAGTATAATACGTTTGACCGTGAGCTGCCTAACTCGTTTAGCTTTCTAGCTATTTTAGGTAGCTGTGCTCTTTTTTTTTCAATGTAATTTTCATTTTCTTTAGAGTGCAAATATATTGTTGTTGTTGTTGTGAATTTCTCACTTCGTTTATTCTCTATTATAACACACCTCAATTCACCATTTTCCATTCCCTCTGGAGTAGGCCTGACTTTGTTCTGTTGAAAATAAAAGAAAGTATTCAAATAACAAATCGATGCCACATAGGGTTAAATAAAAACTTTCAGGAAACCAATGTCCTTGTTTTTACATGGAACGCATAGAATTATTTTGGGAATCTTTTGTAGATCTTATCAGCAGTTTCTTTAAAGCATGAATACACGATGCAATTGGTGCGCGCAATTAGGGCCTCGTGCGCCACTGGCAGCAACTTTGCAGGTCGTCTTCACATGATGAAACTGGTTGCATGCAACTACTTTAAATGTTGACGCCCACGTTGATGAGCAACGTTGGGCGCAGCAGTTGCACTGTGCTTGCGAGCCTTCAGTGGTTACTCATAAAACTAGAAATTGTCAACAACAACCAAGTCGCAAAGTCTATGGCTAGCACGATAAAGTAATTGTCAAATAGTTAAAGCAAACCTGTTATAACAGAGCTTGCTGAACAGGCGATATAAAAACTACCTTATTACATGAAATTTTCGCGGCACGTTAATTTTGCGATGTTGCGAAAAAATCATATTCTTGATCGCTTTAATTCGCGATTTTATTGAATAAATCATTCATAATCTGTTTCCAAACACGTACAAGTTCCTTTAGAAAATACACTACGTAACATTAAAAAATTTCACATTAGTTCCTTAGTTTTGACTTTACTACATGTATATTGAATACTGGTTCCAATCATTCATTGCTTATCAGGATTAGTAGGCGCTAGTACTTGGTTCTCAGTAACGTCTTTTATCCATGCTCTTGAATAGTCATTAATTCTTTACTTTTTCAAAAATGGAGGATCACTTAATTTTCGCGACACTTATTTTTTCACGTCACTTTAATTTCCCGATATTATCGAAATAGCGAAATTAAAGTGTCGCGAAAGTTTCATGTAATAAGGTAATAATTCATACTTACCCTAAATCGCTTAAGACTAATAGGTGTTCCTTCACATGATCGCTGAGCCTCGTGATCATTGGTTGGCTGTTTTCTTTCTCTTGAATTAACAATGAATTCATAAGTGCTTATATTCATGTAAACTGGAGGGAAATAAGAAGAGAAGAGAAATTAGTAATAGAAATGGAGCTAGGGAGTATTTAATGATTAGCACTAAATATATTGCTGGGGTCACGCCCATACAAAAACCTTCAATTGGATTCCATAGAATGGCTCTTCCTCCACTGCATTTCAATTAGAATTTAGAAGTTGATTTTTGTGGAGGAAAGAAAAATAGGAGAACCCTGAAAAAACCTTGAAGCACAGGAGAGAACCACAAACAATTCTACTCACATGACACCCAGCGGGGCTCGAACTCGGGTCACCTTGGTGCCCCACTGCTACCCCACCCGTGCTTCCCAATAAAATGCTTTTTAAATGTCTACTTTTCATTTGATACAAGTTCATTCAGTAATCTTTCCTAACTCTATTACATCATATTAAAATATTGTGAGAAAATAGATACGAGTACAACTAGATGGTCTAGAATGAGAATCTCATCTTTTACAATTTGCCGGTAAACGTACAGTTACTTACTTAAATAAAGATGAAAGCCTAATAGATGACCTAGAAGTCCAATAGCAGTAAGATGAAGGCCTTCAATAGCACCCATAAATACTATAAACACAGTATCTGATACTGGTCCAAATAATTTAAACTTGTCTCCTACAAGAAAACAAAACAGACATGAAATGTATGAGGGACCACTGAATAGACCATTTCATGGTTGTCATCGCTCAACCTCAGCTTGATAGCGTGTAATTTATTCTTTAGAAATTGACTAAAGCCTGTGGAAGTTTTAAGTTTTGAAAGCGCTAGTGCATCTCAAAAATAGTCTATTGTTTGATAATGTGTACATTCCTTAAATTACCGTGAGCTTTAGTCAAATTCTTAAGAATATATTACACACTATCGAGGCTGAGGTTGAGCGACGATAACCGTGAAATGGTCTATTGAATACAAGTGTAGTGTAGGCAACAATTCACTATGAACAGCTGTATGAGCAACACAGGATAGTACAATATATATGTACATGGGTAATAAAGCAAAATAATTGATATTTACCGGTTTGAGTTTCCAGCAATGAATTTTTATCAGTAAAATACATGATAAATAAATAGAGAGTGACTGAAAACATCAACAGTGAACCAGCAAATGCTGTAGCAATGCTTCCAACAAATAATCTGTAAAGAATCAGAAAAAATAATGTGTGAACCATCTACAAGTACCCAGAGAACAACCTTTGTGACAAGGGAGAGAACTTGACAACTTACTAGTTCCAATTATCAAGCATGTCAGGGTTAGCCAAGCATTTAAAGTTGCACAAGGCTTGAACTACCAAAGGGTAGGAGATAGTGTCATGTAGCACAACATCTATCATGTACATGCTACCCAAGGGACAGCGAAGCACATTTTATAGAGGGGGGGTAGCATAGTATGCAAAAGAAAAAGGGTGTCAATGTGAGTGTGGGTGGAGGGGGGAGGGGTGGGGGGTAAGGGGGGCTAAGATAAGAAAATATAAAAAACTAGCGAAAGGAAAAAAGTGGGGGGCATTCACCATAAAGTAAATAAAGCTGCTTTTATCATAAATAGTTCTGTAATAAAATAATTCAACAATTATCTTCTATACTCACTTATAGTTTCTCCCTCCAACACATGTGTTCAACCATTTACAGTGATGGTCAAAGTCTGATACACATTTGTTACATGCCGAGCAGTGTTTACTTTTAGGAAATCTGTCATTTAAAAAATAAATACAACATTAAAAATACAAATACATAATAAGCTTAAAGTAAGTTTTCAAAATTTTGTACTGGGTCATCATAGATGAATCTCCATAAATACAAATATATAATATTTATTAAAATTAATCATGTACCACTAAAAAAAGGAAAAACATAATTATAGGAATCACTAGTCGCTCAACCAATCAGTCTAAAATTATTAGTATATTGCAATGGCTTGCCGCCAACTTCAAGATTGTAAATGCCAATACAGATTGGATTCTTATATAATTTTACTATATTTGCTGTACATTAATACACCTTAAAACTGTACCATAACAAATATTTTAGTACATAGTTTTTCCCCCAGATACTTACACATCTGCTTCACATATATGGCAATGGTTATTTTCTATAACATGAGCATGAAGATTGCGGTCAAAGGCATTCTTCTCCCTGCCTTGTCCAACACGTATGTGAGGATCTGCAGGGTCAATGGATAAGGCTAATAGATGGACTATTATATGAATGACATAAAGGCCACCAGGTATCTTCACAATCAGTTAAGGATCTTTCTAGGATTCTATGCTTGATAGATGTTAGTTAGAAGTTTGTTAAAGGTCACTTTTATTAAGATGTTAGTTAATAAGACTGGTTAAAAGATGTGTAATATTGGGACCAAATATAAATAACAGACACATAACACTTTTGGAATGGGGAGGTGCAGTTGTTGCAAAAATAGAGAGGGTATTATCCACACGTACATGTAGGATCATGTATAAGAGATTTAAAAAATTTGAATATCAGTTTACATGGCTATAAATAGGAGAAGCATATCTTTCATATCGTAGTCGTGCTCAATTAGAATGACCTCTGATCTTTGGGTATAACTCTACATATTTGTGATGAAAATCCAGTGACGTCCTATTTCTAATAAAACTATGAATTTTCTTCATATTTCATATCCACATCACTATACAGACCATAGACATATCTTTGGTGAATATACAGTGATGTTCTAATTCTAATAAAACTACGAATTTTCTTAAATTTCATATCTACATGACCATCACTTTACAGTAGACATATCTTTGATGAAAATACAGTTACGTCCTACATGTAGTTCTAATAAAACCATGAATTTTCTTCACATTTCATATCCACATCACTATAGAGTACAACCATCTTTCAAACATAGTCCAAAGGACTTCATTTCAATCTTTTATTGCATGTTTCAATTGAATATTTTTTACCGACATAAAAAAAGGCCCCAAAAAATTTACACACAAAAAAAAAAACATGCCTTCATCAGTGTGTTAGAAAACAAACAAGAAGATTAAAGGAAATGTTGCTCAAATATTCAAAAAGCATATGATAATTCAGTGGTCTTTTGACTTTTCCACACAACCATTAATATCCCTCAATAGTTAATCGAATTTTTGTGGTTGCTAGGAAAAAATTACCAAAACATTCAAACACTTCATCTCTCGAGACTTTTACTTCATCTTCTTTGCGTGACTGGATTTTAGATTTTAATTGGAAAAAATCCCACTTAATTAACAGTTAAAACTACTTAACATTTTCCAGTTAATCAACATGTAATCAATATAATTTTTATCGATTTTTGAAAAAGCAAGTTAACCTTAATGCATTCATAAAGCACATATATATGCTTACAAAAGAACTCGATGATGCTCGAGTTGAATGTCAAGAAACGAGGGTTCTTCATTGCGAACGGAAATTGTTATGCAATTTCAAAAGGAATATCCAAGTTAAACATACAAAATTAATAAAAATATAATCAGGGAAGGATACAATATGGGCAGCTGGTCTCCATTCTCGAGGAAGATAAGAAACAATAATTCCAAAGTAAGTCACAGCGAAGAAACAGAGGAAAACCCAGGCGATCAGCTGTAGAGGGTGCCAAGGACAAGACCAGCCGTTCTTTCGATCATTTTGTATGATCTGAGATCTGGAACTTGCCCTTGACGATGTCTCGGTCTGGTTTGTTCCGTGTAAGAATCGGACCATGATTCTGAAGAGAAAACAGACTTGGTTAGCAAGGATGAAGGATGAAGACAAAACATCAAGTCTAGAGTCAATATAAGCTATGAGTTTTAAAGTCGACAATAATGAAGGGCAAATTTCTCGTGAAAAATCTAACAGATCTCCCTAAAAATCGCTTAGGTGATGCAAATAGTCCTTACCTTACGCTGCTATTAGTTACATTTGCTATAAATTAAAAATATCTCGCAAAATCAATGGAATTTTTTCTGATAATCGCTTCATGTTTATCGACGATTGATTGAAAAATTGAATGTCCGAGTGGAGACTGGTTCCGTATTCCGTCTTGTTGGCATGGAAACAATTGTTGACTATGATGTCATAATTTTCCACAGGACTCCCATAAACTGAGTTAACAGTCACATGGAGTACACAGGTAGCCCATAACTATTA
This sequence comes from Anthopleura xanthogrammica, assembly GCA_964019055.1. Classification (NCBI taxonomy): domain Eukaryota; kingdom Metazoa; phylum Cnidaria; class Anthozoa; order Actiniaria; family Actiniidae; genus Anthopleura; species Anthopleura xanthogrammica. Next base: position 17,684,761 of record OZ025207.1, on the reverse strand, counting down.
CAAAAAAATTATTTTAAAACATTTTTTTTAAATGTTTGTAAAGTTTGTAAAATTGAAACGATCCAAGAGCAATGTACATTTTAGGAAATCATAATAGATGATTTTCCTTTGGATGTAATGGTTTCCCATTTTAAAACCAAGATATTTTCAAGAGGTTTCAAATGGTGAACGGCGTCTGCTATAATCAGGTAATGAGGTCAATCTCAATGCAAACATGCACTTGCCCATCCCATATGTGAGAAACCCCTTCAGCTACTCTTACTTAAACTCGGTGTATTTTAATAAAGAAAATACGAAAAATATCTCTTTGACTCCCATGTAAAGCCTCCTTTCTTTTGAGGTGGGCGGGGTCATATACTGAACCAAGTCCCTCATGGTCTCTTGACTGAACTTCATATAAGCCAATACTTGGTTCGCGTTTATACAACCAAGATAACTCCACATTAAGTGGCATTTTTGCAATCAGATCTGGACGAAGTTGTTGTGGTGCAAGCGGTTTTAATTGCGAAACTCTCTCACTCTCTGAAGGCGACTTTCCATTAAACAAAGTGCTATGCAGTTATATACATTTGCATGATACTGTTATTTCCATCAATATTTCGTCTAGAAAATTTTCCTTGAGTCGTTAGAACAAAACTGAAGACAATTTTCACAGGTGCGCATCTCCTGTATATATTTATTCACTTTCATCGGCTTATTTGATCCCTGATACCATATTTGATCGTTCGATATTACATTTTCACACCCTTTGATTCTTAAATTTGTCTTATGTCTTATCCCTGATTGTAAAAAAAGTTGTAATCCCCAGATCCCTTATGCAGATCCCTATACCTCATCACAATCTCGTTTGTTGCACATTGTTGTTGTTTCAACTGCTTTGAAAATCGCTGTTTCCGCACACATGTGTTTTAACATGACTTGTTTCGTCACTGATATGAGTTATATCCCTGGTTATATATAGAATGGCGATCGGCAATTCTATCTCAAAAAGCCATATTGACATGCAACACAGTAACTGAAAACACTAGCTGTTCAAGCAAATAAAGGCGGAAAAAAGAAAACCCTCGAAACTGAACAAGTGAAACGTGTATGAAGGCAAACGGCAACAAGAAAAGCAAGATATAACAGGCTTTGTAGAAAACAGTTAAAAAAATAAAGGTGCAACAATAACCAAAATATGCTTGAAACTTCAAAAATTTTTAATTTAAATTAGCTAATATTAGTCCTTCAGAAGTTGATTTATTGAAAGCCTAAAAACCCCCAAAATTATGCTTTTCTCATCCTTTTCGATCTAATTCGATGGCTTTTATCCAGTTATCAAATTTTTATGTAAAAAGTACTTACACGGTTAAGCAATTTTCCATTTGAATTTGAAATCTGCCGTTGATTTTCACGCCTTTCGAGCTTTCGGAAATGGTTAACACGACACCTCATTCAGTTGAATCGCGAAAATAAGGCACTGAAAAGCAAATTTCAACCCGCTATCCCTTTTCAAATATCAGCTCTTGCATTCATATCTTCTACATTAAATATTTTATAAAGTTCTTTCATAGTTTTATCCCTTTTAAGTGCGAAAGACCAAAATGAGTTCTCTTGATCGTGTCACCTTTCTGTACAACTATATCATGATTTCTTCCTTTGAGAAATAAATTGTGAATTGGTTTCTTTGAAACCTGTCCAACGCTCATACACTAATTCATTAAAGCCTTTTAAAAAGGCTGCAATTTATTTGAATGTCAAAAGTCATCAATACATGATAAAATGAAGTCGACGAGAGAATGAAGTGTTAAGTGCTCGAACTTATTAACACGTTCAAAGAGGTTACCGTACGTACAATGCATTTTAAAGGTTTCACTTGCCCTATAAATAAAAGCTAATTGCCGAAAAGAACACAGTTTCTCTAGCTGTAGTTTAAACTAGACCCGGCCTGCAATACCACAACGAGTTATAAAAGTCTAAGAATTACAGGTAAGATCTTTTAAAATAAAGAACTTATAGAAATATATCATTACGAAGTATAGCTCTTATGCATCGTTCAATAAGGAACTAAGAGTCAAGAGTAAATCGACGAAAAAGGCGCGCGCTATATCAAATGATGTGACAGTAAAAGTCTGTTTTTGTATTAACAACTTTTGGAAGCTTTCCCGACGATCTAATCAGAACAGTTTTATGGATGAATGCTAAATTCTGTTGTTCTGTTTTATGTCATTTAGTATCGACGCCCGCGGGCGTATTTTCTGAACAAAAAAATCTCTCTGTATGTTTTCGAATTGCAAGCCAAAAAGTATTTGTTTAAAGATTGTGAGAGATTTTTTCTAGAAATCCTTGTGCTAACATAGCATGAGATAGTACGAAGGAAGTCATTACCACAGAGAAAGATAATGGCAAGATGCTTCAGATGATTTCATCATTTCCGATGTCATCAGGAAAATAGTTTCAAAGAGATTGAAAATGCGTAGAAAGGAAGCCAATATCAATCTTAAAATGTTCTGCTAGCTATTCATATCTATTATAATCTTGTCGAGATGAAACATTCGTTTTTCGCTAGTGTTTTCAGCTTCGAAGTGCCACTTTTTGCTGCCAAATGAAGCCACTTGTCAAGCTGTAGAAGTCAGAAAAAATAATGAAATTTGCAAATCTTGTTAAAACTATGTGAGAATTTTTAAGAACAGAACAGATTCGTTTATTTTCTATCTTCATATCAAGAAAGGTTTCCAATAACTCTGATTTTAACGTCTTCTTGAAAGAAAACCAAAAAGAAGTTTCTGCAACGATGGCACCGAAAAAAAGATGTACGTGCATTCCATGAAAATTATATGCCTTTACCTGAAAAGGCTTTATTGGGTTGAAACGAAGAGAGCAATATGAACGAAGGTTACTTGCTCAAATCTCGAAAAAACGAAAAACAATTTCTCACGTAACGCCGGAGAGAAAATGACAGAATCAGAAGTGGGAGAAAGGAAGTGTGCGTTCACCTCGAGGCGATTAGGAACGGAGTGAGGAAAGATGCATGTTAATTTAAATCATTAGAAAATATTGTGTCCTTTTGTATTTGCTGCAGTCTTAAAGAAAAATTAGGCATAACAAACGGGGTACTATCGTTTAAATAACCAACATTTGTTATATATGATTAATCATGATGGTATTGTTAAAATAAAGATAATTTGGCAGTGACATTAATAGTCATTTTTTTACTGTAAGTTAATAATAATAATTTAATAATTTATTTACTTAATATAGCGCTTTTTAACATTAAAATGATCAAGAGCGCTTTATATAACATATGAATATTTACTATAAATATTAATCTATAAAAAATCCAATACTAAAAAACGAAATACTAAGTTCTAAATGGAAATATTCTAAGTTGCTCCAAAAATATACGTAAAAACATAATTTATCAACCTGTTTACAGTTTTTTTATTTTTTCCTCTTATGAAAAGTTGCAAATTGATATTACAATGCTCTGAAGAATCACTGGGGGCAAGAGTTTTACTGAGTTAATGTATAATCATTCTCCTATAGAAAGTTCTTGGTTATCAGTCCTTTTAAGAAGAATTAGAACCACACTTCTTTTGCTATCGAAGCAATTTCCTGAAGTTACAGTTTTATTGATTTTGCCTTGGGATATTAGATATTAGAACTTCAGTATTTAATGGTACATCGATTGATAAGAATTATGCTTCAGGAAGGCCTTTAAACGACCTTTCTAAGGTAGAATTAAGATGCGGTACAGATAAAATAGAGAGAAAAATGGACAAAAGAAATGTGTTATGTTCCTGCTTAAGGCTTTTTGTAAGTGATGTTTTATTTTAGCTTGAACAAACAGTTTGACTGCATCATGGTCTCTGTTGAACTCGAGCTGCTTGCGATCAGGCCAAGACTTCTTCGCTATGTGTAGGGATAGATATATTTTGTAACCACTCCAGTGTCAGTCATATTGATGGTGTTTACTGATATTGGTCAATAATAAATAGTTTTTGTTTTTATTTGGATGATATTCACTCTAGCTCATTTACAGTCACTTCTAATGAAATAGGTATTTGATAATACTATATGGTAAGGGCAAAACTGGTATAGAAATATGTAACTATGTAGTTAGTTTACAATTAGTATTTTTCTGACATTTCTCGTTATTAATTATTTGCTTATCCCACATAGCTAGCACAGAGTAGCACATTCAATGAGGTGTGTATGTGAGTGGATTATTTGGCATGCATATATCATTTACAACAGTAGTATGAAATACATAGACCTTTTTGTGGTACATTGTAGGGTACCCAGCATGTTTTTCAACAAAAACCGCGGAAAACTATAAAAGATGAAAGGTTTAAAATTGAAAAAGTAGTAGACTATAGTATACATAAGACTAGAAGCTGCGGCCTAAGACTTGAACTTTTGTGGATGTTAACAAATAGTGGGGAAGGGCTATGCAGCCCCCTAGCCCCTCCCTCTACGCGTTCACTGGTTGCCTGCCCTATCAGTATGGTGTTGTTCGTGCTGAAGTTACAACAGAATGCATCCTGTTTATCAAAAAGGCCTATTTGAGATAGCAAGCACGGGGGAAGCACGTGGCAAGCACGCAGCAAATCTTTAGTCACCTGGCTTTACAAGTCCGCATTCAGTGCTTATTATGAATGCGTTCCACTTGAAAAGGGTTCCGAAATTGAGTTAGCATATACTGAAATCTAATGTCGGTCTTTACCCTTGTGAAAGGAGGAAATTTCAATTAAAGAAAAAAACAATAGCATACAGGGAGTGGCTAAATTACCTATTTTTGTGAGAAACAACAATAGCCATTTCTAGTTATCTTTCTGTTTACTATGTTAGGGATGGAAAGGGGAGTGCCAGAAACAGCGGGAAAACGATTTCGGTTATTCTACGTCTTCTATTATCATTTTGTAAAATTGAAGAGCGACATTCCTTCTCTATTACCAACATTTTCTTTCTTTCTTTCGTTCGTCCGACTTTTTCTATTTCCCTTTCTTTCTTTTTTTGCCACAGCTTTTCTTCCTTTCCTTGTTTTTTGTTGTTGTTGCTGTTTTCGTCTTGAACAACAGTTAAACAGATGAGAAATATTAGCAAGTTTGAATGCACATTTTCCATAGAATGTGAAAAAATAATGTTAAAAACAACAAGAGAAAATCTCAGGGGAAAAAAGAAGAAAATAACGATAATGATAACCACGCTACAAAGAAAAGAATATAAGCACTTTCATAATCTCCTAGATTATTTAGAAATATCCCCAAATCTATTTCAGTGAAAATAGAAGAAATCTTGGGTGTATGTACACAAAATGTTTACCAATCCGTTATCGTGCTAACGCCCCCAGCAACACTCTACTTATTATCTCCCCAATTAACATTTAAATCGTATGTCTTTAATCTATATTAAAACTGAACAAATCTTGATATTTACTATTCTTCCTGCCACGTCAAGAGATAATCCCCCAGACATGTAAAGATTAGCCCGAGGTTAACTGACTGTTAAGGCAGTGACGCACAAACGTCACGTTATCTTTTTACAGCATAAGTTATAAAATCCCTTCAGTTGGATTCAGACAAAATCAAGTGTAAGCGCCTGTTTATTCTAAGGGATTTTTAGCAAGGCTCTTTGTGTTATCCAAAGATATTTTTTAAGGTATGTTATAACTAATAATCCATAAGATGGATTTTTAATTTTAAGCTCAAAAAGAGGATTACCATGGAAATTGAGATTTTCTCCATTTTATGAAAACTAGCTATCGAAAAATTTCCCTTGAAAGCTATAGACAAAAATTGTGGTATAGCTTAGAAGATATTTGCGCACAACTTCGTTAGTAGGTATTTCACTTTCTTTTTCTTAAGTAACTAGTCTTGGGATCAGTGTACTTTTTAGCTGAATCACAGTTTTGTCATGACAACTGTGTTTCCCTACTTTATGGATGCGCACAACAATCGGAGAATTTAGCTTCGAAGATGTAGACAAAAATTGAATTATAGCTTCAAGGATATTTGCGCACAAAGTCGAGGCCTATATCGAGTAGGAATTTCACTTTCTTTTTTTCTTTCTTTTTCCCCGTCAAATCAAATCAAATCGAAGTACATTAATATCAAGGAAATAGCGCAATATATATTTTTTGCATTAGTTGAACAATATAACGTCAAAATATCTTTTGTCATTTAAAAATACCATGTAACATAATTTTAAATAAAATTGGACAAGAATTTATTAACATCATATCATAGGTTTTTAAATGCTTTATCAATTTCAATTACTGAACATCTTTAGAGGTTAACGGCCGAGACTACAAAACCCTTTTAGCTCGTGAATGCCATAACTACTGCCCGTTACACTGAAGTAGACCTCAATTATAAAAGTGTAAATTCCAAGTGACAAAAAGTGAGGGTTAGGTACTAGATCGCCGCGTGAGCAGGTGTAGTGTGTCATAATAGCTTAGGTATTACTTCTAGACTTAAGTAAATTAAGTAAAGTAAATGAATAATAAAATACTGTTCTCAGTGGCCGTAGACGATGGGTAAGATTTCATTTGAGTACAAAAACATTTTAGTTGGGTAAGCAATCATCTCACGCGCTGTGATTGGTTCAAAAACTGTCGACAGATCGGTTTCCTTAGGGTGTTGTGTGCCTAAATCACGTGATTTACTCTATTTGGTATTAGTTTAAAGCATACGCCCACGATATCCAACACAAGAGCCTTCTAATATGCGAAATAATGAAATTGAATTACAATATTGAAGGAAACGATGAGTAAATATCTATTAACAACAAGATTGGATGAAATTAAATAAGAATAAGAAATAATTATGTATTTTAATGACAATTAAAGGAGAATAGGCAACAAATTGAGAAATATACACAAGAAGGTGGTTCGTTAATGATAGATTGAATGTGTTAAACAGATAAAGAAATTGGGATTATAATCTAGGGATCATCTTTAGTAGAGAGAGCGCACTCGACCCCAAACATAACACGGAGATTATACGAACTATCTATTATAATTATTAAATTTCAGAACCTCTAAGCCCCTTGAAGATGGACAAGATACTGATGATCAGCCTATGCGTTCTCTTTTTGTTCTTCATCTCACAAACCAAATCACACGAGTGGCAGTCAGATGCAATTGAAAGAAATGACTTTGAGGCGGAAAATGACCCAAAGGAAGAAGCAAAGAAATCTAGCTGGATCCCAGGCCCTATTTTCAAAAGAACACCCTTCGCCAGTCGACGGCGGCAAGGGCGTTTTGGTGGATTGGGAAAATAAATCTATGTAATTTTAAATAAAAGTATGAATCATATTAAAAAAATGAAATCAATAATTATAAATAAATGTTTCAGTTCTTATCATTTTCGCATGCACTCCATATCCACGGTGAATAATGTTAGAAATATCGTATATATGTATAAGAAAATATTCAGAAAAAACTTTAGAACAAATAATGTACGCTCAAATGTTCTTAAAATCCATTAGAAACTTCTGGATTTATATAATATCGTTTGGACAGTGATATATGTTTACTTGAAGGAAACACGTGCAATATATTTGAATATAAAGAATAGGCTGCAAATTGATCTAGCGAAAACTTCACCCAGACTCAATACGGTTACACTCGATATTGTACTTATGCAACTCACTGACAGAAGCTTTTCATTGCACGGAGCGGGGGACACTACACACTTGATTTTACAGAAAGGTCCAGTATCCTGCGCGCGCATTGATTAGTTGTAAAATAAAAAGACTATTGTGAGGAAAAATATTGGGATTCACTAAAACACAAGGCAAGATAGTTCCTAGAACTTATATATAACAGTCAAAGACATACATAATTTAGAAATGGTGATAATTTTCTTATTTTTCTAGACTGCGTTCTATGAGCCTCCTTCGCAGACGTTATCAGGGTCGTCACGTCGTCACGCAACGTTTCTCGTGGCGAGAGAAGCATTGCGTGATGAACCTAAGAGCGTCTGCGTACGAGGCTACTTTGATGTTCATAGAGCAGTTTTCGTATGCTATGGGCAGAGCAGAAAAACGACAAGGCTGCTACTTTCACGATTTTTATATATTTAACTGGCAGTGATACACCAACACTATAAGCGTTTCGAATTCATTTGTGTCATGTTGCTCTAAACTTGTAACAAAATTCTGTCGAACTAGAGTAAAGCGAGTAAAGCTACATGTTTGGAGATATTTATAGGGATGTCAGTTTTTCTCCTGATCAAAATATCACCTCTCCTACAACGCGTCATCTCTCTAAACCGCATTCACTAAATCTTGGTTGCATTTGATATTTTATTCTTTGGCCCCAAAAAGAGCGTGTTTACAAAATATTGAGCTTAAAAACGCATAGTTGTCCTTATATTGAGAGACCAAAAAAGGTTTTTCAGCTCTCTCATGACTATGAAAAACTTACGGTATGGAGTGCGCTTTGCCGTGACCGAGTCAGTGCCGTGTCGTGTATGAAAAAAAATAGACATTCGGTGCCATGTCCGCGCCGCACCGTAACCGTGTCGTGACTTGTCACGCCAATTTATGGAGAGGGAGTAAAAACCGAAGAACGCGGAAATATCCTTAATCCGCTGATGTACAGAAGAGAACTTCCATTATGTATAACTCTACTGACGATAACAGATCCGAGTTTCTAGCCTTCTCCCTTTTTTAATCGGTTTTTTAAAAAGCCTATGTTATGCTTCCCATAAACTCACATGCAAATACAAAATCTCCTGCTTTCTTTGATATATGTCACTTTATAGCTTGACTTTCCAGGCTGAAAAGCTCAAGTACACATGTACACCAATGCGTTTCATCAATATTGTCTGACCTCAATGACGTTATGACCTAGAATTAGAAGAAATGTAGACAATAGCAAACATGAATATTCTTCAGAGCTCAAAGTCCTTTGCTAGACGCACATCCACAATATAGCTCAGCCCATCTTCTCAATTGCATATTTCGTCAGTTTGAAAAGAGGTGAGTGCTAGAGATCGAGAAGGACTTAAACTTATTTTACAAACGTCCTGCAAGAACAAAAGGCGATAACTTAGGGGGAAAAGTAAGAAATATAATTGAACAAATGTTCTCAATTTTCTTGCTGCGATGTCTTCTACCGTCTTGCATAATCTCGAAACTGTTTTGGCTTCACATTTCCAGAGTACAAGTAGGCTTTCATTGTGATATTGATTCACTTCCTAGTAAGTAGCGAGTTGATCATGAGGACTTGATAAACCTTTTCCTATCTCTTATATCGCCTGTTCATTATATATAACCAAGGCTGTTTCAAAACTTTCATCTTCATAGAATCGAACAAAACTGTGTTCATATGACACGTTTGTACAAGCAAGTTTGGCAAAGTCGCTTTCTCATATGCATAAGTTTAACTCAGAGATCTACATTACATGCTTTTGCTGCATATATTTACAAGACGGAAGTATAGAAATGATTGATAATAAATTTCCTCGAATGTAAGGGCACGCCACGAAATATTCAAAACGAATTCGTGTTCCGGAAATAGAATCCTTGGATTTTTGCCGAAAATACTAGAAGCTTCTTTTGTTGAAGGTGAATAACAACGAAGCTCCAGGCCTTGACCCCATATTTATTCAATCAATCATGCTTAACAAGAAGTTTATCAATATAGTGTTTGCATTGAAGATCGTATATCTTATTTTTCTTGTTCATACCTCTAATTTGAACATGTGAAATGACAATTGGTAAACCTACATTGCAGAACAATTACGAAAAGAATGTTATGACCTCAATTATTTACCAGAATTTCGTGTCTACCTCACTAGCTTGGCAGTAAATGCCAAATACTTGGGTCTATATTTGCACATCAAAAAATAGGCCTGACTTCCTTGTCACTGTGCTTTGTAGTGGACTACTCATTTACATATCAACGGTTCTTTGGAAAGTGGGCGATTGCCTATAGACATGCGCACAGAATTCGAAGTACGCAAAGTATATCCAGCTGATCTAAAGAAAAATGTTAGCCAAAACATTTGCAAAACTGAGGTGTTTTATTTTATTTATTTATCTTAATCTTTATTTTACGAGGGTAACATGCATAATTAGCCTTTCAGTTATCTAACTTATGGCCTTCGAATTAAAGATAAAAAAAATAAAACTTGAAAATACAAAAATAATATAGTTCTTGGAGTACTGACCGTATACTTCCCTATCGCCAAAGTTTTTTTTTACGTTTACTTCTCTCTTCTTCAATTATGAGTTGTGTAGTTTGCTTACGTGTATAAATCATTGATGTAGTAGGGTATGTTTTGAGAGTGTTCCCATTAGTTTCCTAATACCTGTATATAGAAGTGTTCAAATGCTTTTAAAAATATTTTCCCGCGAATTTCAAAACATGTAATAACATATCACCTTGTCGAGAAATAATGAGTTGGAATAAGTGGGGATGTACGACTGTAACAGCGAAACATATACAAGTCATTATAATCTTCTCTGATATATTCTAAAAATAGTAAGTAATATGTACCATGCAGGGACAGCGGAAAACCCAAAAAAGTGGTGGGGCTATAGAAGAGACTAGTATCGTAAAAAGTGTTGGGGCTAAGATTGGAAAATATAAGAGACTAGTATGGGAAAAGCCCTAGCAGCCCCTCTCCCTCCGCGGTCTCTGTGTACTGAAACTAGTTTTCACAGTACATTAAGAAAATAGTGCGTAAAAGACAGTTATATCTAGTTTTATCTAGTAACAAAACGTATCCGATATAATGTTACCCCATCGTAATAACAGTGTCTTAATATCACTTTACCGACCTATCTATCATCATTTTTAGGCTCATCATGTCGAAAAACATTGAACTGGAGCCTATTTTGAACAGTTCGGATAATTCAGATGATACGCCAGTTATCATTATTGGAACGGGTGATTTTGGGAGAGCGTTGGCCACAAGGCTCCACCGCTTTGGAATATCAGTTGTGCTTGGCTCAAGGAACCCAAGCATCGTTGAGGCGAAAATCATCCCACATCGAGTGGAAGTGCTAGAGAACAAAGAAGCATTGAAGCTTGGCAACGTTGTAATACTTGCAATTCATCGAGAACAGTATGAAGTTGTCACAGAAGAATTTCAGTCAGCCCTCAAAGGAAAAATCGTCGTCGATGTTAATAACCACCAAACATCAAAGAAAACCAAGTCAAGTGCTGAGTATCTGGCTCAGCTCCTACCCGAGTCTAAAGTTGTGAAAGCCTTCAATGTGATATCAGCCTGGGCACTAGAGTCTGACTCGTTTGGTGGAAGCAAGCAAGTCCCACTCTGTTCCAACAATGCCGAAGCACGCCGAGTAATTTTCCAGTTGATTCGTGATATAGGCTTTGAACCTATTGACCGAGGTAGCCTCAAGACAGCTGCAGAGCTGGAGTCAATACCTTATCGATTTTTTCCAACATGGATTAAGCCCGTCATATTTTCCTTTGTTCTCTTTATTTTGATCATTTGCTATGAAATTCTGCGCCGTCTTGTGAACATGGGAAAGGTGAATATCAACTGGGAAAGCTTTCCCGTTAGCAAGCTTAATGTCTACCTTGGCTTTAATGCCATTGGTCTTCTGTACCTGGCCTACCTTCCTGGTTCCATCGCTGGCATCGTTCAGCTTGTTAATGGTACCAAGAGGAAACGATTCCCAACGTGGCTGGACGAATGGATGAAGGCTCGCAAGCAACTAGGGTTGCTGGGTTTCTTCAACGCAATACTACACGCTATCATGGCAATCCTTTTGATGAATTCGGCGTTTGTAGGTTCTTTCTATGAGAATTCTGGACATTTCAGCGTCCAAAACCAAACCATCCATGTGTCATCAAGGCTGAGCCTGAACGGAGAATTATCCATGTTTTTTGGAATCGTCGCTTTTGCTCTACTATGTGTCCTGGCCGTGTGCTCTCTACCAAGTGTAATCAACACTATGAGCTGGCGTGAATGGAATTTTGCGCAGTCAGGAATAGGTCACCTCATGCTGGCATGCGCAATTGGCCACATGGCAACAATGGGAGGCTTTTCCATGGCACACAGAAATTGGAAGTTTCCTTCCAACTACTTTCTGCCCTCGGTATTCTATATCGAGTTAATCCTGGGTTTTGCAGTGATGTTTCTTAGAGTTCTGCTTTACATGCCTTGTTTATACATCCCGCTGCAGAAGATCCGTCATGGATGGGAAAGAGTTTCAAGTGCAAGGCAAAAGGGAGAAGAGTTCGAAAGGATAGGAGTATGAGTTCTTGGGTACTCCTGCTTTTTGTTTTGTTTCATGGAATTGCAAACTGATCTGATAAACAATCTAGCCAGATAAATAAGTAAATCAATATATCGAATTAATTACTTAGATTAGTGATTTAAGACTTTAAACTTTATCTGGATTTTTTCAGGCTTCACTGAACTCATAGTTATCATAATTGTAAATGGTGCGTATACAGTAACACCTTTTTATCTGATGATCAAATCATTTTCGTTTTATTTGCCACTAAAAATGTAGATAAATGACTTTTAAAACAACACACTAAGCATAGCAAACAACACCAACATCATATGAAGAATCGAAACCAAATGCAGTGGGCAAGAATTTCCCTTCCAAGGAGGAAGCTGCTCTGAAGTGAAGACCCTGAACATGTACATGCCATGTAATCAAGCCATAGTTTACGCAACTCTCGTTCATAGAGCAAAGGTTTTACAGCCACATTCCAGAACAATGAGATGCATAAGATACTTAGACAATAACGAAAGCACACGACACCAGCATCATATTGGTGAGTATTGCAGTGAGAGGCAACGCTTCCCCATGCCCAGTGAGAACAGCTCCCAAGTGAGGCCTCTGAGCCTGAACATCCCATAGCGTACAGCCATATCTTACCCGTCCCTCGTCCATTCCACGAAGGTCCTAGAGTTTTCGTAAAACCAAGTTGACGACATGCAACCTTGGCATCATTCATTTCCCAGTAAAAAGGATAGACACCACAAACTGTTCCCCATTTTTTATAATGTGCAAGTTACCTTTCTTCATCTAACGTTCGCGTTGCTGTACATCGCAATCGTTTCCAATGACACATTCCCGCCTTCACCGTTATATAATCTTTGTTATTACTTGGTTTGTATTATCTAGAGTCAGTTAGCTATGGCTGTTTTTGTTTTGTTTCATAGAGCTGAAAACTTTTAATTGCTAGCTGAAAAAAAACCTAAGAAAACATTTTGAAGTAAATGTACATATTGAATCAACCACTTTAGCAGATTTAGCGATTTTTAAAAGACTTTAACGTTTATCTGGAATTTTTCAGAAGTGAACTCATAGGTATTATTATTGTAAATGATGTTTATGAAGTAACAACTTTTTATCCTGATGATCAGTGCACAAATCATTTTCATTTTGTTTGCAATTAAAAAATGTAGTAAATGACAACAAAACAATAAGCATAGCACACAACACCAATATCATATTAAACCAGCCTCAGCTGAATTGGACCCCGTCTGTTTAAATATTGCTAATAAATAAATACATAAAATAAATAAATCATATTGGTGAAAATCGAAGCCAAATGTATTAGGTAAGAATTCCCCATCCAAGGTGCATTGCCAGAAATATTGGACATTGTCAGCGGTGTTACGCATGAATGAAAATGAGGTGGTTTTCTAGAGGAAAAATATAACTACATGGTTTCCAAGCACATATTTATATTCAACTATGATGTTAGTAAAACAATTCTTGCCAAAAAATAGTTACTTGACAATCAAAAGAACAACTATTATTTTTCTGTCGATAAGCCTCACCACAGGAAGCCCATGAAGGACAAGAAACAAGTTTCAAACGTAAATCGTTACTTTAAGCTTCCTTATTGTATCTCAGCAGTCAATAGGAGCTTGTAAAAACAAAATGGCGATATTTAGGGGGTTTTGAAGCTGTTTGGAGCAGTTCTCTGTGATTTCTTGTCATTTTTAACTGAAAACTACGAGCTAACAACGCGTCGAATTGCTTAAAATTTAACCTAACTTCAAGCTTCTTGGGAACCTACATTCTGAAGGCATGCTGTCTATTTTGAGCGGTTTTGGATTTATTAAACACTCGTTTGGTGATATCGAGGTGGAGCTCTTTTACTTTTAATTTTTTTCGAGCTCAAATAAGACGATTTTGGGGTCAAGTGTGGCCAGATTTATAGACGATGTATGGAATCTAGAGCTTTCGAAGCCTTTCGAAGGCAAGTAGTCCGGGAACCAATATGTCGCATGATTCAATGATCATTTTACGCTTATTTAGTAGCTTGTAGGGTGGGTTGTTTGTCGCGATGTGGAGCTCAGAGGAAATAAAACCCTATTCGCCGTAAATAGAGGAAGCTCTATATTCCCCATACATTTCCTATAAGACTTGGCGGCTATTTTGTAAGCTGAAACGCATCATTGCGCATGTATGAGCAGGCTCATGTCCCATATTTCTGGCAATGGGAGCAGCACTGAATTGAAGATCCCGAACCTGTACATGCCATGTAATTAAGGCATCATTTACCCATCTCTCGTTCATAGAGCAAAGGTTTAACAGCCGCATTGACAAACATTGCTCAAGATTCAGGAGATACTAAAGCGATAACGAAAACACACAACACCAGCATCATATTGGTGAGTATTGCAGTCAGATGCAACGTTTCCCCATGCATTATGAGGACAGCTTCCAAGTGAGGCCTCTGAACCTGTACAGCCTATGTTCTGCAGCCATATCTTACCCGTCCCTCGTCCATACACCGAACGTCCAATAGTTTTCGTAAAACCAAGTTGACGACATGCCACCCTGGCATCTGGCATACCCCAGTAATCCTGACATACTGTTCCCCACTAACCCTGGTGATACACCTCCATAATATCTAACAGTGTCCACAAACAGCAAGAAGCCCGACTGATACTGAAACACTAACACACAAACAAATAAAGGTGAGAAACCAGACGTCCTAGGGTCATAATGTCATCATGGACAAGTTTGACTTAACCAATGCAAAATTGAATCACTGGTAGAGCTTTGACAAATCAAACAATCTTCACTGACGTCAATTCATTTCCTCAGAACCAAGATTGCAAATGTAATGTTTTTGACCTGTGTTATGCCCGTCTGGGTGCAACAGGCATATTACAATCCCCACATATATCGATCGTAATCTTTTTTTATCAGTGTTACTCTATAATGGTCATTTCTTGTTAATCTAGCATTAGTTGGCTTTGGCTGCTAGCATTTCATTTACAATATTTTTCATTTCTGGTGAAATCACGGTAAGTTAGTTTACTTTTGTTAATTTATTTTACTTCGAAAACACGAGGCCGGTTGCCCAATTCTTCCGAGCCAGGGTCTAATGTATTAAGCGCTTGAAGGCGCGCTCTTTACCCATTCAAACTATCAGTGGTCTTTATCACGGGTATTTAAAACTAAAGCTACACAGAACCAGGGAGGTGGAAGAGAGGAAGCAGACGTGGAGATCCTTAAGATCGAGGTATCGATCTAATGATCAAGTAATGATACCTGTGGACCAACCTTACCAGAACACACGACACCAACATCAGTTGTGTGATCGCAGCCCCAAACGTTGCCCCATCCATTGTGAGTACAGCTCTGAAGTGAGGACTCTGAGCCTGAACACCGCATCCAGTACAGCCATACTTTACCCGTCCCTCGTCCATAGGCCCAATATCCTACAGCTTTGGCATAACCAAGTTGGCGACATGCAACCTTTGCATCATTCATATCAAAGTTACTATAACACACTGTTCCCCACTGACCACTGTGGTAGACTAAAATAGCGATCAAATGTTTACGTTAAAAGCAAGCTTACATATTCTTATAAAACACGATCATCCAAGACACAATCCCAAGTGCTTGAGTTAAAGTGGCTAAATTGGATCACATTTACTGGGAGTTGTATGTTAGAACAAGGTTTTGGTCAGACTATTTCCAATCTTGGACTCGGTGGCAACTAGAGACAAAACGGTGAGCAAAATTAAATTACGAATTGTTAATTGGTGCGAGTAGCAATACTGATCTCACAGATGGCGTCCCCAATACGAACATCCGACTATTTTAGTAAAACCTAGTTGACAGCATGCAGGCTTGGCATCTGGAATATCCCTAGTAATTGACCCTGGTAATAAACCTTCACGATACCTAGCAGCACTAACAAAAAAAAAACACGAGAAGCATGACATAGTAAAAAATATATAAACAAAGGAAAAGACACCAGCATCATATTGGTGAGTAGGGCAACCAGAGCCAACGTTTCCCCATCCATTGTGACTACAACTTCCAAGTGAAGATTCTGAGCCTGAACATCCCATGTAAAGCAGCCACACCTTACCCGTCCCTCGTCCATTGTGCGAAACTCCCACAGCTTTGATGAAACCAAGTTGGCTACATGCCACCTTGGCTTCCTCCATGTACCAGCCATTACGACATACTGTTCCCCATTGACCCTGGTGATACATCTCCACGATACCTATATGGATATCACTAGTTTCAACAATTCAGATTATTTACGCTTTTTAGATTGAAGAGTGTTAAACGCAATTTCAAAGAGAAGAATCACTCAGAACAAGTTTAATCGAACTTTCAACGTCAAAAACCAAACAATCCATGTGCCATCAAGGCTGAGCCTATGCTGGGTTTCTTCAACGCATTACTACACGCTATCATGGCAATCCTTTTGATGAATTCGGCGTTTGGAGGTTCTTTCCATGAGAATTCTGGACATTTCAACGTCCAAAATCAAACCATCCATTTGCCATTATGCAACGTTCAGACTGATTGAAGAGTTATCCATGTTTTTTTGGAATCGTCGCTTTTGCTCTACTATGTGTCCTTGCTGTGTGCTCTCTACCAAGTGTAATCAACACTATGAGCTGGCATGAATGGAATTTTTTGTTTTGTTTCATAAAACTGCAAACTGCAAACTGCTAACTGATAAAAATCTAAGTAAAAAATTTTAAGTAAATTAACATATCGAATCAACAACTTAGATTAGCGATTTAAGACTTTAACGTTTATCTGGATTTTTTCAGGCTTCACTGAACTTATATTTATAATTTTAAATGATGTTTATGAAGTAACAACTTTTTATCCCGATGATCAGTTCACAAATCATTTTCTTTTTGTTTGCAACCAAAAAAATGTAACAAATGACAACAAAACAATAAGCATAGCACACAACACCAACATTATATTGGTGAGAAACTTAACCAAATTCAATGGCTAAGAATTTCCAATCCAAGGTGGGAGCATCTCTCAAGTTAACAGCCGTATCCTGTACACGTATACATGACATGTAATCAAGCCATACGTTACCCATCTCTCACGCAAAGAATTTACAACCGCATTGACAAACTTCAAGATACATGAGATACTAAAGCAATAACGAAAGCACACGACACCAGCATCATATTGGTGAGTATTGCAGACAGAGACAACGCTTCCCCATCCATTGTGCGAACAGCTTCCAAGTGAGGCCTCTGAGCCTGAACATCCCATGTTATACAGCCATATCTTAACCGTCCCTCGTCCATTCCGCGAAGGTCCTAGAGTTTTCGTAAAACCAAGTTGGCGACATGCAACCTTGGCATCATTCATGACCCAGCTACCAGCACACACTGTTCCCCATTGACCCTGGTGATATACCTCCACAAGACCTACATAAATAGAACGGTTTTCTTCTAATTCTTCATTTGAGATTTTCAAACTTCTTAGTTCTTAGAGTACTGGATAAAATTTCAAAGATAAGATTCGCAGCAATTTCTACTGTTATGAATATAAAATTCAAAATAGGAGGAATAATAAACGAGAGAATAAGATCATTCAATTTCGTGAAATGTCAGGTGTATTCTGTTTTCTTCTATAAAGAACCTACACCCAGCTCTGTGAATATAACTGCACAATTGTTTTTGATGGACAGAGTTACATCTCATTTTTTTTTCCTTTTGGACTTTGATCCTAAATATGTAATCCACGAGCTCAATATTGAAAATAACCATCCACAGCACTACAAATGCAGAAATACTGTCTGATCTCTTTTATGGCCTTTCACGTATATCTATAAGAGAGACGTAGATCGCCAACAAATCTTCTACCACCGCACAAACGCAAGCAAATTAAGTAAAGACATTTTAGAGTCACAATCTAGCGCATGCGCAGACAAATTGCATATTGCTTGGGCTACTATTATTACGAAGAACAAACGGGTAATTAAAACGAAAGCTGAAAGGAACCGAGAATCGCCAGTGTTTAGATCCTTTTTGTGGATGTCATCATGACGTCTCCTGTGTTTAAGGGTGGAGCTGTTTTTCCATGGATGAGTGATTTTCTGAGTGATTTTTTTCACCGAAATGGTATAAATATTTGTTCAAAAAATGACGAAATAGTTCTGACCATGTTTCAATCTTTTCATCGATAGCTTGCATTCTAAGTGTGAGCTAAGTAGTAATAAAGATCCAGTGAATCAAAAGTTTTAGAATACTCATTTAAAAACATTAAACAAGAGTTTGGTAAAGTCAGAACACACAATACCAACATCTGCAGTGTGACCACACCAATTACCACTACCAAATCCGCTGCTAGAACAACTCTGAAGTGAGCTCTCTGTGCGGGACAGTCCATGTTAGTCAGCCATACTTTACCCGTCCCTCGTCCATAGGCCCAATATCCTACAGTATTGGTAAAACCAAGTTGGCGACATGCAACCTTGGCATCATTCATATCAAAGTAACTATGACACACTGTTCCCCACTGACTACTGTGGTAGACTAAAATAGTATTCAAGTGTTGATCAAGTAATGATACCTGTGGACCAACCTTACCAGAATACACGACATTAAGATCAGTTGTGTGGTCGCAGCCCCCAACACTTCCCCATCCATTGTGAGTACAGCTTTGAAGAGCTTTAAAATATGTCTTCATAATTGTCTTTCTCATTAGATAACTACCGCTGTTTACTATGACAACACGCTCATTTTTAAAGCTTTACCTCGTTTTATAAGTGAAAAATTTTAGCTTTAAGGAGGCTCCCTAGAGTTTACTCTTCCTCCATCGACGTCCAGAGGCAAAGCACCAACAGTCACAAAAACTACTCGCATTTTGTCCAGAAATATCAATCATTTCAAACCAGTAGCAACAGAAGCAGCAGCAAATAAAGCTCCGTGAAATCTACCCTTGTGTTTAGTGATTTTTAAAACAGTTCATTCATTCAGAATGCAATGAGAATGCTTGCGCATGCGCAACTACTAAACTTGAAGAATTTTTATTTTGCGTACGTTAATTTTCAAAATGAAATTAACTCAAAATTACACGGTGAAATGTTCCCAAACGTATACAGTTTTTTCACAATGTTGTAAAAAGGCAACTGACAAAATGCTACTGAAATCCTGACATCAGATTTTTTTTTAATCCAGGAAAATCGAAATTTCTCAATATCTCACGTTCTGATGTCAAGATTTTTTTAAGCCGCAGTTATATCATAAAGAACCCAACGGGGATTTATATTATGTATTTAGAAGAATATTGACCATGGAAAATTCGAGTTATTATTTTTTTAATGTTAAAAATAGGCCTTTTTATGACAGATGCAGCGTTGCTATGGTAACATTGTACGTGATCATTACTACCACAAACAAATCCTAAACTCATAATCTTTAATATGGTTGGTCTATCAGGCATCGATATGCAGATATGCTTTTGCTATAAAAGGATTTCTCTTATAGCTCCAAATACCTGTAAACTCTAGGGAGCCTCCTTAAGGTAGAAGCCCGTGTAGTTTATAATTCTGACTATTGATAGTATGGAGAACACACGACACCAGCATCATTAGTGTGATCGCAGCCCGAGTACAGCTTCCAAGTGTCGTACAACCATATTTTGCCTGTCCCTCGTCCCCTGTGCAAAATCCTATAGTTTTCGAAAAGCCAAGTTGTCGACATGCAACCATGACATCGGGTATATTCCAGCCACTATCTCATACTATTCCCCATCCACCGTAACAATGTTGTACAGTAGTACGATATAAGAAATAACCGGCTTTTCACAAAGAAGTATCCCAGTTAATCAGATGTTATGCAAATGTGTAAAAAATATTTCTTACAACCTACATATTGCAATCTTACAAATATTTTTTAAACTACATAAAAAAATAACAAGCAAGCAACTATGATTACAAGTGGAAGGCAAAAGGCAGAAGGGAAAAGATGCAAGTGTGTTTTCTGCGGTACTCTTTCTTTGTTTTGTTTCTACAAACTGAAAATTTGTAAGATTGGAAAAAGCACATGCCTTGTTCAGTCATAGCAATCGCTTTGTGCAAAAATGTACAACTCCTCTGGATTGGACTTTGTAGGATGTCACTGTGATCAGTACATAATTTTTTAAGATAAATAGATAAATGACATAACAAAACAACAAGCATAGCAAACAGCACCAACATCATTGGTGAAAATCGCAACCAAATGCAATGGGTAAGAATTTCCCATCCAAGGAGGAAGCACCTCTGAAGTCAAAAGTAAAGACCCTAAACATAAACATGCCATGTAATCAAGCCATAGTTTACGAATCTCTCGTTCATAGAGCAATGGTTTTACAGCCACATTACAGAACATTGAGAGGCATAAGATACTAAGACAATAACGAAAGCACACGACACCAGCATCATATTTGTGAGTATTGCAGCCAGAGACAACGCTTCCCCATCCATTATGAGTACAGCTTCCAAGTGAGGACTCTGAGCCTGAACATTGCATGTTCTCCAGCCATACCTTACCCGTCCCTCGTCCATAATACGAAGCTCCTACCGCTTTGGTAAAACCAAGTTGACGACATGCAACCTTGGCATCATCCATCTCCCAGTTACCTTGACATACTGTTGCGATCTCCATTTTCTATTATGTTACCCTTCTTCATCTACCGTTCGCGTTACTGTACATCGCAATTTCCAATGACACATTCCCGCCTTCACCGCGTTATATAATCTTTGTTATTACTTGGTTTGTATTATCTAGAGTCATTTAGCTATGGTTGATCTATAAACGTTATTTCTAAGACTTGTTTATATATTTTTTTGTTTATAAAAATTATCATAATATAAAATATGTCTACATAATTATCTTTCTCATTAGATAACTACCGCTGTTTGCTATGAAATACCATTGTATTAAAAACTAAAGCTAAAAGGAACAGAGAAAAGTCGAAAGATCCTGAGGATCGAACCATGGACTCATAGCTACGCCTGCTCCTGATGATAAGAAATGATCAAGTAATGATACCTGTGGACCCACCTTACCAGAACACACGACACCAGCATCAGTTGTGTGAGTGAGCCTAGTACGTTGCCCAATCCATTGTGTGTACAGCTCTGAAGTGAGGTCTCTTTGCATGCCTGAACACCGTATCCAATCAAGGCATGAATGTCTACAGAGTTTATGAGATGACCAGCATGCTTCATCGCCAGTTTTTAGATCCTTTTTGTGGATGTCACCATGACGTCTCCTGTGTTTAAGGGTTGGGCTGTTTATCCATGTCATCCCTCTCCAAGTACTGACGCTCCTTGCTCTCAACGAAATCCTGCAATTCCTTCCCTTCCAAACCAACACCTCTACCGGCCTCCATCCACTTCATATAATCCATGGCTACTACTTGAATACTCTATAAATCGTTTCAATAAAGACAGAAAAGTTAATGTTTACGCTTAAACCATTCAATAAATACTATAATTCTACTTCTGTAATTCTCTTCGTTTCGTTTCGTTTCTTTTCGGTTCTCATCCTACACATTTGTATTGTCTTTATTTGACATAACTTCATGTTTTTTCTGATTTTTTCCTGAAATGGTAAATATTTGTTTAAAAAATGACCAAATAGTCCTGAACATGTTTGAACTTTTCATCAATAGCTTGCATTCTAAGTGTGAGCTAAGTAGTATAAAGATATAGTAAATGAAACGTTTTAGAATACTCATTTAAAAACATTAAACAAGGGTTTGGTAAAGTAATGAGAACACACAACACCAACATCTGTAGTGTGACCACACCAACCACCACTACCAAATCCGCTGCTAGAACAACTCTGAAGTGAGCTCTCTGTGCCGGAACATGCCATGCTCTGCAGCCATACTTTACCTGTCCCTCGTCCATATTGCCAATATCCTACAGCTTTGGCATAACCAAGTTGGCGACATGCAACCTTGGTATCATTCATATCAAAGGAACTATGACACACTGTTCCCCACTGACCACTGTCGATGACTAAAATAGTATTCAAGTGTTGATCAAGTAATGAAACCTGTGGACCAACCTTATTACCAGAACACACGACACCAACATCAGTTGTGTGATCGCAGCCGAATACGTTTCCCCATCCATTGTGAGTACAGCTTTGAAGAGAGGTCTCTGTGCCTGAACACCGCATCCATTTAAGCCATACTTTACCTGTCCCTCGTCCATTGCTCCAATATCCTACAGCTTTGGCATAACCAAGTTGGCGACATGCAACCTTGGCATCATTCATATCAAAGTAACTTTGACACACTGTTCCCCACTGACCACTGTGGTAGACTTATAAAATAGTGATCAAATGTTTACGTCAAAGGCTAACATTTCTTTAAAACACACCATCATACAAGACACAATCCTAAAAGCTTGGATTAAAGTGGCTAAATTGGATCACAGTTATTGAGAGTTGTATGTTAAAAACGGTTTTGGCCAGATTTTTTCTAGTCTTAGACGCGGTGGCAACTAGAGACAAAAAGTTGCACAAAAATCAACTACGAATTGTTAATTGTTGCGAGTAGTAATACTAATCTCACAGATGCCATCCAAAATACCAACGTTTTATTGTTTTTGGTAAAACCAAGTTGGCGGCATGCAACCGTAGCAAGGTCAAAAATATTGGGGGGGGCTCTCGTGCTCTCAACTTGTGGGTCGCGCTTCAATTAGAACGGGTGTGAATATTAGCCATAGCAGTTGCAAACATTATTGCCCCCATTGCTCCTCCCCTTGCTACGATCCTGCTAGCATCTGGCATATACAAGCCACTATGACATACTGTTCCCCATTGACCCTGGTCATACACCTCCACGATACCTCGCAGGATCCAACCAGAGCTAACGTTTCCCCATCTAACAACTCTGAAGAAAGAACTCTGAGCCTGATCACAACTTACAAATTCATTTTTTATTTACTCTTCACTTCTGCCTGTATTTAATGGTGTTTTTGAGAACTGAACCCATGATCAAATCGCTTCTAAGTTGCTACCGCATTATGCAAACCTTAATTTCGAATGATCAATTAAATGAACGAAATAAATTCTTAAATCTTGTATTTTACCTATCAACTTTTTGAATTATTTAGAACACCAAAAAATTATTCCTAATCTTTATTTATTTCCCCACCACAATCATGAATACCCAATAGTATATACGACCAAACAGTTCAATCTCATTTTTAAATATTAACCAGAGCACACAACACCAGCATCATATTCGTGAGTTTTGCAGTCAGAGTCAGCAACACCCCATCCAGGGTGAGAGCAGCTGTGAAGTGATGTCTCCGATCCTGTACACGCCATCTCGTCCAGCCAGACTTTACCCGTCCCTCGTCCTTTCCACGAAAATCCCACAGCTTTGATGAAACCTAGTTGGCTACATGCAACCTTTGCTTCCTCCATATACCAGTGATCTTGACAGACTGTTCCCCATTGACCCTGGTGATACACCTCCATGAGACCTATATGGGTGTCATTTTTCAACAATAATTCAGATTATTTATAATAATAATAATAATATAAATAATAATAATAATATAAATAATAATTTTAATAATAATAATAATTCCACCATGAAGTATCCCATTTAATCATGATCAGATGTTATGCTCATGTGTAAACAAATATTTCTTACAACTTGCATATTGCAATCTTACAAATATTTCTTAAACTACATATCAAAATCACAAGCAAGCAACTAAGGTTGCTGGGCTTCTTCAACGCTATGTTATATGCTATCATGCCAATGCTTGTTATGAATCCAGCGTTTGCAGGCTCATTCAGAATACTGAACACCTTGGACAATTATTTACATGTCTCTATCATTACATGCTCATCGTTCGTCTTGCATCGATGCAAAGGCCCGGCTACTTTTCGAGATGGCGCAAGGAACTGTGAAAGGGACTATTTGCCACATGGCGACCATGGGATTATTTGTCATTGCAGACAGAAATTGAAAGTTCCCTCGCAAACACATTCTGCCTTCTACCCTGGTGATACACCTCCACGAGACCTATATGGATATCACTAGTGTAGTTCTTTTTCAACAATTCAGATTATTTACACTTTCTACAACGAAGATTGTAAAATGCAATTTGAAATTAAAGAGAATTGTCACTCAGAACAAGTGCTTCCGGAGGTGGACAATTAGTTGTATACACTAAGCTGAAGCGGTTTTTATAAATATATTCAAAATTGCCTGAAAGATCAATTTCTCAATCGTATTTGAAAATTTACTACGCCTTTGAGAAGTGAGAAGCACGACATACTAAAACAAAAATACAAACAAAGTTCACAACACCACCATCATATTTTTGAAAAAAAAAAACAATTTTCATATTTCCTATATAACAATGAGTTAAAAACGTCCATATCAAGTTGAGTGGACATGTTGTGTATTGATCACAAAATGTCGCTTCCATTATACGCCATCTGTCCACAACTTTTAAGACGAGCACAACCAGCATCCCTTGTGTGACCATTGCAGTAAGAGTTAACATTTCCCCATCCATTGTGAGAACAGCTGCCAAGAGAGGACTCTGAGCCTGAACATGCCATGTAATTCAGCCATATCTTACCCGTCCCTCGTCCATAGTATGAAGGTCCTACAGTTTTGGTAAACCCAAGTTGTCGACATGCAACCTTGGCATCTGGCATATCCCAGTTATAAGCACACACTGTTCCCCATTGACCCTGGTGATAACCCTCTTCGAACCTTAGCAGTATTGCATACCGTTTATACAATAATAATCTTTTGATGAAAGACGACCGAATGCCAACACAAGACAGGTCCAGAAAATGATGTATATTGGTCAGTTCTACTATTATACAAGCCCAAAAAGCTATTACCCAGACAAAGTTATTGATACTTATCCCCTCCAAGGTCAGAGGAAAGAGCGTGAGAAATTACAACGTTAGGGAGAAGAAAAAGGAGAAAAGGGTAATTTCCCTTCCGCAATATCTTTTCTGCACCAACTTCATTACTGTTCCAATGATCTATTTTTCATCCCTCATAAACTGTTTATAATTTTTCAGACGTGGAGATCCGGAGGATCGAACCGTAGACCTCTAACTACGCCTGCTCCTGATGATAAGTAATGATCAAGTAGTGATAGCAATGGACCAACCTTACCAGAACACACGACACCAACATCGATCGTGTGATCGCAGCCCGGTACGTTTCCCCATCCATTGTGAGTACAGCTCTGAAGTGAGGACTCTGAGCCTGAACACCGCATCCAGTACAGCCATACTTTACCCGTCCCTCGTCCATAGGACCAATATCCTACAGTTTTGGTAAAACCAAGTTGTCGGCATGCAACCTTGGCATCATTCATATCAAAGTTACTATCACCGCACACTGTTCCCCACTGACCACTGTGGTAGACTAAATTAGCGATCAAATGTTTACGTTAAAAGCAAGCTTACATATTCTTATAAAACACGATCATCCAAGACACAATCCCAAGTGCTTGAGTTAAAGTGGCTAAATTGGACCACATTTACTAGGAGTTGTATGTTAAAACAAGGTTTTGGCCAGACTATTTCAAATCTTGGATGCGGTGGCAACTAGAGACAAAAAGGTGAGCAAAAATAAATTATAAATTGTTAATTGATGCGAGTAGCGAAACTAATCTCACAGATGCTGTCCCCAATACGAACATCCTACTGTTTTAGTAAAACCAAGTTGACGGCATGCAGCTTTCGCATCTGGCATATCCCTGGTAATTGACCCTGGTAATACACCTTCACGATACCTGGCAGCATCCACTAACACAAAACAAGAAGCAAGACATAGTAAAAAATATATAAACAAAGGAGTAGACACCAGCATCATATTGGTGAGTAGGGCAACCAGAGCCAACGTTAATGTTTCCCCATCCATTGTGACTACACCTTCCAAGTGAAGATTCTGAGCCTGAACATCCCATGTAATGCAGCCACACCTTACCCGTCCCTCGTCCATTGTGCGAAACTCCCACAGCTTTGATGAAACCTAGTTGGCTACATGCAACCTTGGCTTCCTCCATATACCAGCCATCAAGACAGACTGTTCCCCATTGACCCTGGTGATATACCTCCACGAGACCTACATAGATAGAACGGTTTTCTTCTAATTCTTCATTTGAGATTTTCAAACTTCTTAGTTCTTAGAGTACTGGATAAAATTTCAAAGATAAGATTCGCAGCAACTTCTACTGTTATGAATATAAAATTCAAAATAGGAGGAATAATAAACGAGAGAATAAAATCATTCAATTTCGTGAAATGTCAGGTGTACTCTGTTTTCTTCTATAAAGAACCTACACCCAGCTCTGTGAATATAACTGCACAATTGTTTTTGATGGACAGAGTAGCACCTAATTTAAAATCGTGACAACAAGACGCACTTGGTATCAAGATAAAAATATCACGATCTGACATCGAGGGACCACATCAGAGCCTCCAGAAAGTGTTTGAATGCAACAAGTAAGCTTAAAGGAAGCCAATTATTGTTTGTTTTTGGCTAGACAAGTGTAGTACTTTAGGTAGCAAAGTATGGATATAACACGTGCAAAAACGAAAATTATCAAACAAAATAGAGTAGTAAGAGCAAAATAGTTCATTGATAGACGGACGCAGAGAACTGAAAACCACAGAATTTATATTAGGCTTTAAAATATTCCTCGGTTATTATATTACTACATATTTACTAATATAACCTCATTCCTTTAAATCATCTTTGATGACTGTTGTATAAATGTTGGAAGAATAAAGGTGCATAGTTTTTTAATATTTTTCATATTTTTTTTCCTTTCGGAGTTTGATCCTAAATATGTAATCTACGAGCTCAATATTGAAAATAACCATCCACAGCACTACAAATGCAGATAAACTGTCGAATGTTTTGGATGACCTTTCACGTATATCTATAAAAGGGACGTAGATCGCAAACAAAACTTCTACCAACGCTCAAACGCTAGCAAGTAAACATATTTTAGAGTCACAATCTAACGCATGCGCAGACAAATTGCATAATGCTCGGGCTACTAATACTACGAAGAACACACGAAGCCAACATGAACATCAATAGTTTGATCGCAGCCAGAGAAAGCCTGCCCCGATTGTAAGTAATCTTCCAAGAGAGGACTCCAAGTCTGTACACAGTGAGTTATGGTGGCAATTCCCAGCCACAACACACATTTCCCTACTAACCACTGTTTTCGGAAATGATACACAACACGACACCAGCGTCAGATGTATGGCTATTGCAGTAAGACGCAACGCTTCCCCATGCATTGTGTGAACAGCTTTAAAGTGAGGACTCTGATCCTAAACATCCCATAGCGTACAGCCATACTTTACCCGTCCCTCGTCCATTCCACGAAGGTCCTAGAGTTTTGGTAAAACCAAGTTGACGGCATGCCACCTTGGCATCATCCATACCCCAGCCATTTTCACACACTGTTCCCCATTGACCCTGGTGATATACCTCCACGAGACCTCTTTATGAACAGTTTTCTTCCAATTCTTCATTTGAGATTTTCAAACTTCTTAGTTCTTAGAGTACTGAATAAAGTTCCAAAGATAAGATTCGCAGCAGTTTCTAATGTTATGAATATAAACTACAAATCAGGAGAAAAAAAACGAGAGAATAAAAATCATTAAATTTCCTGAAAATGTCAGGTGCATTCTGTCTTCTTCTACAAATAACTCACTTCACCCAGCTCTGTGAATAGAACCACGCAGAACTACGCATTTGTTTTTGATGGGGGGGGGGGGGGGGGGGCAGAGAAGTACCTAACCTGAAATTGTTAAAAACAAGACGCACTTGCTACAGAAAGTGTTAGAATGCAACGAGTAAGCTCAAAGGAAGCCATTTCTTTTGCTGTTTACCGAACAAGTGTAGCACTTTAGGTTGCAAAGTGTAGATAACACGTGCAAAACATATATTGTTCAACAAGACAGAGCAACATATTTCATGGATACGTGGAGCAGATCGATAACTATAATTCAAAGAATGTAAACTTCAAAATATTACTATTAACCTTGAGTGGTATGCATTCCTTTAATTCATCTGTGATGTGTATGCAACGTTTCCCCATGCCCAGTGAGAACAGCTTCCAAGTGAGGCCTCTGAGCCTGAACATCCCATGTTGTACAGCCATATCTTACCCGTCCCTCGTCCTTCCCACGAAAGTCCCAGAGTTTTGGTAAAACCAAGTTGACGACATGCAACCTTAGCATGTGGCATATCCCAAAGACTTCTAGAACCATAATGACACACTGTTCCCCATTGACCCTGGTGGTACACCTCGATGATATAGTATTCACTATCAAAAAACGAGTAGCATGACGTAACAAAACAATGATATAAAGAAAAGACAAGGCACCAGCATCATATTGGTGAGTAGGGCAACCAGAGCCAACGTTTCCCCATCCAGCATGAGGACAGCTTTCAAGTGAGGATTCTGATCCTGTACACTGCATGTTGTTTAGCCATACTTTCCCTGTCCCTCGTCCTTCCCACGAAAACCCCACAGCTTTTGTGAAACCCATTTGCCTACATACAACCTTTGCTTCCTCTATATACCAGCCATCACGACAGACTGTTCCCCATTGACCCTGGTGATACACCTCCACGAGACCTATATGGATATCACTGTAGTTTAGTTCTTTTTCAACAATTCAGTTTATTTACTCTTTTTAGATTGAACAGTGTTAAACGCAATTTCAAAGAGAAGAATCTCTCAGAACAAGTTTAATCGAATGACTCTAAATTACAAAACATGACAAACAACAATTAAACTTCCATGTTCCATAGCCATATCTTACCCGTCCCTCGTCCCCAATACGAACGTCCTACAGTTTTGGAAAAACCCAGTTGATGGCATGCAACCTTGGCATCTGGCATATCCCAGTATTTATCAGCACACACTGTTCCCCATTGACCCTGGTGATATCAATTGAGATTTTCAAACTTCTTAGTTTGAAGAGTTTCGAATAAAGTCTCAAGCAAGGTGAAGATTTTCTCAAAGCAAACTTACAAAAATATAAACAAAGTTCACAACACCAGCATCATATTTTTGACATAAAAATCATATTTCCTATACTAACAATGAGTTAAAAAACGTCCATATAAAGTTGAGTGGACATGTTGTGTATTGATCACAAAATGTCGCTTGCATTACGCTACCTGCCCACAACTTTTAAGACAAACGACACCAGCATCCCTTGTGTGACCATTGCAGTAAGAGTTAACACTTCCCCATCCATTGTGAGTACAGCTCTGAAGTGAGGACTCTGAGCCTCTACATTGCATCAAGTACAGCCATACTTTACCCGTCCCTCGTCCAAAGTACGAAGGTGCTACTGTTTTGGTAAAACCAAGCTGTCGACATGCAACCTTGGCATCTGGCATATCCCAGTAACTATAAGCCGTATAAGCACACACTGTTCCCCATTGACCCTGGTGATCTAACTCTTCGAACCCTAGCAGTGTTGAATACAGGCCCTGGATACCGTATATATAATAATACTCTTATGATGAAAGACGACCGAATGCCAACACAACTTGAATATGGAAAGCTTGTGTCAGAGAGCTCCAGAAAAGGATGTATAGTGGTCAGTTCTACTATTATACAGTCTCAAAAAACTATTAACTTGGCATTAGTTGGCTTTTGCTAGTTAGATTTTTCATTTCTAATGTGTTTTTTTTTCTGTAACAATTACTAAAAAATCACGGTGAGTTATTTTACTTTTGGTAATTTATTTTACTTCGAAAACGCGAGAAATGGTTGCACAATTCTCCCGAGCCAGTGGGCTCATGTATTAAACATTCAAAACGTTCAAGCTATCAGTGCTCCTTATTACGGGTATTTAGAACTAAAGCTACAAGGAACAGTGAAAAGTCTAAACAGACGTGGAGATCCTGAGGATCGAACCGTGGACCTCTAGCTACACCTGCTCCTGATGATAAGTAATGATAAAGTAGTGATAGCAATGGACCAACCTTACCAGAACACACGACACCAACATCAGTTGTGTGATCGCAGCCCCCGACGTTTCCCCATCCATTGTGAGTACAGGTCTCTGTGCCTGAACACCCCATCCAATCCAGCCATACTTTACCTGTCCCTCGTCCATTGCGCCAATATCCTACAGTTTTGGTGAAACCAAGTTGGCGACTGCAACCTTGGCATCATTCATATCAAAGTAATTATGACACACTGTTCCCCACTGACCACTGTGGTAGGCTAAAATAGCGATCAAATGCTTACGTCAAAGGCAAGCTTACATATTCTTATAAAACACCAAGACACAATCCTAAAATCCTTGGTAGTTGTATGTTAAAAAAGGTTTTGGCCAGACTTTTTCCAGTCTCAGATGCGGTGGCAACTAGAGACAAAAAGTTGAGCAAAAGTCAATTACGAATTGTTTGTTGGTTCGAGTAGTAATACTAATCTCACAGATGCTGTCCACAATACGAGCGTTCTATTGTTTTAGGTAAAACCAAGTTTGCGACATGTAACCCTTGCCAGGGCCGTAGCAAGGTCAAAAATAATGGAGGGCTCTCGCGCTCTCAACTTGCGGGTCACGTTTCAATTAGAACGGGTGTATATATTAGCCAAAGCAGTTTCAAAAATTATTAGAAGCAGGACCCCCCATTGCCAATCCCCTTGCTACGGCCCTGCTGGCATATCCCAACCACTCTGACATACTGTTCCCCATTGACCCTGATTATACACCTCCACGATACCTAGCAGAATCCAACCAGAGCCAGCAAATTTATTTTTTATTTACTCTTCTCAAACTCATTAATAATTCATGAGCTAATCAACCAATGTGAGCGCACCATTAGTACCACGTGCATGGGTTTGAAACCCCAATGAAACACGATTATAGGTTGGCCGGTGTTTGAAATATTTTAATCACTAGTGATGAAAATGCTTCTAAATCTACATAGTGGTGGGAAATCTCAAAAGCATTATCCCCTTACTATTCCTAGTTACCAACCTCCCTCTGTATTTCCCCTACACTTTCCTCTATCTTTTTGTCGATCTAATTACCTAATTTACATTTTCGAACCTGCGACCCTTGGAGTTGAAGTCCCTCGTTATACCAGCTGAGCTATTGGTGAATTCGTTTGCAAACTAGTGTTGAACAAAATATTTATTCCCACGCCACCAAATACTCTGCATATGTTGATCAGAAATTACACTTAAGAGAACACAACTGCTTCACTCCAGTGAGCACTCCGTAACACTCCTTATAAGCCCTACAGTATTTCGAAATCAACTAAATTCCGCACGAGAGGAATTCAAAAGAACTCTCATAATCCCAGGCAACATAATGAATGACGTACTATAGTATAAAGAACTATCTCCATTCCTGCATAATGAATTATTTTCTCGATTGAGAAGTCATTCCAAAAACTCGTGCTTCGTGTTTCATTAGGGTTTCCAGACTTTGTGTTAGGGTTTCCAAACACAAACTTCTCGTGTTTAGAAACCCTAATGAAACACTCATACTCGTTTTTGAAATATTACTTCACTCGCATGTATTTAATGGTGTTTTTGAGAACTGAAACATTGATCAAATCGCTTCTAAGTCGCTAAGGCATTATGCAAACCGTAATTTCGGTGGATCAATTGAATGAACGAAGTGAATTCTTTGAAGAATGAATTTAAAATTAATTTAAAAATCTTGTATCTTACCTTCCAACTTTTTGAATCATTTAGAACACAAAAAAATATTCTTAATGTTTATTTATGATCACTGTCAAAATGATCATTTTTTTCTCAGCCACCAGTATATTATAATAAATATACATTTGAAATAAGGGGTCATAAATTTAATGCAATGGAATAAAAAAAATTCCCACCACAATCATGAATACCCAATATTATATACGACCAAACAGTTCAATCTCATTTTTAAATATTAACCAAAGCACACAACACCAGCATCATATCTGTGCGTTTGGCAGCCAGAGTCAGCAACACCCCATCCAGGGTGAGAGCAGCTCTGAAGAGAGGTCTCCGAGCCCGTACACGCCATGTCGTCCAGCCAGACTTTACCTGTCCCTCGTCCTTCCCACGAAACTCCCACAGCTTTTGTGAAACCCATTTGCCTACATACAACCTTTGCTTCCTCTATATACCAGCCATCACGACAGACTGTTCCCCATTGACCCTGGTGATACGCCTCCACGAGATCTATATGGATATCACTAGTGTAGTTCTTTTTCAGCAATTCAGATTATTTACACTTTTTACATTGAAGAATGTAAAACGCATTTTGAAATTAAAGAGAATTATCACTCAGAACAAGTGATTCCTAAGGTGGGGAATTAGTTGTATAGAATTAAAAACTAAGCTGAAGCATTTTTCACTGGGCATTTCCCCATGCCCAGTGAGAACAGCTTCCAAGTGCGGCTTCAGAGCCTGAACACCCCATGCCGGTCAGCCAAACTTTACCCGTCCCTCTTCCATTCCACGAAGGTCCTAAAGTTTTAGTAAAACCCAGTTGACGGCATGCAACCCTGGCATCTGGCATATCCAAGCCACCATGACATACTGTTCCCCATTGACCCTGGTGATACATCTCCATGATACCTAGCAGCATTCAATATCAAATTTCCTATTTAACAATGAGTTAAAAAACGTCCATATCAAGTTGAGTGGACATGTTGTGTATTGATCACAAAATGTACGTCACTTGCATTACGCCATCTGCCCACAACTTTTAAGACAAACACAACTAGCATCCCTTGTGTGACCATTGCAGTTAGAGTTAACATTTCCCCATGCCCAATGAGAACAGCTTCCAAGTGAGGCCTCTGAGCCTGAACATCCCATAGCGTACAGCCATATCTTACCCGTCCCTCGTCCATAGTATGAAGGTCCTACAGTTTTGGTAAAACCAAGTTGTCGACATGCAACCTTGGCATCTGGCATATCCCAGTAATCATAAGCACACACTGTTCCCCATTGACCCTGGTGATATACCTCTTCGAACCTTAGCAGTATTGGATACCGTATATACAATAAAGAGAGGAATGTTGTTTTGCGAACCTGGTCATCAAACAACATTCCTCTCTTTACACTATAGAAACAAGGTTAACAAGCTTTGTAAAAAGGCCAAAAGAACATGTTACAAGGCAAAACTAGATAACTCTCAAACCTCTTCACATAACTAGTGGAAAGAAGTTAAACAGCTCTCTGGATCGTCTAAAATCAAATTACCGATTAACATTTTAAGTGGACCAACACTTGCAAATTACATCAATCAAGCATTCTCGAACGTGACAAGCGAAATCACTCCCATCTCATGGTGCCCGTTGCCCATCTCGTTGGAGGGAATTCCTGACAAGTTCTTCATCTCAGTGTGTAGTGTCGAAAATGCACTCTCCGCCATCAATGTCTATAAATCTACAGGTCCAGATAACATCCCAAACTGGTTACTAAAGAACAACTCTTATGTCCTGAGTCAACCAATATGCCACATCTTTAACATTTCAGTCCAAGAAGGATCTATTCCAACCTTTTGGAAATGCGCAGATGTCATACCACTCCCGAAAACTAAAAGTGTCAAGTCTGCAGCAGATGATTTACGTCCAATATCTTTGACAACTGTCCTCAGCAAGATTCTTGAAAAATACATTTGTTCCTGGCTCCAACCCTACATATCTGAACACCTGGATCCTCACCAGTATGGCTGCTTGAAAGGCTCTTCTACTACCCATGCACTTACAAGGCTCACACACAATTGGCTGAAAGCGACTGATTCACCTGGTAACATAGATCCTGCATGATAGACTTCTCAAAAGCATTTGATCGTATCGATCATAATATTATACTTTATAAACTCAAAAACTTGGACATACACCCTCTACTTTTAAATTGGATAGCTGATTTCCTTCGTGATCGCACACAGCGAGTCAAACTCACAAACTGTCACTCTGACTGGTTACCTAAATATGCTGGCGTTCCTCAGGTACTAAACTTGGTCCTCTCGTATTTATGATAATGATTAATGACCTCAACGTAGATTCTACAAGTAATATTCACCCGATTGTTAAATATGTGGACGACTGCACGGTATATGAAATCTGTAACAAGAACTCGGAATCTACTCTCCAAAACCAACTAAACAAAATTACCTCCTGGACGTCTGATAACAACATGAAGATCAACACAAAGAAGACAAAAGAACTGAGAATTAATTTCTTGAAGCAACCTATTCCAATTGACTCACTGCGCATTGATGGAAGTGAGATTGAAACAACCGACTCTTTCAAACGTCTGGGTATATGGTTTACCCCACTTCTTACTTGGAACTTACATGTTGATAAAATAACTGCAAAAGCCTCCAAACGTCTATATATCTTACGAGTCCTCAGAAGATCAGGCTTTAAATCATGCCATTTATGTCAGATTTATTGCTGTTTTATTAGACCGATACTTGAATTCGGATGCCCGGTATGGCACACTGGATTACCCAACTACCTCAGTGACACCATCGAAAAAAATACAGAAAAGAGCACCTTTCATTAGTTACCCTGAATTGAAATATACAGATGCACTTAGTAAAGCTGGCCTGGAACCCCTCTCAGTAAGAAGAGACAACCTCTGCAAGAACGTTTTCAAGAGCATATCCAATGACAACAGCAAACTGTACGATCTACTTCCCGATATTAAAGCTCCACATAGCTATGACTTAAGACTTAAGAAAAAGTATCCTCTGATGAAATGCCGTACAGAACGTTTTAAGAACAGTTTTATTCCATTCTCAATTTTATCGGCTTTCACTAAATGACACAAGCAAATATTCGTATTACATTTCATGTATTTATTATATTATATGTTCCAATAGTTATTTTAGTTACATATGTATATATCCACAACTTCGTGTAAAAACGACGCAATTCAATTGTTCCTGGAGCATTTGTAAAGTTGTTTAATAAAGTATTATATTATTATTATTATTATTATTATTATTATTATTATTATTATTATACTCTTATGATGAAAGACGACCGAATGCCAACACAACTTGAATATGGAAACTGGCGTCCAGCTTGTGTCAGAGAGGTCGCGAAAAGGATGTATAGTGGTGAGTTCTACTATTATACAGGCCCAAAAAGCTATTACCCAGACAAAGTTATTGATACTTGCCCCCTCCAAGGTCGAAGGCGTTGCGGAAGAGTTACAGCAGCTGACCCTTAAGCTGAGATAAGGAAATACTTCGTGAATTTACGACTTCCTTTGAAAAGAGCGTGAGAAATTACAACGTTAGGGAAAAGAATAAGGAAGAAAAGGGTAATTTGCCTTACGCAATATCTTTTCTGCACCAACTTCATTGCCAGGTTCGACTGTTCCAATGATCTATTTTTCATCCCTCATAAACTGTTTATAATTTTTCAAAAGATGAAATAATGTTTGGTACGTGATGTTGTTAGTTGAAAGGAAAAAAAACGCCGCTCCCTTTTTATCTTCTTGAGTGTCCATATTATTCTTCATATAACATGCAGTGCAAAAATATTTTAACTTCATTCACATGTGTATGAATTACTTACATGAAATTTTGGACACGCACGTGCAGTAGATGCCCTGAGTTTGCAAAACAAAATGGTCGATCAACGTATACACTTTGTATGGGAGAAATGTCAAAAATGATATTATCTCATATGTGTCCAGGAATTTCCAAAATGTTTTATCTGATGTTGCTTGTAGACACCGAGAGAAAACTGTCAAACTCATAGATAGGATATATCCCTCTATATTCTTTGCGGTATGAGCACAATTTCTCCGAAGTGGAATCAAGAAGGCATTAAAGGGCGATGATCTACACTAGCACCATTGAAGAAGTAAATAATGCCCCTTATCAAGAGAACACGAAGAGATTTGAAAAAAATGTTCTACCTTCTTCAACTTGCACTTCTTCGTTGCACTTCTTAGTTTAATGTACCAATAATTCCAACCATAAATATCCATTGCGGTATAAAGCTTTACTTTTGAGGGGTTTTTAACAACGCACATCGCTAGAGATAATTAATTCGATATTAACAATACATAATTTTCTCCAGCGATTTGCGATGCGTGACTTTAAACATATATATCTCAAAAGTTTCGATAGGATAAGCTGTAGAAATTCTAGATATGGCCATCATCTAGTGATGTAGAAAGTTTGAAGAAAAAACTTGGCACCGTTTTAAAGAGTTTGGCGAAATTGTGATTTTGGAAAAAACCCTCATTTTGATGTATCTAACAGCCTTTAGTACATAAATCTTTATTCAATGAGAGATTAAGATTCGAACCTGATTTTTCGTGAGTTATACGAGTAATTATATCATCACTCCATAATCCCATATTAGCAACTATGGTATTCAAAATTTCTTTGTTGGTTGGTATCATAATTCAAACATAAATTGTATCCTCAACCATAAATTGACATTTATTTTGCCAAGCTTTCGGGCTTAATTGCCCATCCTCAGGGCTAAATGTAACAAACAACGACAGTTACAATCAACTGCTTAACTCACGCTCATCGCGCAATCAAGTACTTTTAAGCGCTCACGAGTATAACATTTAGAGCGCGCGCGCTAACATAAAGAATGCATTCTAGAATTGAGAAAGCTAATTACCCTTGACAATAGCTAAATAATTTTCTGGTAACTTTCTACCAGCGTCTCTATTGAAAATGGCGCTCTTGTTTTTGCTGATGTAACAAGCTTCAGCCCATTTTCGCTGGTGCCATCTTCCTTCGTTCTGCAATATCTTAGCATTATCCCAGGCTATTGAGTGTCCAAATTTATGCGCGTGTTCTGATAGCGCCGAGCTTTCTGTCTTCTGTAACCGTACACAGGCCTGGTGCTCTTTAACCCTCGTCCCCATGGCTCTTTTCGTCTCTCCAATGTATACTGTATAACACTCACCACATGGGATTGAGTAGATCACGATCAACTTTCTTCTCTTTCGGTAATGGATCCTTAACATTGCTTAAGATATTCTTTAGCGTATAAGTTGGTCTTACGCTAACTTTTATCCCATACGATGCCAGAACACGTTGTATTCTCTCTGTGGTTCCTTGGACATAAGGCAGAGTGACATAGCCTTTAACTTCCTCGTCAGGTCTTTGTTCTTTCTTCGATCTTTCCTTGTTGTATTTCCTTACAAATTGCCGTGGGTATCCATTATCCTGTAGAGCTCTCTTTAGGTGGATCCTTTCCTCGTCTTTGTTCTTCTCGATAGATAGCAGCTCCTCTGATCTGTGGAACAACGTACGCACGACAGCAGCTTTATGTTGTGGAGGGTGATGACTCGAGAATTGCAAATACCTGTCTGTGTGCGTTTTCTTCCTGAAAATTGACATATCGATGGAACCATCCTCTTTAATCTTGTTAAGAGTGTCTAAAAACGGAAGACCATCATCAGCATATCTTTCTACAGTAAACTTGATATCGCTATCTTGGCTGTTAAGATGTTGGTGGAATTCGTCAATGAGATCTCTTCTTATGACACAGATGGTATCGTCAACGTATCGTTTGTATATTCTAGGTGGATGAATGAAGGACTGCAACGCTTTATCTTCCAGAACTTCCATTACTAAGTTCGCTACCACCACAGATATAGGGGACCCCATAGCTGTACCATGAATTTGCTTGTAATAATTTCCTTTAAAAGAAAACTCGGTAGCGTTTAAACAGAACGACATCAATGAAGCAATGTCAGTTGAGGTTAACGTAGTACGCTCTTCTAAATTGCTATCCCGGTCGAGTCTTGCCTTAGCAGCATCCACAGCAATACTTGTAGGAATTGAAGTAAAAAGGGCGACAACATCAAACGATACGAGTTCTTCGTTATCATTCAAAATTAATCTTTTCGCCAAATTTGTCCATTCCTTTGAATTTCGTAGATGGTGGTCACTGTTACCAACTACAGGCGATATTATTGTAACCAAGTACTTGGACAAAGCATAGGTAGGAGATCCGACATAACTAACAATTGGTCTCAATGGCATGCCTTGTTTGTGGATTTTTGGTGTTCCGTAGATTCTAGGTGTTGTGCCATCAGTTGTGATTAATAATAATAATACTATGGTATTATTTTCAAATTTTCATTCTGTCCAAATTAAAGGTTAATTTGGATCGTTATTATTCGCAGTTTTCTTGAGAAAACTGAAGCGGTCCAATTACTAGTAATTGGATAGGTTCTCTCAGCCAATGAAAACTCGAGTAAAACAATAGCAATTACCTTTCAACCAATCAGGGCGCAGCTTACGCTTGTCGGCTTTGTTTATTTTGTCCTGGATTCAAGATGGCGTATCAAGGAAGAAGAAAATTGTTCTTTGTCTTTAGCGATGTTTTTAGTCAAAATTATGAAAATTTCCTTCACAAGGGACTGCAAGAAGCTTTTACTAGACTTCCAGAAGTATCGTCAGAAAATTTAAGTTGCATGCGAGAAGTAAGGAAGGACAAAAATACAAAAAAAGTAACGCGACATGGATGATAATATTTGAAAGCTCGAGTGTTAAACTGCTTGTGGAAACCGTAAAATCTCGCAAAACAGTGCACCTTCACCACAGAAAAGTCTCAAAAGTGGCCGACTGTTGGCAAATGGCTAGGCATGAAGCAAGGCAATATTGTTATATTTGAACTATTTTCTAACCCTTTATCTATTTGTTTTTTTATGATTATAAGATTGTCATGATATAATTAATAATACAATTTTGGCAGTCCTCGGAATTATTTTCATGCAATTATTTCCAAATTGGACAGCATGTAATCCTATTACCTATACTAATACCTAAAAATAGATATGTCAAAAGTTCAAGGCAATCTACTATAAATGGTGATCTTTCTACAGCCCAATATTCTGTATGTGTCAAATTTTAGGTTCCATTTTAGACGGTCGTCATAACTTTGTTCCTGCCCAAAATTTGTCATTCAAATTTGTACACAAACTTAACCTGTAATAGATGATAAGATTCTGAAAGTTTCAGAAAAATCGTGCACGAGGATGAGGAGAAAAAAAGCTAAAAATATAATTGTTTGAATTTTCCGTCGTCATAGGTCATCCATTTAGAAAATATGAAAATAAAGTACACTGATAGAATTTAGGATAATCAAATTACAAATATGAGAAAATCAGTTAAATTGAGGCTACAGTTTTGTTATATTAGGGAGCGAGGATAAAGTTGAGCAAGATTCGCATTGAATTAGTTGAAAGTCCGAACTAGACTTTCTTATTTACTAAGCAGCATAAGTCAGCAGACAATCAGAAGCCACGATTCCGTGAAAATGATTGACGGATGATTTTTTTATGAATAATAATCTCCGCCCATTGATGTCCAAAACTTTTCGCCATGCTGTTTTGTATCTTAGGCAGGCATTAAAATGTGAAATTGTTATACTGGGAAAAGGGTTCTTTTCCTTAGTTTAAATTTTACCCAAAATGTAAGCGTTTTGATTAATGAAAGACAAATATACCATGCAAAAACCATGCATAAGACGTTCAGCCAAGGTATCGTGATATCAGTAGCATCTTTTTTTTAGGACATTTCCGTAACTTTAACGTAGAACGTTTTAAAATACACTACTATTTGCTAATTGGTTAATGTTTTTCAAACATATATTATTTCGGTTTAAATAAGTCAAAAAATAATTTCTCGTAGTATGCAAATGTGTCGTTCTTTATGATGTCTTCTGGGTATTCTTGTCGTGTAGCGTTGTTTAGCTGACACATCTTTTTTCCTTTGCTGTAGTTGAATGACTTGCAATCCACGAAGATGATGCAGTAATTCAAACAAATATGATCTTTCTGCACTTCCGCTTCCGAGTACATCACGTGACCAACCAGAGCCTCGCGACTGTTCTCGCTCGTAGTGAAAGTGAAATATGGGATTTCTGTATTTCAAAAAAGTTATAAAGACTTTTTAATTGTTATGAACAAATTAATTAAAAAAATAGCACCTTTTATGAGTTGAATTACCTTGTGTATCGATGAGTCTGTTTTCAATGCAGTGTCGCGGTGCAGGTAACTGTTTAGGTACAGCGCCGAACTTGTACACGTAAAATCCAAAACACTTTCTGATTTGCACCGTTGTGTTCCGATAACAACAGTCACCGTTGAAGTGAAAGCACACCGTTCTCTTGACGATTCCATCTTGGACGCTTGGATGTGTTCCGTTCAACCATCCAGGGGCCTGGGTACCACACTTGTTCTGTGGGACACACGTGGTTGGTAACTGATTACCAGCCGGGCTCTGGATTTGATACCACTTGCTAAGGTCAATATCTGTGCTATCGTTCTTGACTTGAGAGGACTGGAAAATGTGATTGACAGCCCTGGAAACATCAGTAATGAGAAGGTGGTCGTGACAAAGTTGGAGAGGAGCTTAAAAAGAAACAAAGGCGAGTGAGTCACAAATCTCTTTCTTAATATCAGTGCATAAGTTTTAAAACATCCTGCCAGATAGTGTGGGACTGCTCCTAAGAGAAAGAAGGGCATTATCTCGGTGGCCGATCCATCGGACTCCAAAACCTTGAGGCCATAAATAGGTCGAGAATGTTAAACATTAATAAGGAGTCCTGCTTTCACGTACCCTGGGGGCGGGGAGGGAGAGATACTCCCTAAGAGTGGACTATACGGGGATGCTCCGTCAGAAAGGGGTACCTTTTCATAAAAAAAGTTATATGAAATGGGTACCTTTTTGCCGAAATTTAGTATATAAAAGGGGTAAGGGGCGAAAGTCTGAACGGAGCATCCCCATACAAAATGTTTAGGAGTACCCCGTATCTCCCTGGGTACACACTTGTTATCAATCTCAGTGATAATTATCTCTATAGTGGATATCTTTTTTTTACTTAGTAGCACCATTCCCCAAGCTGAAAAAGTAGTTCGAGAAAGACCAGTTATAATGTATAGAGGTACTGGTGAATAACACATGAACTATACACGGTATCTAACCTTTTGCCTTGACAATCAATTTGTCGATGCCTTCTCGGTTGGAAGCAATACACACGTACTCGCCATCATTCTCAGTGATAGTTATCTCTGCAGTAGATGTCTTGTTTACCAGCACCACCTCTGAGCGTTCCCAGGCCACATATGGAGTCGGGGAGCCTTCAGCTTGACAATGTACTGTCTCGTTGGTATACACAACTGTATTGTTGATGGAACTTTTTGTATACTGTATTGGGTCTAGATACAAAATGTGTTTATTTTTAAAGTGCCTATCAGGCAGCCCTGACGGTTTAGTTTGAAAATCACTTCTACATGTAGGGTATAATACAATGGCACAATTGTACAGGATATGGACTTCTCATTTCAGAGATATAAAGGTTTAAAATTTGA
Source organism: Anthopleura xanthogrammica (assembly GCA_964019055.1). Lineage (NCBI taxonomy): Eukaryota > Metazoa > Cnidaria > Anthozoa > Actiniaria > Actiniidae > Anthopleura > Anthopleura xanthogrammica. Next base: position 17,643,168 of record OZ025207.1, on the reverse strand, counting down.
AAATGCAATAGAGATGACGTCGACCGAAGTTTCTGTCCTCTATTTCATGTGTGTTTTACTAAGCAGTGACTTTCAAGTAAACTCGCCAAAACATATATTTTGGTAATAAACATCATATACTAATTGAAAACTGGCATTACCTTACACGATAGTAATTAAAGTAGAAAATGTAGTTCAAGAATGACCAGTATGAATTAATGTCTAGATTTACTGGTGAATAACAACTATACACGGCATCTAACCTTTTGCCTTGACTATCAATTTGTCGATGCCTTGTTGGTTGGAAGCGATACACACGAACTCGCCATCATTCTCAGTGATGGTGATCTCTGCAGTAGATGTCTTATTCACTAACACCATCCCTGAGCGTTCCCAGGCCACATATGGAGTCGGTGAACCTTCGGCTTGACACTGTACTGTCTCGTTGGTATACACAACTGTGTTGTTGATGGAACTTGTGATCTTTGTTACTCCTGATAATTTAAGAGAACATGCAGCATCTGAGAGCAGTGGATTTAAAAAAGAGATATCGCGCTGACATTGTTCAATAGGATGTCGTCAACTCCATTCCCTTTCGGTGCATTTTCTCAGATGTGAGCCCCTTTGTGGTTATAGAAGCCTCTTTTCTTCAAATTATAAAGATGTTCAAATTTCGTGCAATATTTGATCTCACCTATTGTTTTTGGTGCACGAAGTCGAAAATAGTGATAAAGCAAAAAGGTGAGAAATTCGGGATAAAATCGCATGCGAACTGATTCTTAAACTTTGAACTGGCTTATAGAACATCTGAATTTGTTTCATACAAGCGATCCCTTACCTTTGAGGCTAGTAAGCTGTTCACTGCGCAGGGCTGCTTCTATAATGTACAAATCCATGATGGAGCCAAGAACCTGATGATTATCATGATGTCCATCATCTCCAATTTGATAAGTATCTTGTGTTGGAGGCTGCCATACTGTTGCTGTGCTAAATACTTTGGAGTTGTTTTCTTTACCGTCAATGAAGAGCGTCACAACGCCTGCTTCTTGATTCCATGTGACTGCAACGTGTGTCCACTTGCCCACCTCAATAACTTTCGTTGATGCCAATTGAAACCAGGGCTGTGTACTGGAATGCCTCTCAAAGACCAAATTTCCATTACTAAAAATTGCCAAATAAAACTGCCATGGATAGTACCAGTCAGAAAATAAATATTGATATCTTTCAAAGTTTTTCACTATAAACCAAAGTGCAATGGTGAAACTTATTCCACGAAGTTCAACTTTAGGGATTCGTGCAAAGCAGTCGGACGATTTGTTGAAGTTGATGGCTTTACTTCCTGGGTAATGACCTTCGACAAAGGTGGGTCCACCGTGAAGCCTGTAAGAGTTTACAGTGACAATGGTCAAAAATTTAGAAACTACAAATCTTACTAATTATAATTACAATTTACCAAGTTACCAAGTTAAGAAATTAAAAAAGTACTTTTTTTCTTTAATATTTAGCTAAGTCAATGCAATTTGATATTTTAGTCCACAGGATAAATTTAAAGAATCAGAACTTGAACAATTACTGAAAACGCAGGTTATGAATAAAAGCCAAATTTCTGATTCTGTTTTAGCCAGTAGGCTAGAAAATATATTGGTTATCCAGATGATGTTAGAAAAATATGCTAAGCAACCAGAATCGAGAAAATTTGGAAAAAATGAGTCGTCATTATTCAAGCCTGGCGACTTGAGAAAAGTTAATTTAATTACTTATTTTTTGATAGTCAATATCATAGTAAAAGACAAAACATATCAAAAACTTCTGAAAATCTGATATAGCTTGTAAGACAATTTTACAAGGCTTCGTGACACCTCACTTTTGCATTATTAACGTCATTTCGAAGTCTCTATTTTATGTCCCTACGATAATTCTAAGCGAAAATACAAAAACGTTTATAGAGAAGCAAGTAAGTACTGAATAAATTAAGCGAATAACGTCAAGAGAAACTAAAGTCAATGTTTAGTAATACATAATTATTACGTTAGTCCTTGTTCAGTGCCATTGAGAGACCAGTGAGCAAGAATATTGTAACCTGTAAATAAATAATACAAAAAATGTTTACACATCTTAATTAAAATTGCTTCTGGGAAATATTATTTGAAGAATGTTTGCTCAAAGCGACTGCAAAGATTGTTGTTCAAAATATACGCATTTTTGTGCATTCGTCACTGATTAACTTTTTGCTTCGGGAAGTTTATTTTTTTAGAAAAAGAATAAACTACAACTAAATAGCTAACTATTTGAAGAATTACAAATGATAAAGAAATTGATTATAAATAGTAACAAAATGAAGGGGCTTAAAAAAGGAGTTTGGATGTTTATTTGTACCTTTCACTTGATGATCCAGGAATGTTAGTAGAGAAATGATCTGTAAAAAACCAATTAAATAAAATATTGTCACGCACTTTGGAGTTTTATTAAGGACAAAATTTATGCTTTTGGGGCGCCCTACAATTTCTTATCGAATACTCAAATACCTTCAGCATTTGTTTTGTTACTAGTTTTTATTGTTTTATCACACACGGCGTTGGAATTAAAACAAGGTCGCTATCGAACCTAACTATCTATCTAACTGTGTGACAAGTGTTTCAAAATCAGAATTTCGCATAAATGTCCTTACATTCAGCGACAATTAATATCCCTTAAGATAAGGAAATAAGTGAAGAAAGGGAAGTTTTATCGAAAGGAAAGTTGCTCAAAAATTAGTTTTAAGGCGTAATTTCAGATTTTTAACCGATAAACGTAAAACATAAACATGAACTGTTATGACTTATTGTTTAAAATCTTGAAAGAGGTGCACCAGTACGTTTTTAATTAATTGTTTTGACATCCCGTCCCCCCCCCCCCCCCCCATGGACTCATTTGTATGCATAATATTATTCTAAGCGTTGTATGATATTTCTCTATTGGAAACACCGAGTTTTTTGTAAACACAACACCTTATAAGACCTCATTCGACTTGTATTGCAAAAGAATTCTAGCAAATGTCAACTATAAAGATAGATGATCACAAAATTTCGATTTTCAATAATTGTAAGGTACGAAAATTATTATCAAGCCATGAAAAACCAAAATCTTAAACGTTAGCCGTGGAGAGGCATACACCATTGAGACCTTCTCAAATACTTATAATAGCACAGAGCAAATATGGTTTAATAAAGAGTTAAAAAATATTCAAAAATATTGGAGGAATAACATATTTAGCTTGTATTATAAACACTAGGGCAAGTAGAACTCCTTTCTAAAAACATATAAACAATATGTAGGAAACATGCCATAAGGAGAAAAAAACATTGTTGAATATTCATTTTTTACCAGTTATATAGATTTTTAGTCAATTTCACGAAAAATTCCCTTCAGCTGTTTTTTCCAATCGTAAATTAAGTTCTCAAAAATCTCAAATATTTCTTTCTATGTTGAAATTTTACGCAGCGTAATAAAGGCAGTCTTAAGTACATGACAGACAATAGGATTCATTACATAATACCCCACAATGGCCGACCCTTTATAATTAAAGGGGGACTAGTATGAAAATCGCTCAAAATTTAATTCGGCTGAAACTTTCTTGGAATGGTCTTTAAGAGTCTAATAAACACTAGTTAAATTTCTATTCACGTTCTATCTAACGTTCTAAGGGCTTCAACGTTCTATCTTCTTGAAAGTTGACCCCTTTCTTCTTTTGTCGACGCTAGAAATCAATCATTTCATTTCCTTGTGTTGTAAAAGCTTTTCCTTGTTCCTGGTTCCATGTCTCCAGAATGGATTTCATGAATCAGAATATAAAGCAACACTTAAGGTGGAAAAGTATTTTAATATCCCTAAAATTTATTTCAATATTTAGTATTGCCTATACATTAACCCTTGCTATAATATTGTCTTCGGAATGACTTTCATGAAAGCAGTAAAATTCTTAAAATTCGTAAAAATTCATGAAACAATTTCCAAAGAAAATTATGTAAACTGAAAGAAGTTAAACTTTTGAATATGTGCGATTTGGTTAGCCGAAACTTCTTACTCATGAAAGATGTGTGAAATTAGCTTACTGCAGCTGAAATATATATATTTAAAATATATTGATCTCTATGCTTAAATTTTAAAATTGAATAAAGTAAGGGAAACTAGTACATTGTGCTAAAAGAATTTGTTATTTTAAAACGTGCAAATTTAAACGTCGTCGTTAATCCTTATTACGAGCTGTGTTTTTTTTAAAGATGCTATAGCTAATTAGGCTCGATTTTCTATTATCCCTATATTTATCCCTGCTTTATTAAGTCCCCAAAACGATATCCATGAAGCGGGATTATGAAAATTTGTGATTCGCAAGAGACTATTTTGTCTCTAAAATTTTCATGAACCAATTTCGAAAGCTAGTTAGAGAGCCTCAAAGACAAGTTAACATTTTTAATGTCATTCAACAAGATATATAAATAAAAATGACAAAATGGTAAAATCAAATAGAATAATAGTAAAATGATAAATATTGCCTAACCTGGACAATAATGCTCTTCATCGTAACTTTCGAACGGCGAGACAGGTTTAAACCTCAGTCTGCAGGTGTTTGAATTTTAACTTTTTTCTTCTTCTAAGAGCTCTAACGTTACTAATAACAAAACATGACGTACATCAAACGTCACCTAAATAGAACACTTGCGAGAGTTACGAACCGCTAAAGATTGCCGAGGCCTAATGTGACACGAGGAGGAGATAGGTAAAGATTGCTATCACCGAACTAGACGTATAGACGGATAATTTTCAACACATGAGTTTTTTTTACATACAGAAATATATTTGCTATTTAGCACATATACTATGAACAAACCAGGAATAGCTTTGATATTTAAATATTATTCCTTATAAACAATATCATCGACCTTTAGTGGCTGTAGTAGTTCTCGCATGTGATTGGTTAGAAAACAATACTAATAAACATTCATTCTATAAATATTTTAGGTGTTCACGGTTTTATAAGTTTGAATGTAAAAACCCGTGGCTTATTTTCACCTTAATCCATATCATTAACGTTATCATCTTCTTCATTGATTTCTTCATCACATTGTACTTTAATTCGACAGCCCTTTTTTTCCCTTTTCGATCTTTTTCCATAATCTTTGCTGTTGTTTCCAGAACATTCCCACGCTTCTCATAATCATTGTCGTTTGCCTTCCCTCGCACACTTATAAACAATCATTGGATGAGGTTGAGCATACTATCGTAAATTGTTAAGACCAAGGTTTTTATAATTTACGGCCGACGTCTTGATAATTTATGATTTCATGCGAAAACCGAATTCCATGATTGTTGAATAGCCATACTTTACCCGTGCCTCGTCCATCCCACGAAGGTCCTCATCAAACTTCCCAGTCAAATTGGTAGGGAATAAAGTTAGTTACGATATAGGACATAAGATGCATGTCTGCTAGTTTTATACAACACCAGCATCCCATGTGTGACCATTGCAGTAAGAGTCAACACTTCCCCATCCATTGTGAGAACAGCTTCCAAGTGAAATCTCTGAGCCTGAACAACCCATGCGGTACAGCCATATCTTACCCGTACCTCGTCCACTGTACGAACGTCCCACAGTTTTGGTAAATCCAAGTTGACGACATGCAACCTTAGCATCTGGCATATCCCAGTGACCATAAGCACACACTGTTCCCCATTGACCCTGGTGATATACCTCTACAAGTCCCTTAACGCTAGTCACAACATTTAGTTGACTGTTTTACTATGGGATATGTAATACAATGTAGAAATTATTATTCGCTGAACATATATTAGTGTTATTCATGTTACTAATTGTCCCGCGTGTAATCTCGGGATACATGAGCAACGCAAGTGTGTCCTTTGAACACAGCATGTTGTAAAACGCGGACGGCAATGGAATGGACTGGACTCACTATGTCCGCGTTTTCCGACAAACACGGACTCACTCAGTCAGTCACTCACTGAGTGCGTACAATGCGGGTCAACGATTTCCAAATTTTTCGATTCTTTTTGGATAAATCTTCATCTGGATCATGCTTGATTAGACCTACAAGGCTACCATTAGTATTTGCTAACATGAAAGGTATTGTTAGGCATCTGTACATGTGGTTCTTGGCCGTTATTGGCTTGTGTATTGAGCGTAAAATTTACTTTTGGTTTTGATCAATCCATAAAAAAAGAAACACATACACAAGAATAAAGCTGATATATTGAATAATATCAATATTGACGGCGTCCGGCAGAACTTTACTATGGTAAGTCCGACTGATGCATAACACTACACAACGTGAAGTTAGCAACTGACGTTTTGTACCTATACGGCAAGCAGGAACAAATGTCATACGCCTTCTCTTTTAAGGTCAAACAGTAAATGAAGGGTAAAATACTAGAAATCTCAAAGACACCCACATCATATTGATGAGTATTGCAGCCAAAGTTCACGTATCCCCATCCATTGTGAGGACAGCTCCCAAGTAACTATTCTGAACCTGTACATGCCATGTAATTCAGCCATACTTTACCCGTACCACGTCCAAGATGCGAAAATCCCACAGATTTTCTAAAACCTAGTTGGCGGCAAGCAACCTGCGCTTCCTCCATATACCATCATAACACACTGACCGCTGTTGAAAATGTTTTGAATGATGATACACGACACCAGCATCACCAGTGTGACTATTGCAGTATGAGGCAACGCTTCCCCATCCATTGTGAGAACAGCTTAAAAGTGAGGCCTCTGAACCTGAGCACCCCATGCGGTACAGCCATACTTTACCCGTATCTCGTTTTGGTAAAACCAAGTTGACGGCATGCTACTTTGGCATCTGGCATATTCCAGCCACCATCACACACTGTTCCCCATTCATCCTCGACCCTAAGAACGTCTGCAAAGGATGCTACATTGACCCTGGTGATAAATATCCACAAGATCTATATGGATAGCACTAGTTTAATTATTCAAGTTCTTTATTTGAGATTCCTAAACCTCAAGGTTTGAAGAGTATTGAACAAAGTTCCAAAGAGAAGCCAGTGATATAACTGAACCCTAACGGATATTGGGTTGCTGTTTTTAGATATAAGCTGGCCAATCCCCATCCTCAAAGTGCATATAAGCCCTACAGGATGGCTTCATGATTTAAACGCCCTTATAAAATAAATAAGAATGGCGTTTACTATTCTTTCTCAAAAGTATCACAACAATCTTACTAAATCTTAGCTTAGTTATACTTAGTAAGTCAATAAATAGCAGCAAATCTTACATAATAGTAATAGTCTTGCACTGACGATGAACACTTGTGTAACCTGAACACACGACACCAACATCATACAGGTGTTTTCCGCCGCAGCAAGCACCATTGCCCCACCTACTGCTAGAACAGCTTCCAAGTGTGGATTCTGAGCCTGAACATGCCATTCTATCAAGCCATACTTTACCAGAACCTCGTCCATCGCGCCAATGTCCTACAGTTTTGGTAAAACCAAGTTGGCGACAAGCAACCTTGGCATCATTCATATCAAAGTTATCATGACACACTGTTCCCCACTGACCACTGTAGTAGACTAACACAGAAATTGCTTCTATACATATAATTTAATTTAGGCTTACGTCAGTCGTAAAAAAACGTAGCGAAAAACAATATCCAAGAAAACATCCTACGTAGCAAAAAACAATATCCAAGAAAACATCCTACGTGCTGGGGTTAAAGTGGCTTAAAAAAGTTCAAGTTTTTTTATTACAGACATAAATATTACAGAAAATAACAACACAGATAAATTAGTTTGTATTTACAAAAGTACTTTGTTATATGAGTTATAAGCACTTACTTCAAGCAACCAAGGTGGAAGCAATTATCAGTAATAATATCATAGATATATGCGATCCATCACATGTGTCTATGTTAAAGTTAATACTGGGATTTGCATCATAACAAAAGCACACGACACCAGCATCATCAGTGTGACCGCAGCCACCTACGTTTCCCCATCCATTGTGAGGACAGCTTCCAAGTGAAGCCTCTGAGCCTGAACATCCCATGCTAGAGAGCCATATCTTACCCGTCCCTCGTCCCTTGTACAGCCTTCGTAAAACCAAGTTGACGGCATGCAACCTTGGCGTCTTGCATATCCCAGCTACCACGACAAACAGTTCCCCATTGACCCTGGTGATAAACCTCTAAGATATCTAGCAGTATCCACTAACAAATACTGAGAAGCACGACATACTGAAACAATAATAGAAACAAGGTACACAACACCAGCATCATATTAGTGACTATTGCATTTAGATGTACATTTTCCACACCAATCATGAAGGGAGCTTCAGAGTGTGAGGACTCTGAACCTTCATGAAATGTACACTTGACGTTTTTTAACGCAGATTAGAAATTCTTCTTCTTTTAACATAACTTTAAGAATTTCAGCTTGATATTATTGCAGGTTTGTGCTTTTCCTGTCCCTCGTTCATAGAGCAAAGACATTATAGTGCTATCAATCGTTGAGATGAAAGAGATATTAAAGCAATATACGAAAAGCACACGATACCAGCATCATACGTGTGGCCATTGCAACTGGAGTAAACACTTCCCAACCAGCATCAACAGTGTGATCGCAGCCACCTACGCTTCCCCATCCATTGTGAGTACAGCTTCCAAGTGAGGCCTCTGAGCCTGAACACCCCATGTTGTACAGCCATATTCTACCCGTCCCATGTCCGTAGTACCAAGGTCCAAGAGTTTTAGTAAAACCAAGTTGACGGCATGCAACCTTGGCTTCTCTCATATCCCAGTCTCTCCAATCACCACACACTGTTCCCCATTGACCATTACAATCAAACTCAGTAACACATGAACACATAATTCCAGAAAATTAACTAAAGCACTTTTTGCTGAAACTTTAGAGTTGATACATCTTTGATGTTTAAGCAATTATGATTGCTTACATTTTTCTTTCACAACCCTAGCATCCCTTGTGTGATCATTGCGGTAGTAAAAGTTAACACTTCCCCATCCATTGTGAGAACAGCTTCCAAGTGTGGACTCTGAGCCTGAACAACCCATAGCGTACAGCCATATCTTACCGGTCCCTCGTCCATTGTACGAACGTCCCACAGTTTTGGTAAAACCAAGTTGTCGACATGCAACCTTAGCCTCTGTGCCTGAAAATCCAATGCCGTACAGCCATGTTCCAATATCCCAATAACTACCACCATCACATACTGTTCCTAACTGCCCACTAGTACTGTAGAAAATGTATAAGATGATAATACACAAAAGGACACCAGCATCATATGTGTGACCATTGCAGATAGAGTGAACGTTTCCCCATCCATTGTGAGTACAGCTTTCAAGTGAGGACTCTGAGCCTGAACAACCCATGCTATTCAGCCATATCTTACCCGTCCCTCGTCCATCGTACGAATGTCCCACAGCTTTCGTAAAACCAAGTTGATGACATGCAACCTTGGCATCTGGCATATCCCAGCCACCATATTGACATACTGTTCCCCATTAACCCTGGCCTCCACGATATCTAGCAGAATCCACTAACAAACACTGAGAAGCACGACATACTCAAACAATAATATAATCAAAGTACACAACACCAGCATCATATTGGTGACTATTGCATTTAGATGTACATTTTCCACACCAATCGTGAGAGGGGCTTCCAAATGAGGACTCTGAACTGGCATGAAACTTATATCTTGCGACAATAACCACATTCAGCTATTTGTATGGAATGAAACTACCAAGTATTTGGTTAATAACTACTGCAAGTAACATTTACCGAACTTTTTCACGATAAGATGTTAACGTTTGCTGTAAAAAATACCATATTCCTATTTCTGAACCTAGCAGTCTATACTAAACTGAAAAGAAATAATTGATAATTTTCTATCTGTGGCTTTGCGTTTCCGTGCACTGAACGAATTTTGTCTGCACAAACTGCGTATTTCTGAAGTTTACTCCCTAACAAAAGAGAAAAAATGTAAAACGTTTTCCAACACAAAGTAGAAATTATTATTCTTTGAATATAACTTTAAATGAATTTCAGCATAATATTATTGCAGGCATACTTTACCTGTCCCTCGTCGATAGAGCAACGACATTATATAGTACTACCAATCGTTGAGATGCAAGAGATATTAAAGCAATATAAGAAACGTACACGACACCAGCATCATGAGTGTGACCATTGCAGCTCGAGTAAACGTTTCCCCATCCATTGTGAGTACAGCTTCCAAGTGACGCTTCTGAGCCTGTACATCCCATGCTATTCAGCCATATCTTACCCGTACCTCATCCATTGTACGAACGTCCCACAGTTTTGGCATCTGGCATATCCCAGCTGCGATAACGTTTATAACATACTGTCCCCCATTGACCCTTGTGATATACCTCCACAAGACCCTTAACGGTAATTATAATATTCACTTTATTATTACAACATTCAATTATTATTCTCTGAACATATCTTTCAGCTTCGTGTGACTAATCGTCTACCATAGGTTAAGTAGTGTAATCTCGGGATACTTAATATACTAGATACTTTATAACTAACTAAAAGAAGTGCATAAATACACAATGTAAAAACTTATATCCTACAAAAATATCAACCAAAAACATTTCAGCTTGATATAATCATTTGTCCGGCTTAAGCACAGTAGTATCCCGGGCTACTACGGCAACACAAACGTGATCACGTTGCAAAGTCAATTGATTGTCGTTTGTTTCCTGTCATAGTTATAAGCACATAATCAATCGTACAATCAAAGTGGAAGCAATTGTATATCACGATCCTTCCATGCAACAGCTATTCCTTTTTGATATTCTTGTATGAATAACAACCAGCATTAGCAAAATCGAAGCAATTTCTTTAGAATATTTGTTTCATCTTTTATTATCATGGAGACCGTATGAAATTCCCTTTTTCTTAATTCTCTGATAATACACTTGGTAAATGCCCTTAACGAGGAGTATAAATATACAATATATTGAATACTGGAACTCAAAAAAACGTTTTACCAATCCTGAGTTGATTAGACTGGAATGTACATCGAAAAGACCGAAAGAAACCTGCTACTGAGCTGTTTCATATGGATTGGTTGAACATGGCCGAGTCTCACCAAGCTTAGTTATAATATAGGACATAAGATGCATATCTGCTAGTGTTAGGCCATTTCTTCACAACTTTTAAAACATACAACACCAGCATCCCTTGTGTGACCATTGCAGTAAGATGCAACACTTCCCCATGCATTGTGAGAACAGCTTCCAAGTGAGATCTCTGAGCCTGTACATCCCATGCCGTTCAGCCATATCTTACCCGTACCTCGACCCCAATCCAAAGGTCCTAGAGTTTTGGTAAAACCAAGTTGACGGCATGCCACCTTGGCATCTGGCATATCCCAGTTCCAATGACATACTGTTCCCCATTGACCCTGGTGATACACCTCCACGACACCAGCATCATATTGGTGAGTAGGGGAAACAAAGGGAAGAACTCCCCATCCAGGGTGAGAACAGCTGCCAAGTGACGACTCTGAACCTGTACATGCCACGTAATTCAGCCATACTTTACCCGTCCCTCGTCCATAACCCCAATGTCCTATGGTCGTGGTAAAACCAAGCTGTCGACATGCAACCTTGGCATCATCAATATCCCAGCTATTTTGACACACTGTTCCCCATTGCTCACTGTGTTACTTTTTCCCTACTTTTTCCCTTTTAGCTAATTACTGTAAATCCTTGTTTATAACACAGCGATGAATTTTCGCGTGCTGTCATTGGTTCAAATGCGTCACGTGCAGGACGGGTATCAGGCGACAAAGAAACTCGGTTTTTACAAAGAAGTGAGATTGAAATACAAGGATTGGTTGAGAAAATTACGCCAGCAAACAAGAATAAAATGAACAAAATATGCTGTAAATGTCTTCAATGGTAAGCATCAATGTTGTTTCGTGAATGAAGTTTTTTTAACTACTGAAAACAAACAGACATTCGACAACTTATTTCAAACAGTTGTGATAAAAAGTTAAATTTTACACCGTAAAAAATAAGAGAGATCACTTCCTGACGTTTCGGACGCTAGTCCTTCGTCGGAGTAAAAGAGAGAATAAGAGTGGAAGGTAGTGTATATTTCAAACCTGACAATAGAATTCAATGTAAAACAGCTTTCATCTACCGAAATAAAAGTCTAATTTATATATCCAGATTGGAGACGAGAGAGAAATATTTTTTGAAAACTCTTGAGATGATAAGTCAATTCAGTTTCCTGAATCCATTTCAGTGAAGTCGTTGGGTTATAAAATAAATAAACCCCTTCTTCCTCACTAGAATATTGTCTGATGTCCTTGGATGAAAAATGGTCCTGAAATTATCACATTTGCCCTCATTTGGCAAGCTTATAATAGTAGCAGTAATAGTCTATATTTCAATATTTCCTCATCCATTGTTAGAGCAGCTCACAAGCGAGGCCTTTGAAACTTAATTAATGTGTGCAGCCACATTTTACCCGCCTCGAAATTCCCACAGCTTTTGTGAAACCCATTTGCCGACATGCAACCTTTACTTCTTCCTGTTACCAGAACTATATGGATAACCAAATAACGAAATTACAAAGTAAGGAATCCCTCAAAGCAACTTCAAATTATATAACTCTAAACTACAAAACTAACAGAATACACACTTACAGAATACACATAAACGGCATACGTCACTTGGATTGCCTTCTTTCAAGAACTTACAGCTCATTTTTGGTGCGCAGGATATCTAATTTACTAAATTGATTTTGTTGCTGAAAATGCTAAAGCATTTAGTTTTTAAACAAAAGTAAGCGCCTTTGACCTCGGAATTGTATTGAAACACTGATGTAACATGCATTTGAAGGCATGTTACCTAGCATATCCCACTCCCACCATAACACTCTGTTCTCTACTGACGACTGACGACTGACGACTGCAGAAGATGATGTTTTAGGTGATGATACTGTACACAACACGACACCAGCATCATGTGTGTGGCTATTGCAGTGAGAGCCAACGCTTCCCCATGCATTGTGAGTACAGCTGCCAAGTGAGGTCTCTGTGCCTGAACATCCCATGCCGTACAGCCATATTCTACCCGTCCCTCGTCCATAGTACCAAAGTCCTATGGTTTTGGCAAAACCAAGTTGACGGCATGCAACCTTGGCATCATTCATGACCCAGCTACCAGCACACACTGTTCCCCATTGACCCTGGTGATAATCCTCCAGAAGACCTATATGGATAAGACTGGTTTAGGTTTTAAAGGTCTTTATTTGAGATTTTTAAAACTCCTAGTTTAAGTAATATTAATATATGGATTAAACTCAAACAAAGAGAATGACACGTGGTCTAAAATGGGAAAATCTTACGCCAAAGCTAAAAAGATCTTTTCAAAAAAAGTTTCAAAGAACGAAAAAATGAAACATGAAACTACAAAATAGGACAAATAAGCGATAAACATATGATTAAGAAATAAAAACATTATTTCCTTAATATCTCTTGCGCTCCGTTATAAAAATCGGTCACTGGTAGGAGAAAGTTCTGCAATGCAGAAGGGAGAAGAGTGTAAAAAGGCACAGGTGTGAGTTCGCGGCGATTCGTTCTTAACTTGGAACTGTAGACTGAATCCCCGAAATGACAGCATCAAATTAATCTCATATTGCATGCACTGCATGGTTACGCATCTAACTTGATTATTTCAAGACTGCTTGGACAAATGCATATATAAAACCTCATACTCTTCCTTTTACTTTAGAACCATTTACTCGCTGTAGTTCGTCAATGGAGCGGGGATTATACATTCCCCACCAATCAATGAGAAGCATCAAATATTAAGACATTAAGGAAAACGACACCAGCATCATATTGGTGAGTATTGCAGCCAGAGTCAACGCTTCCCCAACCATTGTGAGGGCAGCTTCCAAGTGAGGACTCTGAACCTGTACATTGCATGCGGTCCAGCCATACTTTACCCGTTCCTCGTCCACTGTGCCAATATGCTACAGCTTTTGTAAAACCAAGTTGTTGACATGCAACCTTCGCTTCTTCAATGTGCCAGTCAGTATGACACACTGTTCCCCATTGACCCTGGTGGTACACCTCAATAATATCTATATGGACACTGACCCTATTTTCGTTCTTTTTCGACATTCAAGATTATCTATACTTTTTAGATTAAAGTTTATTAACTAAAATTACAAAGAGTTGTAAGTCGCAATATACCTGTTTACCACAGCCATCTTTTGTTTTAAGTAAGACAATATGGGATGCCGAGAGTTATTATTGTAAAGTTTATACACTGTATGCACAGATTTTAGGCTCTCTTTATATACATTTACTATATCCAACAAGAAATACATCTAAAAACCAAGTGGAAAGCAGACGGAGAGGGTGCCAAAGGTGCAAGTTACTGTGTATGTTGAGTTACAGATTAACAGGTATCATGCCACTGTAAAAAGGAGGAAAATACAGACAAACAACAAATATTAGATATTTTCATATATTTTTCTGAATCTAAAAACATATTTATTTCGTAATGCTCTTTTTTTAATCGTTTGTCATTTTATTGTTTTTAGATATTATAGATATTGTTAGTATTAATCATTAGCTATTATTATTATTTGTTTGTAAAGCGCTTTTGGACATTTTTAGGAAAGGGCGCTATATAAATAAAAACTATCATTATTATTATTCTCATTATTATTCTGAATACAGCGTTATAAATATAGAAGCACGACATTCGCTTTTGATGGTACACTATCTTAATTCCAATATATTTGGTACTGAAAATGACAACAAACATTTTTAGACGATAATTAGAAAAAAAAAATTTGAGATAAAGGATCAGAGCGGTATTTTGCCTAAAAGAATACGGATACAAGACACCAGCATCATTAGTGTGATCGCACCATGAGACAACATTGCCCCATCCATCGTGAGTACAGCTTCCAAGTGAAGTCTCTGAGCCTGAACACCCCATGTTGTACAGCCATATTCTACCCGTCCCATGTCCGTAGTACCAAGGTCCAAGAGTTTTAGTAAAACCAAGTTGACGGCATGCAACCTTAGCATCTGGAATATCCCAGTTACCATCACATACTGTTCCCCACTGATTTTGGTAAGATACCTTCACAAAACCTAAACGGATAACACTAGTCTAGTTATTCTAGTTCTTCAACAAGAAAACAAGAAATTTTAAATTATTTCCCATGCATTCGGACTTGACTTCCATATAGCACGTAAAGCTATATGAATATAACATTTGTTTTTGAAGGCCAGGGTATCTAAAATCGAAAATTTGATTTGGCGCTGAAATGTAACACCTTGTAGTTTTCAAATCATAGTAAGCTGCTATTTCCGAATTGCTATTGAAACGTTTATCACTAATTTAAAAAAGAGCGAGTATCGAAATTTCCATGAATATTGGTTTATAGCATAACATGTGACACACTAACACATTTCAAAGTAAAGTCGTAACTTAAACATTGAATAAAATTAAAATTTGCAATGATAAATTGTATCTTCCTATGTTACGTAGGCATGTGCAAAGCTGCCTTATTGTAGGAAATTAACGCTCCATGAAATTAACGCGATTTTCAAAAAATCGTGTTAATTTAAGTCGTGTTAATTTTTTTAAATGTTAATTTCAATATCATTAATAAAGATGAACGCTAATTTTCACGATATCAATTTCTAGTAATTGTATCTCTAATCTACTTTTGAAAAATTATTTAAATTGTTTAAATGGGAGTTTTGGCTTCTCTTTCGCGTTAATTTCCTTCATTTGAAATTTTTTTTGTCCTCAATTCGCGTTAATTTAAGTCGCACTAATGTCCAACACTTTAATTTCGAGGAGCATTAATTTCCTATAATAAGGTATTTAAGTTTAGTAGAATTTAGGGTTGCAGTGATCACTTAAATAATATAAATAAAATTAAATGATTTTCAATAAGGAAACTTAATTATCTGGCAAAGCACTACAATTCTCACTGTTGGTGAGAACTTGGCAGTTCGTACGTTTATTAAATAAAATCTGATCCTAGTGATCTCCTTATTTTGTGCCATCTTGCTTCATTTCTTTATATCTTTAATAACATGGACATGTTTTACATGGAACCTAATGCATGAATACTTCGTTTTTGATCACTAGTCACTACTACATTTTCAGAGGCATGCCTAGGATGTCTAGCAGTATCAATTCACGAAAAATCGAGAAAGATATACTGTTAAAAACAATAATATAAAAATGTACTTGACACCAGCATCATATTGGTGATTAGGGCAGCTAGAGCCAACGTTTCCCCATCCAGCATGAGGACAGCTACTAAGTGAGGACTCTGAACCTGTACATGCCATGTCATTCAGCCATACTTTACCCGTCCCTCGTCCACCGCGCCAATATCCTACAGCTTTGGTAAAACCAAGTTGTCGACATGCAACCTTGGCATCTTCCATACCCCAGCTACTATGACACACTGTTCCCCATTGACCCTGGTGATAAACCTCATCGATATATATTGTCCACATGCAACCATGTCATCCAGCATATCCCAGTCAAAGGAGTTTTACAATCATGAGACGTGGTATGAGGTATGAGGTGTAGGCAGTGGGGATTTTCACTGCCGTGGTTTATTTACGTCCTCAGGTGTTCTTTTACATCTCTCCAATATTGGTTAAATACATACACTGTATTACGTTTTTAGGAACAACATTATTATACACTTGCAAAAATCGAAGGCTGTTAATTTATTAAGTGCTAGAAGAGGAGATGCGTTCATAATTTACCGACCACCAGTTTAGAGTTACCAATAAATGCCCAAGGTGTATTTGAAAATTCATATTGAAAAGAAAGTCCTAGTTTCTGTACACTCCTTTCCATTTGCATCAACATTATGTTTCTCTTTTAGCTATTACTTAGTGTTGCATGAGGCATTTGGCTAGGATTTTACTGATGCTATTTCTTAGGAGTAAAGTGTTTCGTTTGATATTCGAAACAATCCTCCCAAAATATATGTAAACGTAATTGAAGAAACCTGAGTTCTGATGATATTGGCGGAACGTTTCGTTCGATAAAAGCTGCTCTTTCCCGAAAACAAATGCTCTTCAAAGTTTCTTGTAAATCCCCGAGAAATTTTGAAATGCTGCACTGTCTTTTCTTCACTTTCCAGTTGCATGGCACCTATCAGTGATTCACTCACAAGTTGTGTGACATATTTGCGAAAAGTCGATGTACCGTACACGAGGAGGATACGGACTATTGGTATTGATATAAAAAACGCACGACACCAGCATCATTAGTGTGATCGCAGCCAGAGGAAACTTGTCCCCATCCATTGTGAGCCTGAGCATCCCATGTCGTACAGCAATATTCTACCTGTCCCATGTCCATAGTACCAATAACTTACAGTGCTGAAACCAAGTTGTCGGCATGCAACTTTAGCATCCTTCATTTCAAAGTAATCACTGGAGCCACCTTGACACACTGTTCCCCATTTTTTAGTATGCCGTGACTTGTGTAATACCCAGCTACCATGAAAAAATATTCCCCAATGGTGTTACCTTTTTGAGCTAACGTTCTATTTACTGTATACTGTCTTTTTCATTGTATTAGATATATTTTGCATTGTATTAGATATATTTTACTACTTACGGACAAGATCTGCCTTTTTGGTTTCGCTACGTTGACGACACATTAACTGCCTTTCACGCCGACGACATTGACGCCTTTCACAATCACCTCAACAAACTCAACACTCACATTCAGTTCACCAGAGAGATCGAAGAAAACGGTGTAATACCTTTCTTAGACTGTTTGGTTAGCTGTAATAACAATCGCTTACATACTACTGTCTACCGTAAACCCACACATACTGACAGACTACTCGACCACTCATCTAACAACCCGACCTCTCACAAAGCCACCACCATAAAGACTCTCACTAGACGAGCGCAACTTGTTTGCGACACACCAGACAAACTCCAAGACGAGAACGAATATCTGCAGCGTGTATTCGCCAAAAACAGATACAGCGCGGAATTCGTTAAACGGAACACCCACAACAACAAATCTACGAACAAAACTACTGACGAACCTACGATTACTGCCACCATACCCTACATCAGAGGAACCTCGGAGACGATAGCACGAATTCTACAACCTTACGACATTCGTGTTGCTCACAAACCTGTTACGACCCTACGACACTTGTTAACTAACGTTAAAGACAAAGACCCACCAATTAACAGACAAGGAGCTATTTACAAAATAGCTTGCACTGACTGTGACGCGACCTACATTGGCGAGACAGGGAGGAACTTAAACACTAGACTTACTGAACACAAACGCGCAACAAAAAACGGAGACCCCAACAACCACATCGCTGTACATCACAAAAATACTGGACATACTATTGACTGGGACTCTGCTACATGCATTACATATGGGAAAACATTACCCCAAGCCGAAGAGGTCTATTCCACAGTTTTTGTAAACAAAAATACGACAAGCAACCTTCGCATCTTAAATCTAAACTCGAGACCTGATGGCGTAAATGTGAAGAAACAGGAATCTTTAGAGGAACATGCACAGTGTAGTTGTTTTCTATAGCTTTGATTGATTGAATTTGTCCAATTGTCATCGCACTTCTACCGCTTTGCACTTTTAAAAGATTCAAAACCAGCATCCTTAGTGTGGCCATTGCAGTAAGAGTAAACATTTCCCCATCCATTGTGAGAACAGCTTCCAAGTGAGGCCTCTGAACCTGAACATCCCATGTTATTCAGCCATATCTTACCCGTTCCTCGTCCATTGATCCAACGTCCCACAGTTTTGGTAAAACCAAGTTGTCGACATGCAACCTTGGCATCTGGCATACCCCAGTAATCACGACATACTGTTCCCCATTGACCCTTGTGCTTCATGTGCGATTTTTAAACTACTTAGTTTGACCTCTAAACTATAAATAAAATAAAGACTTCCTAAATAAGTCACGTGCATTCTTATTTGTCATTTATTTGTACAACGAAATGGTCTACATGCAACCTTGGCATCTATCATGCCCAATTAGTGTTACTCAGTATTCCCCACTTACCACTGAAGAAAATGTTTAAATGATAATACACAACACGACACCAGCATCAATGCGTGCCTATTGCAGTAAAATGCAACGCCTTCTCATCAGTTGTGAGGACAACTTATTAGATACTAAAAAAACAATGGCAAAAGCACACAACACCAACATCATATTGGTGAGTATTGCAGCTGGAGTCCACGTTTCCCCATCCATTGTGAGTACAGCTCCCAGCTCCTTGGTTAAACCAAGTTGACGGCATGAAACTTTGGCATCTGGCATACCCCAGCTCAAATGACATACTGTTCCCCATTGACCATTGTATAGACTTGCACAAGGCCAGTGGTTACGAATTATATTTCAATTTAAGATATATTTAGTTCTTAATATTATCAAGGAGAAAAACCAATGTATACGATATTTGGAAAAGCAATACTGCAACCATGAAACCTCTATTTATATCAAAAAAAACCATTGTATCATCTGACGCTTTTATAACAATCTGCTTTGTACTTATTAATCCACCAAAGCTTTTCCCTCCATCGACTTTGGTTTATCACTCCAAAGGCCATACGTTTTGATATTAACAGACAGGTTTGTAAAAACTTTTTTAGTTCCACCATTGCAAACGGTTTATCTATCATGACTTAATATATGCTTGTTTAACTTAATTGTTTTTAAAAAAGTTTAATTTTGAGAGCTGATTTATAGGTGGTGTTCACCTGTCCAGCTTCTCCTCAACAAATTATCTGTTGGAACTGAGTTGATAAATAAATAAAATAAATAAAATAGATAAAATAAATAAATAAGAAAAACTTAAAAGGTTCATTATCCTTTCTTATACTCGAATTTTCTATTGCTCTGTGTTAGCCTCAATTGCATGTAATATATTCTTTAGTATTAGTAACAACCCGTGGTAATGAGGTGAGGAATTTATACAAATGAATAATAAGATCGCTTTAGGATTCCTTGGGCTTTTTTTTCAATGCTGAATATTTTGCACACAATCGAGGCTTACACTGAGCAATAGAGAACAGGTTGTGTTTGTGCAGGTTAAGCAGATACTGGCAAAAGTGCTAGGAATATTAATAAAAGTATTTTACTCCATTATTGTAAGCTGTGTAGTTATTCTCATGACGATCAAATGCGTGTGCGAGTATTTGTGAGAAGCGAACTTCGTATTTGCCGCTGTCATAATTTTGTAAACACAGTTTGACCTAGAGCTCATACCCTAAATATATATTTAAAGGGCTCGATATTTTCTTACAAAACTGAGATAGATTTAAAGCGGTCAAATAATATGCCACCGGTAAACAACAGAAGTAGATATGAAGTACTTCCCGGTAAACTCGATAGCATAGTCTATACAACTTCTTATATAAGCAGCAGACACAAAAAGTGTACAGTCCAAGTTTTTTGACCACAGTCTTTTGGTACCGCTTGTAGTGGAACGTCTATACGTAATGCAAGAGTTTAGCTCAAGTTTCTTACATTCTTAAAACCTTGCTGGGAGCTTAATTATATCTTCTGTTACTTAAGTAATGATCAAACATATGCCATTTTGCTGAAAATTCATAACTTCGTAATTTATCATTTTTGCGTGAACATACAATAAAAACCCGCATATAAGAACCTAGTGGTTAAGAACCTGTTAGGCTAGGGTTTTTTGTTGACTCCCTTTACATATTCTTATATCCAGGGTTTTACTGTATTACAAGTATTGTACAAGTATATTACAAAGGTCAGTGGGGAACAGTGTGTCATGATTACTGGTATATTGAGGAAGCCAAGGTGGCATGTCGGCAACTTGGTTTTAGCAAAGCTGTAGGTCTTTGGTACTATGGACGAGGGACGGGTAAAGTCTGGCTGGACAACATGGGATGTACTGGATCGGAAACATCACTTCAAAGCTGTACTCACCCTGGATGGGGTGTTTCGAACTCTGCCTGCAAGACTCACAAATATGATGCTGGTCTAGTGTTTAATCTTTTATCATACTTGTATAAAGATAATACAGTCAACATCTGCAGTTACTGCACGAAATAAAAGTAATTATATAAGATGTGCGCGCTTTGGTTTCGAATCAAGCATTGAAGTCCGTAACATCTTACTGACAGACGGAAAGAATATGCATTCAAACATGTGGTTTATTAGTTTAATGACACCAACGTTGTAGGGCAATTCGTCTACTTCAATGGACAATGGGGAACTGTGTGTAGTGATTACTGGGATATGGAAGAAGCCAAAGTTGCTTGTCGACAACTTGGTTTTAGCAAAGTTGTAGGAATTTGGCATTATGGACAAGGGACGGGTAAAGTCTGGCTGGACGACATGGGATGTACTGGATCGGAGACATCACTTCACAGCTGTTCTCACCCTGGATGGGGTGTTGTTGACTCTGGCTGCAAAACTCACACATATGATGCTGGCTTAGTGTTTAATCTTTTATCAGACTTGTATATATAAATCAGTTAACATCTGGAGTTACTGTAGGAAATAAGAGTAAGATGTGTGCGCTTTGGTTTCGAATCAAGCATTGAAGTCGATAACTACAGACTGACGGACGGACTGTGCAAAAAACACGACACCAGCACCCTGAGAGAGAGTTCCTCTCTATCATTTTATATTTTTAGTCCATAAATTTCAAATCCTTCAGTTGCTAGAGCACAAAATTAGATAAAAAGATAACATATAGTTAAACACTGACAATGCAACACCAGCATCATATTTGTGAGTTTTGCAGTCAGAGTCAGAAACACCCCATCCAGGGTGAGTACAGCTTTTAAGTGAAGTCTCCGAACCAGTACATCCCATGTCGTCCAGCCAGACTTTACCCGTTCCTCGTCCATACCGCCAAGGCCCTAGAGCTTTGCTGAAACCAAGTTGTCGACAAGCAACATTTGCTTCCTCCATATTCCAGTAATCTTGACACACTGTTCCCCATTGACCATCGTAGACAAATCGCCCTACATCGTTGGTTCATTAAAATATTAAACCACATGTTTGAATGCATATTCTTTTGCCAAATACGAACCAAGTCCTGCTGAATAAAATTGCTGGATTTATAGTGATGTAATTAGGAGGAGAGGTACAAATAATTATAACTAACTCGGCAATCCCGTGAACCTTCACTCTTCTAAATGACGCTTCTAGACTTAGAGTATATTAGGGTGGTCAACAGCATTTACTAATACATTTAATTCAAAGAAGGTTGACCAAAACGAAATATATATATATATACAAATAAAACAATGAAACATAGAAGTAGTTTATTTAAGTCCTCACTTCGTCTCGCTCAATTACCCATGAATTGACAACTGATGGCATTTATATGTTTAATGATACAATCCTCGTAGAAAAGTTCGTCAACTACAATAGTCAATGGGGAACAGTGTGTAGTGATTACTGGGGTATGGAGGAAGCCAAAGTTGCTTGTCGACAACTTGGTTTTAGCAAAGCTATAGGAACTTGGCACTATGGACGAGGGACGGGTGAAGTCTGGCTGGACAACATGGGATGTACTGGATCGGAGACATCCCTTCACAGCTGTTCTCACCCTGGATGGGGTGTTGCTGACTCTCTGTGCAAAACTCACGAATATGATGCTGGTGTTGTGTGCTCTGGTTAATATTTAAAAAAAGAGATTGAAGTGTTTGGTCGTATATAATATTTTATATTCATGATTGAATATCACTTCAGAGCTGTTCTCACTCTGCATGGGGGAGTGTTAGCTGTTGGTGCAACGGTCACACTAGAGAAGCTGATACCGTTTGTTTTGAGTCAGAACGGTGAGACTGCCACAAGTATTAAACAATGCTATTATAATAGCCAACAGGAAACAGTCTGAAATGATTTCTGGGATCCGAATGGTGCCAAAGTAGCATGTCGCCAACTCAGCTATGCCAAAGCTGTAGGAGTTTGACTTCATAGTTAATGACTGCGGCATTCACACTGACGATGTTGGTGCTGTCTGTTCTGGTTAATTCAACTTTATACGAGTTATAAGTAATGCAAGTGTTTATTACTCAGATGATTATCAACAGTAGACCTTTTTACTGCTACCTTGTTTTCAATTGTTTATAGTACGACAATGGGATGCTATGGGGCAATTATTGGAAAATATAGTATGCACAGCTGTCAGGGTGTCTTTTTATATAATTTAACGTTATCCACTGAGAACCACGTCTAAAAACCAATTGAATTTGCTGTTAGTTGAAGCAATATGTGAAACACAAAAACGTAAAATTATTTGAGAAAGTATTTCCGCCACTTTATGGTTTATACATATTTCAACGTTTGCTCCCTCAGCGTCCCATAATGTCTTACTTAAAACCATAGAATTGAAAATGGCCGCTGTATCAGTAAAAGGGTTTATTGAAGCTGCGTTCTAGAGGACATCTAGGTTTCAGTATGGTAGATACTAAAATATCGAAGTTATCTAAGTTTCCAAATTACATTAGCAGGACATTCAATCGAACTGCATAGATCTAGATATACTTTTAGATTGGGTTGCATCATACCGGTACCACCATTGTCAGTGGGGAACGGTCTGTGATGATTACTGGGATGTGAATGACGCCAAAGTTGCATGTAGACAACTTGGGTTTACCAAAGCTATAGCACGTTGGTGGTATGGACGAGGAAAAGGACCAGTCTGGCTGGATGACATGGCATGTACAGGTACAGAGGCCTCACTTCAGGACTGTCCTCACGCTGGATGGGGAGTTCATAACTGCGGCGGTCACACTGAAGATGCTGGTGTCGTTTGTTTACTTTCATTGTTGTAAGTTTTTGAATGCAAATACAAATAATAGAAATCATAAGATTTAACAGCATTTTCACATGTCGTCTTTAGTCTATACCTTTTTATGGTTATTTATAAGCTTATACTTGTCTAATATTTGTATTACTTAATTCTATAGTGAAAATGTACCACATTTTGTATTGAAGTCACCAAATGGTCAGCTATTAATCTATATTTGATACACGTAATTACACCAGCATCCTGAGTGTGGTCGCAGTTAGAGCTAACAGTTCCCCATCCTCTGTGACCACAGTTCTGAAGTGAGGCCTCTGTACCTGTACATGCCATGTCATCTAGCCAGACTGGTCCCTTCCCCCGTCCAAGGTGCCAAATTGCTAAAGCTTTGGTAAACCCAAGTTGTCTACATGCAACTTTGGCGTCATTCATACGCCAGTAATCATCACAGACCGTTCCCCATTGACCATTGTGATAGATACACTGATATTCGAAACAAACACTTCACGTAAGCCGTTTTTATTAAGTTGATTTTGTACATTTGTTGCACACCATGGTTGGGGATTATGACTCTAGCCGGAAATGTCCTAATTAAAATGCATGTCTTTTGGGTTCTATTCTTCAGTTAAAAAATAGTTGACTGATACTATAGGAACATTATTGTAGCAAGTTTGGATGTAGTAAAAAGTCATTTTTTGTTTGCTCGGTAGCTAGTTGTGTATCTGGTACTGGGTTCAATTTAGATATTTCAGTGGTCTTAGAGCAATGCTGCTATGATGTTGTTTGTAATCTTCTATTGATTTGATTTAGCAGTAAAACGGAGTAAGTAGGTTTTTTCGTTATCTATATTTTGTTTTAAAGATTTTCTGTTAACACTTCAGTTGTACTGACATTCATTCTAATTTTGTATCTATTTTAACTTTTTTATCGCTTTATTATAAGCTAATAACAGTATAACGAAACGAAGCGCACGATGGTCAGTGGGGAACGGTCTGCGATGATGACTGGGATATAAATGAAGCCAAAGTTCCATGTAGACAACTTAGTTTCACCAAAGTTATAGCACCTTAGCACGTTGGACGAGGGACGGGACCAGTCTGGTTAGATGACATGGAATGTACAGGTACAGAGGGTTCACTTCAGAGCTGTTCTCACAGGAGATGGGGAGTCCATGACTGGTGTAAAGTGTTCATATTACTTTTATATAATCAGCAAAAAGTGAGAAATTCAGTTTAAACTGTGGCTATCAAAAAGACCAAAGAGCATGAAAAACAACGGGAGTTATACCTCACCATATGCTGAAAATTCATAACTTCCAAATTTGTCATTTTGGCGTGAACATATTAAAAGTATTGTACAAGTCTATTGCAACGGGAAATGGGGAACATTGTGTCAAGATGACTGGTATATCGATGTGCGAGCTTTGGTTTCGAATCAAACATTGAAGTCGCTAACTATTGACTGACAGTGCACCAGCACCAGCACCAGCACCAGCACCAGCACCAGCACCAGCACCAGCACCAGCACCAGCACCAGCACCAGCACCAGCACCAGCACCAGCACCAGCACCAGCACCAGCACCAGCACCAGCACCAGCACCAGCACCAGCACCAGCACCAGCACCAGCACCAGCACCAGCACCAGCACCAGCACCAGCACCAGCACCAGCACCAGCACCAGCACCAGCACCAGCACCAGCACCAGCACCAGCACCAGCACCAGCACCAGCACCAGCACCAGCACCAGCACCAGCACCAGCACCAGCACCAGCACCAGCACCAGCACCAGCACCAGCACCAGCACCAGCACCAGCACCAGCACCAGCACCATTTTATATTTTCAGGCGAGAAAATTTCAAATCGTTCAGTTGTTAGAGCCCGAAACTAGATGAAAAAAACACCACGTAGCATCAAATTTGTGAGTCTTGCAGGCAGAGTCAGCAACTCCCCATCCAGGGTGAGTACAGCTCTGAAGTGAAGTCTCTGATCCAGTACATCCCATGTCGTCCAGCCAGACCTTACCCGTCCCTCGTCCATACCGCAAAGGTCCTACAGCTTTGGTGAAACCAAGTTGTTGACATGCAACATTGGCTTTCTCTATATTCCAGTAATCTTGAAATACTGTTCCCCATTGACTTTTGTGGTAGATGAATTGTCCTTCACGGTTGGTGTCATTACATGTAGTATATACGATCCAATCCTTGCAGAATATAATTGCTGGAATCATAGTAATGTATTCAGGAGGGGAGGTATAAATAATTATAACGCAACGATACATTTTCATTGATCCAATGGGGTCACATGGTGCATTTTTATTTATTTCTAAATTTCATTTATTTATTGTCCTTTATAAAGCAGTGTTTCCAATGTTTTATAGGTCGGACGTTTATTGGAAAATATGCGAACAATAAAAGAAAGAAAGAAAAAAAAAAAATTTAGCGAATATGAAGAAGATTCACCCATTGGCGGTATACACAAATTTCAAAAAAAAGGTCGTCTGAGAGGATGTCCAACAGTGAACGTCAAATGCCAAACGGCGAACGTCAGTTAAAGTGGAAGAAGCTGTAAGGTTCCGAGTATCAATGCGGTCAACGACATTTATTCATACAGCTCATCCCATGTGGGTTGACCGAAACGAAATATCTAAATATACAAATAAACTTCAAGTGTTTAGCCATGAAAACAGCAGTCTTCATGAACTATGTTTGATTCGCTTCGATCAATTACCTGGGAAATGACAATTGATTTTATGTATATATTTGATGATACAGAGCGGTTAAAAAATTTCGTCTACCACAGTGGTCAATGGGGAACAGTGTGTCATTATTACTGGGGTATGGAAGAAGTCAAGGTTGCATGTCGACAACTTGGTTTCACCAAAGCCGTAGGATCTTGGGGTTGGGGACGAGGAACGGGTAAAGTATGGCTAGACCACATGGGATGTACAGGCTCAGAGACCTCACTTCAGAGCTGTTCCCACTCTGGATTGGGAAGTGTTAGTTCTTTGTGCAACGGTCACACTAGAGATGCTGGTGTCGTTTGTTTTGATTCAGAACGCTGAGACTGCCAGAAGTATTATACATAATGGCGATTATGAAATGCAAGTCTGCAATGATTGCTGGGATCTGAATGGTGCCAAAGTAGCATTTCGCACTCGCATTTCACTTTGATTGTAATTTTTTGAAAACATACTCGAAAACATTTTGAAGTTATGAGCACTTACAACACATCTTTTTGGACTTTTAACTCTCAACTTATTATAGCTTGTAGTAATAATACTTTGCGTAAGCACTAACCTATATTACAAAAGAGATTGAACTGATAACAGCATAAGCCAATCATATTTTTAAGTAACGTACGCTATTTCGGCAAAGTTAGATAAAGAAGGGCAGCTGGAACTCAAAATATCGTTGAAATTAGGAGTAATTTTACCAGATTCGAATTCTCAATTTGAGAATTTCATAATTGCGTCACTCAAACTGAAGATGCTGATATTGATTGTTGAATATTGTGACATGAAATGACATATTAGTATTATACAAATGTACTATACTTGCTTGTAATACTTTTTTGCCAGTAATAACGGGTTTTAATAAATAAATGTTTAACATATCGAACCATTGATATAATAAAAATAGTATTTTTTAAATTTAGGAATTTTTTGCTCCAGAACAACGATCTACTCTCTATATACTACGTCTCCATCTGAATGGTGGTGGCCAACTCGAAAGTTCATTACTACTTTGGCCACCACACACGTTTACTATCTCTTAATTAAGAATCTTATTTAAAAATATGTGAATTTTTATATATTGTATTTATATAATTATATGTATGTATAATTCTGCTTAAAATTGTAATAGCACGTGTAAATAAATTACAGTCTAAAGCCCGGGGGGGGGACTCCCTTATAAAAGGGGGCGGGGGTCCTCGTCGGAAATTTTGAAAATGACCCCTAAAAGGGACCTGTATTTTGAGATGATGGGCGTGGCAGTGATTAGATTTCCCCCCTAAGAGGGACCAATCAATAAGTGACACAATCCAAAAATGGGATTAAAATAAAAATCAATCTTTGAAAAGAAGCATTGTTGCTGATCTTACACCCTAAGCGGGACCACAAAACTCAGCTAGTGGGCATTCTCGTCATTATCACCCTAAGCGGGACCAAAACACTGATTTCAAACCCTAAAAGGGACGACGAGGACCCCCGCCCCCTTTTATAAGGGATTCCCCCCCCCGGGGTCTAAAGTCTAAAAAAAAAATTTAAAACCAAGTTGCCAACATGCAGCCTTGACGTCCGTGATATCCCTGGTATAATCCGGTTTAATTTACAGTCAACATCTGACAGTCAAGTAGTTTTATACGCATAACCGAAGAACATGTTTTTTTTTTTTTAAATTACGCCTTTACTCTGAACCATATAATTACAGACCCTTTGTTACATTATTGTGATTTATTTCTTATTCATAGAGCCACACTTTGATACGACTGTAAAGTATGCGTATACTTAAGCGAGAAAGTTTAAAAAAGAGCATTATTCCGAATAATATTGGCATCATTTATAGTCCTGCTTACTTCGCAGGTTCACTTCGAAAAGCTGGGCTTGTCCTCTTTTCAACAAGAAAAAACCACTGCAAGAACTTTTTCAGAAGTGTATCTACATACAAGATCAAAACTTCTTCATTTCTGGACTAAAGCTAAGTCAATCAAAGCACTTTGAAGTCGACGATACGACAGTATGTAAACCTTAGAGAAAAACATCCTAAAGTACATGTATGAAGATGTGTTTTGGGTTGAGCCATAGATTAAGCTGATTGATTTTTTCGGCAATTTATTATTGAATCTCTTATTTTACTTTTCAGGGTTCCCTTTTAGGATCACTTAGCAACACTGCAGTATTTCAGACAACGAGAACCATGACCCACTGAAACAATATAAACAAAAGCACACGACACCAGAATCATACTGGTGAGTATTGCAGCCAGAGACAACGCTTCCCCATCCAGCATGAGGACAGCTTCCAAGTGAGGACTCTGAACCTGTACATTGCATGTAATTCAGCCATACTTTACCCGTCCCTCGTCCACCTTGCCAATATACTACAGCTTTGGTAAAACCTAGTTGGCGACATGCAACCTTCGCTTCCTCCATGTACCAGCCATCAGTACACACGGTTCCCCATGAACCGTGATGAAGCATTTCCACGTTATACGGGAATCACCACACTCAGTGAGCTGTTTTAGGGCAGCAGTCTCACACCACTACCAAGCATTATTGAGATGAACGAAATACTAAAGCAATACCAAAAGCACACAATACCTATAATGGATAATAGCTAACGTAGGCCAGCCATCCATCGTGAGAGCAGCTATGAAGTGAACTGAGCCTGAACATTGCATCCAATTTAGCCATACTTTGCCCGCCCCGCTTTGGTAAAACCAAGTTGATGGCATGCAACTTTGGCATCTGGTGTCTTGGACCATCTGGCATACCCCAGCTCCAATGACATACTGTTCCCCATTGACCATTGTAGTAGACTTGCACAAGACCAGTGGTATTTACGGATTATATTTCAATGTAATATATGTTTAGATCTTGATATTATCAGAAAAAAGAAACAATGTATAGAATATTTGGAAAAGCAATACTGCAACCATTAAACCCATAGTATCATCTAACGCTTTTATGACAATCTATCTGCTTTGCACTTATTAATACACCAATTCACCCTCCACCGACTCTGGTTTATCACTCCAAAGGCCATACGTTTTGATATTTAAGAGACAGGTTTGTTAAAAAATAATGTTTTAGTTCCACTATTACTTATGTTTATCTTTCATGACTTAAATGTACTTCTTTTTCTTACTTGTTTTTAGCAAGTTTAATTTGGAGAGCTTATTTATAGGTCGTGTTCACCTGTCCAGCTTCTCCTCAACAAATTATCTGTTGGAACAGAAAGGTTCATTATCCTTTCTTATACTCGAGTTTTCTATTGCTCTGTGTTAGCCTCAATTGCATGTAATATATTCTTTAGTATTAGTAACAACTCGTGGTAATGAGGTGAGGACTTTATACAAATGAAAACGATATTTGTGAGTCTTGCAGTCAGAGTCAGAAACACCCCATCCAGGGTGAGTACAGCTCTGAAGTGAGGTCTCCGAACCAGTACATCCCATGTCGTCCAGCCAGACTTTACCCGTCCCTTGTCCATGGTGCCAAGGCCCTACAGCTTTGGTGAAACCAAGTTGTCGACAAGCAACATTTGCTTCCTCCATATTCCAGTAATCTTGACACACTGTTCCCCATTGACCATTGTAGTAGACGAATTGCCCTACATCGTTGGTGTCATTAAACTAGTAAACCACATGTTTGAATGCATATTCTTTTGCCAAACATGAGCCAAGTCCTGCTGAATATGATTGCTGGAATTATAGTCATGTAATTAGGAGAGGTATAAATAATTATCACTTATGAGAAATCTTCGCGCTTTGTCATTCATCCAAATGACTAATGTGGTACATTTTCATAGGAATGACGGACGTCCTTAAGAAAATATGTGAAAAAAAAGAAAACAAATAATTTTGCTCTTATCTGTTTAGCGAAGTTGAAGAACAAATGCCGATTGGCGGTATACAGCTATTTAAAAATACGTTGAATACTGTTTACTCAAAAGTGCATTCCAAGACCGAAGTGCCTCTTGATTCGTCTAATATTGTCTAAAGTAAAATAAATAAAAATGTTTTTAGTGCATTCCATCCCAAACAATATACTAGTTACCGTAAAGAGAGAAAATCGCTGTATATTTATTTTTTATTACAAATTTACGAGACCAACACTGCCCTTTGGTCTTGGAATGCACTATTCAGTATGCAGTATTCAGTTTTCAACGTTTTTTGAAGTAGCTGTATGGAAATTTCAACAGTGAATTAACGTCGAACGTCAAACGGCGAACTTTGGGGAAAGTTGAAGATGCTTTCAGAATTAAAGTACATCAGGATAGTCAACAACATTTACTAATACAGTTAATTCCAAGAAGGTTGACCGAACGAAATATATATATATATATAAATATACAAATAAAACTATGAAACATAAAAGTAATTTAAGTCCTAAGAAACTACGTATATTTCGCCTCGCTCAATTACCCATGAATTGACAACTGATGGTATTTATATGTTTAATGATACAATCCTTGTAGACAAATTCATCAACTATAATAGTCAATGGGGAACAGTGTGTAGTGATTACTGGGGTATGGAGGATGCCAAAGTTGCTTGTCGACAACTTGGTTTTAGCAAAGCTATAGGAAGTTGGAACTATGGACGAGGGACGGGTAAAGTCTGGCTGGACAACATGGGATGTACTGGATCGGAGACATCACTTCACAGCTGTTCTCACCCTGGATGGGGTGTTTCTGACTCTCTGTGCAAAACTCACGAATATGATGCTGGTGTTGTGTGTTCTGGTTAATATATATAAAAAAACGAGATTGAAGGGTTTGGTCGTATATAATATTTTATATTCATGATTGAATATCACTTCAGAGCTGTTCTCACTCTGCATGGGGGAGTGTTAGGTGTTGGTGCAACGATCACACTAGAGAAGCTGATATCGTTTGTTTTATAATTTGACTTAGAAGTATTTTATCCAGAAGTATTTTACAATGCTATCATAATAGCCAATAGGAAACAGTCTGCAATGATTTTTGGGATCTGAATGGTGCTCAGCTATGCCAAAGCTGTATGATTTTGATTTTGGAGTTAATGACTGCGGCATTCACACTGACGATGTTGGTGCTGTCTGTTCTGGTTAATACCTTAATACAATTTATAAGTAATATAAGCGTTACTCAAATAATTATGAGAAAATGGAGATGCGTTCTAGACGAAATCTAGGTTTCATTATTGTAGATACTCAAATATGTTTCCAACCTCGATTATCAGGGCATTTAATTCTACTGCATAGATCCAGATATAAGTTTAAATTGGGTAGCCTCGTACAGGTACCACAATGGTCAATGGGAAACGGTCTATGATGATCCTTGGGGTACGAATGAAGCAAAAACTTTAGTATATTTGCACGGTAGACGAGGGACAGGACCAGTCTGGCTGGACGACATGGCATGTACAGGTAGAGAGGCCTCACTTCAGGACTGTGGTCACAATGGATCGGGAGTTCATAACTGCGGCAGTCACACTGAAGATGCTGGTGTTGTGTGTTCACTTTGATTGTAATTTTTTGAAAACATACTCGAAAACATTTTGAAGTTATGAGCACTTACAACACATCTTTTTGGACTTTTAACTCTTAACTTATTATAGCTTGTAGTAATAATACTTTGCGTACGCACTAACCGGTAGCACTTGCACAAATCTGAACAATCAGTTAACCTATATTACAAAAGAGATTGAACTGATAAGAGCATAAGTCAATCAGATTTTTAAGTAACGTACGCCATTTCGGCAAAGTGATACACATCGTTCATGGAATCCAATAAATTTGCTTCACATATCACGTTTAAATTCTTTTAGAAAAGTATTAATACCTTCATAAATACCTCTTGTAAAATCCACATCAGAAACGTCATCTGTGATCCACATAATGATAACAACAACAACAATAATAATAATAATAATAATAATAATAATAATAATAATAATAATAATAATAATAATAATAATACAGAATGAGACAGAATGTCTCAAAGAGACTCTACCCTAACTATAACAGCTCTCAGGATCAGGATAGCTCTTAAGCTGGAAGCAACTAATTACCACCAATATTACTTTTATTATGTATGATATATTTCCTGTAAAATAAAAATACATTCTGATGAAATTTCTTCAAGGAAAGACAAACAGTGGTACAAAGTAGAATTATCTGAGAAACTAACATTTTCTGATGAGCTTTCAAAACCAGCCTGAATAGTACTTATTTTACTTTCGAAAAAATCAACAAAAGAGTTTGTAAGTCCATCAGAAGAATAAGAAGAAGGGAAATGTTGATCAGCTTTCATATTTGTCCATTTCTGGAAAGTAAAAAACAGATTGGATTGGTTCTCAGATATATTATTAGAATATAATTCGTTCTTGGCTTTCTTGATCAAATCTTGAAGAAGATTGCACTGGTCAACATATAGTTGGCGATCAACCATAAGACGAGACTTCCTTCAATTCCTCTCCAGACGCCTCCGCTTAACTTTAGCAACTTTCACTTCATCAGTGTACCAATTTGAAGACGGGCGCACAGTTATGACCCGTTCTTTACAGGGTGCGTGCTGGTCTAGGACAGAGGTCAGTACAGACTTATATTGACCAAGAAGTCCAGGAAGATATTTTTGTAGAGCCGTAGATAACAGCAGGCCAGAAACATCTTTCGAAAAAGAAGCAAGATCTACAGATTCCAATTTACGACATCTATAAACCCTTCTTTCAAAGGAAGGTTTGCTAATCAAAATATTACAAAAAACTGCAGAATGGTAAGAAGTGACCGGATCAGAAACAGAGACATTATATTCTCATCATCTCTAGTAATTACAAGATCCAAAATGTGCTTTCCTTGATAAGAATCCTCTCTGACATGTTGGGTAAGGTTAAAACATTCTAAAGTATTCAAATATCTGAGAGCAAGAGTATCTGATATGTCTTCTACATGAAAATTAAGATCCCCAACAACTATAAAAGACTTCATTTCAGTTGAAAATTTCTCCAAAAAAGTAGAGAACTCTTCAAAAAACAGTGAAATAGAAAACTTATTCTTATCACTTGGTGGAGGTCTATAAATTACGAATACAGAGAAGTGCCCAGAAGAAGAGTTTGAAGTCATTCCTATAGTCTCGAACGATTTGAATTTATTGAAATAAATTTTCTTCATATTAAGAGCCTTATTAAATAGTAGACAAACACCACCACCTCTGCTTTCTCTCGCAATATGTTCAAATAAATATCAATTAGGTAGCATTTCATTTATGATAAGTTCATTAGATTCATTAGATTTTAACCATGTTTCATTTAAACATAACAACTCAATTTTTTCATCAATAACAAACTCATTTAAAATTAAAGATTTGTTACAAATATATTTTGCATTTAAAACACATAATTTAACTGGTTTACTGACCTGATATGGTAAGGGAATACGGGGAGGAATAACAAGGTTAGATGAAGTTTCAGTTATAGGTCTTCGATTTAAATATGCACTCGTTGATGTGGAACAAGCGCGATTATGAATATTTAATGTGCTTGTAGAAGAACCACAAAATGTAGAAATCTTGGCTGTCTTTCCAGGATTTGAAGATAAAGATCGACCACCTCTTTTGCCCCTGAAATGACGAAAAATTCCCAGTGATTTAAGTGTAGTAATTGTAGACTTCTCCAGCAAAAAACCCACCACACATCAAGGCGATGATGTTGCATAATTGAATTTAACGAGAGGCAAAACACTTCCACAAGTTACAGCGTGATAACAGCAAGTTTTTCGAATATAAAATCATAACAGGAAAGCCCTGATAATGTCCAAAGAAGATAAGGTAAAAGATTTTGCTTAAAACAAAGATTTTCGTTAGTAAAAACTAAACGTTTAGAGAGCTTACAAATTAGCAGCTTCACTTAACGCTTGAGTGGACCTCTGGACCTATGGCTTTGCAGAAGGCTACACTATTAGCTGCTGTCGTTCACTGCTGCTACTCCTTCTGCTACTGTACTACTTATTTTCTCTTATGTTGGAATGAATGAATTATTGAGGTTGGTCAAAATTATTTGATTGATTTTTCATATAAGCACAGAGATAGTACACCACACAACCCCAGCATCATATCTATGAGTTTTGCAGAGAGAGTCGGACACTCCCCATCCAGGGTGAGAACAGCTATGAAGTGAGGTCTCTGACCCAATGCATTCCATGTTGTCCAACCAGACCTTTCCAATCCCTCGTCCTTCGCGCCATGGCCCTACAGCTCTTGTGAAGCCGAGTTGTCGACATGCAACTTTGGCTTCTCTCATGTCCCACCAATCATGACACACAGTTCCCCATTTACCATTGTGGTAGACTATCTACGATATCAATGATAGTGATAGTAATAGTAATAGTAATAGTAATAGTAATAGTAATAGTAATAGTAATAGTAATAGTAATAGTAATAGTAATAGTAATAGTAATAGTAATAGTAATAGTAATAGTAATAGTAATAGTAATAGTAATAGTAATAGTAATAGTAATAGTAATAGTAATAGTAATAGTAATAGTAATAGTAATAGTAATAGTAATAGTAATAGTAATAGTAATAGTAATAGTAATAGTAATAGTAATAGTAATAGTAATAGTAATAGTAATAGTAATAGTAATAGTAATAGTAATAGTAATAGTAATAGTAATAGTAATAGTAATAGTAATAGTAATAGTAATAGTAATAGTAATAGTAATAGTAATAGTAATAGTAATAGTAATAGTAATAGTAATAGTAATAGTAATAGTAATAGTAATAGTAATAGTAATAGTAATAGTAATAGTAATAGTAATAGTAATAGTAATAGTAATAGTAATAGTAATAGTAATAGTAATAGTAATAGTAATAGTAATAGTAATAGTAATAGTAATAGTAATAGTAATAGTAATAGTAATAGTAATAGTAATAGTAATAGTAATAGTAATAGTAATAGTAATAGTAATAGTAATAGTAATAGTAATAGTAATAGTAATAGTAATAGTAATAGTAATAGTAATAGTAATAGTAATAGTAATAGTAATAGTAATAGTAATAGTAATAGTAATAGTAATAGTAATAGTAATAGTAATAGTAATAGTAAGACATGTGATCTGGTCCTTCGTGAATTCGTCTTTTTTACCACTTTTTAAAGTCAGAACGGGAGAAAGAAATATATATTCAATTAATGAAGGAGCTAGGGGATAATAAAGACTACAAAAAACCTTGGCTCAACAGGCCAAAGTTTACGAGATCAAGCCTCAAGATTGCAAAAGATACAGGATTGTTCCATAAATAGCAGAAACAGATGAATACAGTGTTGGTATTTTCCCTTTGTATATTTATATAGTAGAAGTATATATATATATAAGTATCTGATTCATCAAAGCTTCACACGTTTATACGCCTAATATAATGTTAGCCTAATATTTAGTTCTGGCAAGATTATATTAAATTGATAAAGCCAAGTTTTAATTTGAAAGTATTTTTATTCCGTACACTTTATGAAAAGATGATCACCGACACAGGATGAGTGGATCAGAAAGAGCAATTTGGCAGTGGTATTAATTGAAAACTAAATAAATATTTGTTTAGATACAAACAGTTAT
Source organism: Anthopleura xanthogrammica (assembly GCA_964019055.1). Taxonomy (NCBI): domain Eukaryota; kingdom Metazoa; phylum Cnidaria; class Anthozoa; order Actiniaria; family Actiniidae; genus Anthopleura; species Anthopleura xanthogrammica. The sequence continues at coordinate 17,606,991 of OZ025207.1, read as the reverse complement.
ATTATTTAATATTTTGAACTGAAAGCATCTTGTGTACGTGTCTATTACTGAACCATATATGCGCAAGTATATATTTTCCCAGTTTGTTATGACATTACCAGTTCTTTTTTTCTATATTGCTTTGTGCTGTAAGCATTTGAATTTTTTCCCCATTAACTTCGCTGTATATAAGGTAATTTTGTTTTTTCTTTGCAGCCGATGTAAGGTTTTCCAAGTGACATTTCTTGACTATTTTCTATGCGATCTTTTAAAAACACCTTCCACTGTAGAGGAATTACCGAAACTAAACACACCCAAAAAAAATAATGAGCAAGTTCTACACTCTTGGCCTCCATAGTCGGCCAATTAAAACAGAGAGAATCGTCATACAAGTCACTGAATTAACATATCCCGTTAGAGGCTAGTTGTTGGTAATAACACGATGGGGAACAAATACTAGAACTTGAAATATGTGATCGTACCATGCTGAATACTATATACTAAATTACTAGAACCATTGAATTTAGAAATATGAAAAGGTTTGACCAAAAACAGTATATTGCTGATCTCTTTTTTCAGCTTCCCTAGGAACTGATCGTATTAGAAAAAGATAATATAAATATTTAGGCACTGCCTAAAAGCGGAGCTCCCAGTTCAATTTTTCGAGCAAGACTATAAATGTATGAATCGAGTGGTAAATGCATGACAAGTTTGACGCGGCGTTATGAAACAGCGTGAGCAACTCTCCTTGTGGTTTTACAAGCAGGATAAAACTGAAAGAAAAACCGATATTTCAAGCCTTCAAAGCATCAGAGAACTTATCCAATTCGATAAAAAATAATTATCTGGTCACTGGTCACTTTAGCCCTCTGTCACCCTTATTTTGTAAATTTTATCCACAGTCCCTTGTGGAAATCGGATATCAGCTTTAGTTGACGGAGCTAGCGTGTTTAAATAAGGTTTACCTACTTGCCTATTGTATGGTGTGGTGTGTCAAATGAAATGCTGCAAGTCTGCTCGAAGTCTGATATGCACAAGATGCATAAGTCATTCTGAAATCTGCACTAATTCTATACAGTATTCAGTTTTTTATGAACGTCCTGAGATAAAAGATGTTCAGTATTTCACATTCTGTGTTCCTCTGTGGGCATTCTCAACGATTTTTTTACAACAAGAAAGCAATACTAAGAATTCCGTCGCCGACCTTGAACGATTAAAACAACCAACAAGAAAGAAATTTTCTTTTTACAGGTATCATGTTATACAAGTCTACCACAGTAGCCAATGGGGAACAGTGTGTCATGGTAGCTGGGATATGGATGATGCCACGGTTACATGCCGTCAAGTTGGTTTTAATAAAACTGTAGGACGTTGGTACTATGGACATGGGACGGGTAAAGTATGGATGTACAACATGGGGTGTTCAGGCTCAGAGTCCTCACTTGGAAGCTGTACTCACAACGGATGGGGAAATGTTCACTCTTTGTGCAACAGTCACATTGAAGATGTTGGTGTATTGGAATACGAATCAGAATTGGATACCAAATAATACCTGCTATAAAGATAACAATTCCCGTCTACATTGTAGTAACTCAGATGGGGAAGAATGGGAGACCAAATTATATTAGCTAGCTTTACAAGTTCGTAGTCTCCACTATCTAAGGTACTAGTTAAAAGTAAAGTGATTAAAGAATAGGCTTTAATGCTAGATATTATACAATGTGGGTTGATAAACGTCCAAACCAACTACCTAACATTTAGATGGATGATGTGGTAAATAACAATAACAAATGTAAATTAAACCTCGTCCATTGTACGAACGTCCTACAGTTTTGGTAAAACCAAGTTGGCGACAGGCAACCTTTGCTTCCTTCATGTACCAGTTACCGGCACACACTGTTTCCTATTGTCCCGGGTGATACAGACAATACCCTTAACGGTAATGACAACATTCAGATGAGATGTGAAATGTAAAACAATGTAGGAATTATAGCGTACAAGTATGCCTTGGTAAGTCAAGTAAACCCGTAGACACAATGATTTGAGACAAATATCTGTGCTGCCACAAATCGCAAAGCTGTTGGAAAGGTTCAGAAAGGTTAATCTGAATAAAGATGATCTTAAAATTACAACCACATTCTTTTACTCAAGATAGATCCACGGTTAAGGCTCTCGCTTGTGCCACACAAGAATGGAAGCAAGAATGAAGGTGTGCACACAGTATTTGACGACTTTCAGAAAGCGTTCGATTTAATCGATCACGCTACCTTGACTATCTTTCCACCATGTGAGTTTCTGGACATGGATCTAGAGCTGCTTTTCAGGAAGAACATTACAGGTAAAGCTATAGGGATTAATGCCTAAATCAAGTCAAGTAATAGCGGGTGTGCCCCAAGGTGTAGTCATATCACATTCTTTAATGTTCATATCGAGGAAGGCATCCCAGACAAAACGTGCAAATATGCCTAAGACTGCACGCAATACCAGATAGTTCCTCTAAACGTTTGGTTATCTAACTTGGTTATCCTTTTTCTTTCTTGCAGAGAGTCACCAAGTCAAGACCTCACCTCCCACCCAGACTGCACCACAGAACTACCGATCCGTCGCCGTACTGCCTACTGCCCTACGTAGAAGGCATTTCTCAGACACTCAGACGATTCCTACAAGATCAAGACATACCCACCGTCTTTAAGTCTCACACCACTGTACGCAAACAACTGGTAAGTCCAATGTGATGCGAAAAACGAGCAAATCTATGCTTTTGTGGAATATCCCACGTAATTTCGTTTCTGTTCCTTTGAGAATTAAAACATCCGACTCATGAACCCGTCATGTTGTGGTTTATCTCGGTTACTAATAACAGTATACCAATCACATGAATTGGAAATAATCAGAATCAATGAAGTTTTCTATGTGCTTTCCTTTTCTGTCCAAGCTTTTACATGTAATATAGACAGATACGGGACAAAATCTACGAATGATTTTAGGCGAACAAACAACGTAACGTACTTTGACGTACTTTGAAAAGAAAGACAAAATAAACTAAATATATGCATGTATATGTCAAAACTTTGCTAAGATAACGAGGTTATTGATGGAAAATATACCTCTCAAAAACCAAACAACAAATAGGGAGCTGTACGGGATCTTTCTTTAATTTTTGCAAAATCTAAGCTAAATGTTCCTGAAAGAAACATCGATCTACATTCAAATCAAATAAAAAAGATACCACAACAGTGTTAGATATTATTGTTCCTAAACGTACAAATTCATGCAGATGTTTTCCTTGATTTTCTGTAAATGAAACGTTGATCTTTAACAATCATCACACATCATATTTATATCATCTCAATCACTGTCAATCACACAAGATCCAGACGATTCAAAACACTTTTTCCTTTGTGGTACTCCAACCAATTTGATTCGTTGAATAAAGTTCTTATATATTTTTTCATCATAAAATGACCACTAATACATATCCTTTTTACTTTTCCAATTATTTGCTAATGCCTGAAGGGTGACAAAGTTTCCTTATCAAAAAAACAACCCTAACAATACTTAAATAACCAGAATTTACAGCCTCAGGCAAAACGCAATCGAAAGTCCGTTGTATGCAATAATCTGTCAATCAAAATATGATTTCATTTGACTGTAAATCTGTTTTATTCTCCCGGACTATAAACTAGCCCATATGCACTATATATGTTATGTAAAAATTAATTTAAAGTTTGGTTCATATTTGTCGCTAAGCTTTGTACACTATATGTTGACAATTTTCAAAACATTATGTCCCAACGTGACGGGTTCATGCCTGGTTTATGCACGTCTACGTACAGAACAATAGTTAGGTAGAAACAAATGAAAGAGCAAACACTAGACCAGCATCATAATTGTGAGTTTTGCAGAAAGAGTCAGCAACTCCCCATCCAGGGTGAGGACAGTCCTGAAGTGAGGTCTCTGATCCTGTACATGCCATGTTGTCTAGCCAGACTGGTCCCGCCCCTCGTCCAAAGGCAAAAGGTGCTACAGATTTTGAGAAACCAAGTTGTCGACATGCAACGTTGGCTTCCTCCATACCCCAGTAATCATGACATACCGTTCCCCATTGTCCATTGTGATGGACGAATTGTTAGTAAACCGCGTGATTGAATTGCTTATTCTTTTGTCATGTATGAGCCAAGCCTTGCAGTATATAATTGCCGAAATCATAGTGAAGTATTCGGGTGGATATAGTTTTTTCTTGAATATACACGTCAGTTGTAAAAAAAAAAAGGTTAAATGATCTGTTTTTGGGAAACCCCTCACTAAAGTAACCTTTTGCATCGCACGAATTAACTAGTACAGAATGATGATAGGCTTAAAAACAACATGCAGCGTGTGCAAGTATACTACATATAAGTACAAACAAAAGGGCGGACTATTTCAAAAACCGAGATATTATAGAGATCTTTTTTTTAAAACACCTTAGACAATTATTCACATGTTCCTCGAACCTTTAGTCTTTGATGTGGGATGATATCTAACACCAAGTCGGCTGAGCATGCACACTGACGGACATAGCATAACTTGCTTCAGAAGAATCAAGGAAAGATGGAGGTTGAAGTAAAATAATTATATAAACTTCTAAACTACCCTTTCAATGAGCAAAATTTTCTTTTGAAGTAAACGAGCCGAAATCGTAAAAGATGTTCAACTTAGTTAGTTATAAACATCGATTACTTCTTGTAGATTCACTGGTTCCTATTCACTTAAAATTGCAGACTCCTAATTAGTTCAAAATATTCCTAGCAAAATGCACTCTTCAGAAACAGAAAAACCAAAAGCCTGACTTCGCTTTTTAGAGGAGGTTATTCTCCATAGACAAACTACTTGCAAAACTCAAGGAAACGGCAATCAAATGAAGCCCAGTGATATCATCCTTCGTAAACGGGGTATTAACTCCTCAGTGAGTTGAAACAATTCATTTATTACAGATTTCGCTTCATAACTAACAAGAATTAGAAGATAACAAAACAAAGTAGAAGATGTCAGGCAAATATACGGCCGATAGCTTATCTTACCAGTTCGAACAACAAGATAAATAGCGATAAGGATTTGCTTAACTATTTGATTACTATGGAGTATTTTCTTCAAAAATAATCATCAATTACAGATCTGAATGAATACAAGTTGAACATTTTTATAAACGAATTTGAATATCTGCTGATTCAACAGTGTAAATACAAAGTTTGTTGGTTTCTAAGTAAACAAATTTATGTCAGATTGCCACATCCATTCGCAAAAGGTAAGGAGCGAGCAACGAAATACGGCGTAACGCAACGCTGTTTAGGGAAATGTTCATATTTACTTTCAACTCTCTAAGAAATTGGCGTCTGTATGTTTATTAATACTAAGCAGAAAATATCACAAGGCAGGAGGCCAAGACTAGACAAGCGGTTTTAAGAGCTATATGAAATTCACAGCTTATCTTGGTCGTGTATCCACGAGTTTGCCATATGAGGCATTTGATTTCCGTTTCTGGACATCATTTTGACACACCTGCTTGGTGTATGAAACGTAGGGTCATGTTGTGTATTGGCATAAGTCCAAATTTGTTTTTTTTAAATTTAGCGTCCACATTCTTGTCTTCATGCAAGTTTTTTTAGTTAATAATGCCTATTACTGATTTGCATTATATAGAGGCATGATTGTTGTGACTTGTGAGGTTTTGTGACTTCTTATATGTGCTTAAAGTTTTTGTTCGATAGCCGATACAATTCAATCTTAAGAAAAACAGCCCATGAAATATATTAATGTTGGACTGTTCAAGTTGTACATTTTTCACATGGTATTACCTCTTTACTAGTGAAGTATGCTGCTTACTCAATCTTAGTATATAAGAACGTTATAAGAACAGTTTTATTCCATTTGCATTCGACATTTTTTTATAAACATTGAACTCACTTTTATCTTTCACTAAATGACACATGCAAATATTCGTATTATATTTTTATGTATTTATTATATTATATATTACAATAGTTATTTTAGTCGCATATGTATATATCCACAATTTCGTGTAAAACCGACGCAATTCAATTGTTCCTGAAGCATTTGCGAAGTTGTTTAATAAAGTATTATTATTATTATTATTATTAGTGCACCCACGCTTGTACATCCCCATAGCTAACAAATACCCCAGCCGGTGAGAACAATTTCGTCCAGCCCGATTGGTCCTGTGTATCGTCCAAGAACGCCAAGGTCCTACGGTCTTTGTGAAATCAGATTGTCGAAATGCACCCTTGGATTACACTATACACCCTTTTAATAAGTCGCGACGCCATTTTGAATTAATTATCGATGACGTCAAGCGCGGAAAGACGTGCCCGAGGGCTCTTATGTTTTCCCGCCATTCGAAGTCAAAATGGACGAATCGGACAGCGATTTGGAGCGCGATTTTAATCAAACTGCTTGTAATTGTGAACAGGTATGCTGACTTAATAAAACAATACTTTAAGCTTAATTATCAGCTTTCGTTTTAATGGGAATTCTGTTATGAATCGATTTTTTACCGCGAACAAACTTGTCTCTACAGCTGACTTGCGAAGACATACCAGGTTCTTCGTTAAATCTAGAAAAACTTGAAAAATACAAAAAAAACGAGCTTGTGTTCTGGTTAAAGTGCCGTGGAGTAAAGCGGAAGTCAGCTGAGACAAAAGCTGAGCTTATTTCAAAGTAAGTATCAACCAAACGGGATCAAATTTTGATTGTTTGCACACAATAGCACTCTTGTTTAGTTTTGTCAAATTACACATTTTAGCCGCCCGCGATATGTTTTCTAAAACGATTTGTTATACCTTTTCTCATCAGGGTAAGGCACAACTTCGATCTTCAACACCCAATTATCGACCCTGATCCCGACAAATGTTATTCTAAAGCCAAAAGAATGAAATGTGACAAGTGCTGTGACAATGAGGAACGCGAAGCAGAATCAAGTACTGAACTCAGTCAAGCTTCGAAGTCAGATTCAGTGGAAAAATGGAGCTCTGACACATCTTATCTACCGAAGAAGTTTTCATATATCAACATTGTTAATCATGCGAAAAAGAGTGGCAGGAATTCAAGTAGTTATGTTGAAAAACCCCTTGAAAAAGGTTACAAGTTCTTTTTTGAGAATTATGTACATGATGTGTTGATGTTTGTACTAGAAAATGAAGTCCACATTAAAGGAAAATGTTATCGTTCACAAAAAAAAAGTTTGAGCCCACACAGTGTTGTGGTAAAATTAGCAGTGGATGGGAATGTAATTAATGGCAAGTGTTCTTGCGTTGCTGGAGCTAATGGCTATTGTAATCATACAATGGCATTATTATATATGATTGATCACACAATAAAGATAAAGGCTAAAAGTTTTCCTGTAGTTGGGACATGTACAGACAACCCGCAACAATGGCATAAACCCAGAACCCAGGGAATTCATCCAGACCCCATTATGGGTTACACAGTAACAAACCCAAAGTATGGTGCAAAAAAGTCAGGGGGTGTGAAATGTACACTTTATGAGGCAAGACAACCTGTCATTAGGAACAATGAAGGGGCTATTGAATTACAATACACTCTTTCAGAAATAAACCCTTCTTTGGGATTCTGTACTGTGTTTTCTGATAACCCATCTACTGAGCAAATAACATTAAATGATTCAAAGGTTCCTGTTGGAAGTGTTTTAAGCTACCAACTGTCTTTGACTGAAGGAAACTTCTAAGTTATAACAAAAATTCCTCCCCTAGTTACTATACCAGGTATATCTATACAAGATAGCTTTCCAAGTTTGCCATATGATAAGGACGTTAAAGCTGTAGGATTGCAAATGCCTCTTAATGTTGAGGAGAGTCAATTCATTGATAACTTACAAGTCACCAACCCATCAGATATTGAAGAAAACACTAGAGGACAGAGTGATAACTTACTTTGGTTTAATGTAAGAAAACATAGATTAACTAGCAGCAATTTTGGACAAGTATGCAAGAGAAAAACTGGTATCAGTCAAACAAAGTTTGTTGACACTCTTTTAACACACAAAGATCTATCAAATGTATCATCTATAAAGTATGGCAGAGATAATGAAGCTAAAGCTGCAGATAAATATTTTAATTACATGAAAGCATCAGGAAATCCAGTAAAGATATCAGAGAGTGGTGTTATTGTATGTCAACAGATGCCCTGGCTGGCTGCATCACCTGATAGAAAAGTGATTGACAAGGGCTATGGCCTAGTAGAAATCAAATGTCCTTACACATTAAGAAATCTTACTCCAGAAGAGGCATGCAAGGAGCCCAGTTTTTATTGTGATCTTATCAATGGAAAGCCACAACTCCAACGAAGTCATATTTACTATTATCAAATACAAGGTCAACTTGGTATATGTGGATTGAAATGGTGTGACTTTTTTCTGTTCAGTTTCGGCCCATCTTTTAAAGAGGGAATTCAAGTATCCATTTGTTTACATAATCACTTTGTAGCTTTGTGGCCAGACCTTTCCGCGCTTGACGTCATCGATAATTAATTCAAAATGGCGTCGCGACTTATTAAAAGGGTGTATAGTCCAGTAATCCTTTCACGCCATTCCCCACTAGCGGTTGTTGTAGAAGTGTACAACACAGATAGTGTCATCATGCAATTTTGTAACGTTTTCAAATTTCTCGACCAACTTGCAAGAAGTAAACTAATCATTCTCATTTGTTTGGACTACGTAGTCAAGTGCATGTAAAGTTCAGATAAAAAACTGTTGAAGATACGAATTAATTATGTTTAAGCCACTACAGTATGCATTACTAAACAATTAAAGGTATGACATATCAAAACAATAATCAAAGCGCACACAATACCAGCATCCCACTCGTCGTGGTTGCATCTAGAGTTAACACTTCCCCATCCATTGTGAGGACAGCTTCCAAGTGACGCCTCTGAGCCTGAACATCTCATGTTATCTAGCCATATCTTACCCGTCCCTCGTCCCAAGCGCCAAGGTCCTACAGCTTTGATAAAACCAAGTTGCCGACATGCAACCATAGCATCATTCGTATCCCAGTTAACATGACACACTGTCCATTACTATGGAACATCTTCCAAAATGATCTCACATGTTGCAAACAAGTGCAACTTATCAATGTACGCGGATGACCATCAATTGCACTCAACCGGTAATAAGATCAAGGATGTTCAGGATAACCTGAATAAGGAGGGGAAGATTATCTCAGAATGGTACGACAGCAATCTACTACAGGGAAACTATGATAAGTATCAAGCCATGAGTATGGGACCAAAGAATAAGGACAAAGATATGCAGATAGTGATGTCCAATACAAATGTAAAGTTTGGCTCCGAAATGAAATTACTGGGACTGACGATTGATGAAAAATTGAATTTCAGTAGCCATATTGGGGAGGTTTGCAAAAGAGCTGCAAGGAAGGTGGGAGTTCTGACGAGATTGCGGAATATGTTATCAACCAAAGCAAAACTCATCATATACAAATCTGCTATACTACCCCAATTAACGTACTGCCATACTGTATGGCATTTTTGTCGATCATCTGACAGCAGGAAATTAGAACGTATCCAAGAAAGAGCTTTGAAAGCGATTTACGACAAGAAAACCTGTACGTATGGTGAACTACTCAAAATGGCAAGGTTACCAACATTAAAGAACAGAAGGCTACAGGATATTGCTACCCTTATGTACAAGGTGAAAAATGAACTATGTCCGGGTTATATCCAGGAAATTTTCAAGAAGAACAATAGTTGTTATAACTTGAGAAATTCTGACTTTATAATACCAAGGTTCAACACCGTCACTTATGGGAAACATAGTTTAAAATATCTTGGTCCCTTTATATGGTCAAAATTGGAAAAAAGTATTAGGAATTCTATTTCTTTAAAGGTTTTTAAGAATAGCATTAGAAGAATAGATCTTGAAAGTCTTATGCAAGATAAATGTCATGACTGTCCGTTATGTATCACCTGATATGCAGTAATATCATTATTATCATTGTTATTATTATTATTATTATTTTTTTTTAGATTATTTAATCCGTTTTATTATACCTTTTTATTTCATCCATGATATCAATAGGAATCTTAGGCTCGATTGCATGGGTTGTTTATCTTGTGCCGAATCTAATGCAAATGGTTGATCCTTTGCATTGGATTCGGTGCTTATTCTGGGCCGAAGGTTCCCTATTGCGTTTTTGTAGTTTTTATTTTTTATTTATTTATTTATTTATTTATTTTTTTGGTTGGTATTTTACATTTGGACGGGTTGCGGGTTGGTTGGGGGGTGGGGGGGGGGGGGGGTGGGGTTAATAGAATACTATATAATTAGTTCCGTATTTTAATGGGCCTCTCCTGAACTCGCTTTCGTGGTCGTGGGCGATGACTTCTGGCGGAGACTGGTTGGGCACGCCTCTTGTCCTCAGCCTTGACCGGGGGTCATTGTTTCTTCGGCTCTAGACGTATATGCGGGGTCAGGGAAGGCCTATTACCTTCTCTTTTATTCATTTTATTTAACTGGGTATGATATGGGTTTTTTATTGGGTCTTAGATAGGTGTCCCCAATTAGCATACTATTTATATGTAAGCTAGATGATATTGACACTTAAATAAAGTTTATTATTATTATTATTTTATTCCCCATTGAGAGTTGTAATAGACTTGCCCGAGATCATAGCGTTTTGGGTTCTGTGGGAAATGAACATGGGAGAACTCAAGAATAACAAAGGGGAAATGACATAACAATCTCACATCACTCATATCATCTAATGCGGGGTTCAAGAATTAATCCTGAATCCCAAAGAATGAAGACGAGTGCACTGCTGCAACTCGATCCTTGATTCCTTTACATAGCAGTGGAAAGGAAAAAAAGAGTGCAGAACAGTAACACAGTTTTTGTTTAAAATAATGAAAGATACCCTAACGTTGAAAATTCAAAACTTCTCAAAGGAATTGTCCGCCCATGCATTTGCCTTCATTGTGTAAAATATTACCGTTATTGTGCAAGTCTACCACAATGGGCAATGGGGAACAGTGTGTCATGATGGCTGGTACATGGAGGAAGCCAAGGTTGCTTGTCGACAACTTGGTTTCACCAAAGCTGTAGGGCGTTGGCACTATGGACAAGGGACGGGTAAGGTATGGCTGGACGACATGGGATGTACTGGATCGGAGACATCACTTCAGAGCTGTACTCACCCTGGATGGGGAGTTGCTGACTCTGCCTGCAAAACGCACACTTATGATGCTTGCTCAAAAACACGACTTACTGGCTTGGATCTCGCGGTCTTTATTGATCTTAAAAAGGCCCTCGATTCTGTCGTTCACGAAATAGTCCTTCCGAAGCTTTCTTCTTACGGTAACCAAGATAGAGAAAGCAACAAACTTTTGGCAATGAAGTCTTGTCCAGCCCCTATAGTACGTCAAACATGGAGTCTCAGAACGCTCCATCATAGGTCCACTCCTTTTACTAATATACATAAATGAACTACCTGGATGCTTGACGACACCAATATCACCAGGTGATGTTGATGTTAATGAGATTGAAACTCAAATAAATAATGATCGTTAAATATCAATAAGGGAAATTAGCATATTTTTTTACCTGTTTCTAAGCTAAAATGATGCACTATTTTTCATGTTTAGCCCTTATCTTTAGCAATGAAATTTTTTGAGCATTAATTAAGACTCACATGCATCACCCGGTAATAATTATACCAATCCCGGTTGGTGATGATATATAGATTTATATTGAATTTGGTTACTGTACTATAAGGCTTTGCCTTGCCTTTGTGTTCGAGGTGCAGGGACGGCGGAGCTAATTTTAAAGTGGGGGCCGGGATGGGGGATGCTAGTATACAAATTAGTGGGGAAAAGTAGAGAGTTAATGTAACAAGATGTAAATCTGATGAGTGGTATGCAAAAGGTGAAAAAGCGGATCGGCTCTGCAGAATATCTCTTGAAATACTCCCGTTTCGAGTTCTCTTTTACGCTGTGTTAGCCTCAATTGTGCGTAAATTATGCAGAAATTTAGATAAAACTCGTGAAATTTCAAAGTATTTTTATTGTCTTCTTTACACACAGATCTCTTGAATTTTCACGGGCGGTTACTGAATAAAAGAATATATTACACGGTTTTGAGGCTAACACAGCGTAAAAGAGAACTCGAAACGGGAGTATTGATCCTCCAGTTAACTGCAAACGATACTTCGGACAAACTTTCGTTATCGCGTCAAGTAAAACATCGCCTATGGCTCGTGCTTCTCTTCGCACTTCTTTCACGCTTACTTGACTTGAAGTTGTTTTAATCGTTAAGTAACCCAAGGTAATTTATGTTGTTTACCTTCAAATAGCTTATTATCTTCATATTTACCGGTAATTATACTTGGAATATTGGTGGGACACTCTAGAAATTGTAAATTCTTCCGAAGCAGTTTTTGGTATCACTTTTGGCACACGACTACTGACCAACCATTAACAAGAAAAATGTTTTGGTTTAATTTCTTAATTATAAGTAACTATTACGAAACAAAAACAAATTACAAGTCCATAACTAACTGTTTCAAAAAAATATTTGATAATTTACCTCCTAAAAGTTTCGCGCTAGCTCTTTTAAAGTTGCTCTCTCAGTATTCAGGCTTACTAGCGTAGTAAATCGAGTGCTTGATCTGAAAAAAATTCAAATTGCAACTTTTCCCAAAACAATAGCTTTTAGAACTTGAAAATACACAAAACGTTTTACTATTGAAGGCTCAATCCACTGGTAAATTTTTTGGGAAATTGTGAGAAAACATTTTTTTCCATCCGCCGTAAACTACCGATATTTCTTGCATCTTACAGTCAAGCTCTCTTAAAAAAGTTAATCTACAAAAACTCTAGGGGTTATATTTGACGAAATCGAAACTCTAATATGGAATGAACATACAATATATATATCAAATGCTTGTAAAAAGGCAAGTAAATGACTTGTGCTAATGCGGCGAATAACTATGTACCATATGAGACTATTTACTTAATGATGGTCCTTCCACACCTTGACTACTGTGCACCTGTGTGGGATACATTCTGTAAAGAATTACGGGAGCGTATACAGAAAATTGAAAAATTTTGCTGGGCGTATCATAACTCGTTCTGATTATACAGAATCAGATCCTGTGATATTCTCCAAAGCCTTCACTGGGAAAATCTTGAAACTAGACGATTCAAACAGAAGGTGACGACTCTGTATAAAATCACTAATTGTGTAATGCCTAACTACTTACGTAATTTATTCAAAATGTTTCTGGCGTTCATGATTATAGCCATCGTGGTTGTCACTCAAACATGTCACTGCCAAGACTTTCTAAAAAATAGTTTCCACTATAGTGGAGCAGCTGCCTGGAATTCTCTACCACTAAAGGTGCGAGAAGCTCCAAGTCTTTCCTTATTTAAAAGAATTATTTTAGAATTTTTTTAATGATTATCCTTATTTATGATTCATTTTCTATTATGTGACACGGCTCTCAGGAAGAACATTTATTCTTGTATAAAGTTGATGTAGACACCGTGTATAAATAAGGTTTATTAATAATATTAGTGTTATGATAATTATAGTACGCACGACAAAATTACTCGATTCTGATTGGTCTAGAGGAGTACAATTAGAGCGTTAATTGGTACTCCGCGGGAGTACCAATTAGGTCGCTATGGAAACACGGCCAAAAGCGGCAAATTTCCCCAGTGAAATGAGTGAAATTCCCAAAAAAATCAGTGTTTTATAGATTAAAATGGAAAAATTTCAGAAAACTGTTTAATACACACATAGGAAGGCCTCAAATTATGATAACTAGACAAATTCAAGACGTAATAAATCATGTTTTGTAGTAGATAGTCGTTTTTTCTTTCTAGTTTTCGCCAAACAATTTGAGTTGGAGTTTTGAATGTTCTCGTTTTACTACCTGTTGTCTTCTATGGTCTTCTCGAAAAATATATTCAACACCACATCTACCATAATTGTACAATATGTAGAAAACAGCTAACAATAGTTTTAAAGCAAATTTCTTTCCGTTTAGCGAAAAAACACAGCGAGTAGAGGCTCGTTTTTTGTTTTGAAAATAGTTAAGATCAAATCTTACCGGCAAACTGTCGAGTAGTTGTAGAGAGACGAATTCAGCTATTTATCACAAGTTAATTGATCCTAAGTTGTCAATCCAGTCTTGAAATAATAAAATCTTCAGATAATTCACCATTCAAAGAAAATAGCAGCGAAATTCTTCAAGCTACAGGAGGGAATAATATCCAAAGCACATGGTCTGATCACTGGCGACTCGTTCACGGCAAGCTGTACTTCAAAACTTTTAACTTGAACGACATATTTGTCGCTTTTATCCCTTTTGATGTTGTCCAGCTAACTTGTTTTCAAAGAAAGTATTTTTGAAATTGTGTTTTAGCAGTTATTAGCAAATGCTAAGAGGAAAAAAACTTAAATTAGCGAACTGTAAACTCTCAACTTTGGCTTAGTTTTCACACAGTACGTTTTCAAAGAAAAGTCGCTTCTTGATTCGCTGTTTAGCTGTCAATACTGTCATTCAATAGTTGTAAACATGCATTAAAATGGCTTTTTACTTGAGATGTAAAATTATTTTCTAGTATTTTGTAGTTCAAATCATACATAAAATACTAATCTAAAAAGGTTTTACAGCAACGTTAACACTTTCTATGCTGTTCTTGACTTAGCGTTCTTGGAGAAGAGTCGGTTGTAGCAAAGGCAATGAAGATGAATGAATGCCTTCGCTTCGCATGTTTTATAAAATTTTGTCGAGTGAACTATAAATAAAAAATCGCACGACCTTCTCGTACAATTTGGAATTAATAGGCACTCGTAATGTTTTGAAAGTTCTTTAATTGCACTCGCCTAAAGGCTCGTGCAATTACAAGAACTTTCAAAACATTACTCGTACCTATTAATTTCCAAATTGTACTCGAGGTCGTGCGATTTCCTATACTAATAGTCCCGGATGCTGCTATTGGAAATCATTGGGTTCCGACATCCGGGACATTCTCACCATTCTCCTATGACGTCAAACGAGGAGAATGGTGAGAATGTCCCGGATGTCGGAACCCAATGATTTCCAATAGCAGCATCCGGGACTGGAATGTACCGGATTTCAAAGAACAATCATTATCCGTCACAACATCCGGGACATTCTAGGACTCCTCGTTTGACGTCATAGACGCCATATTCGAAAAGGAACTATAGACCAGATTCAATAGCCCACTTCCGAGGTTTCAGTACCAGGCTCCGTGCTAAATTGAATTATTTTTTTTCTCTTGTCACGAATCACCCTCAAATTGAAATGTTTGAGCCTGACAAGCGAAGCATATATGGTTTCTCTACAGAACATCTGACCCTCGTTTTGGTTCCGCAGTCAAGCGTTCACTTTACCTTAGTTTGGTCAGAACATATCTTGGATATGCTAGTGAAGTATGGACACCGCTCCACATCGGTGGTTTGCGAACAGTTGAGGGAGTTCAACGACGAGCAACAAAATATGTCTTAGGGTACCCTGATGCCCTAATCCCTTACAAAGAGAGACTTATTAAACTGAACCTTCTACCAGTGTCATATTGGCACGAAATTAGAGATTTAATATTTTTCTTTAAGGCTATCAATTAAGGCATATATAATTTTGATATTTCAGAATTTATTCAACCTAAAGTAATTGTTAGGTCCACTCGCCATAGTTGTTCATTGGATTATCAGCCTTTAAAGTGTAGGACGTCTCTTTTTCAACGTAGTTTTTTTAATCGCACTGTCAAGTTATGGAATTCACTTCCTTCATTAATAAGAACGTTACCTAGTGTTGATTCTTTTAAAGCAGCTTTAGTCAAGCATTATAAGAAAGCACTTATTGAAACATTCGATCAGGACAATGTTTATACATGGAAGTCCTTGTGTCCTAAGTGTTGCTCCACTAGGAACCTACTTAGTTTTCGTCAGTGTTGTTTCTAACACATTTTTATGCTAAACTCACTCAATAGGGGTATTTTACATCGTATATATATAGTATATTATTCATACGTATTTATTGTATAGGGGGAATTGGGCCCGGTTTGGGAGTCGGGGTTCTCATGTGCCGAATCTAGTGCAAATGAGCTCAACAACAGGGTTGCTCGTTTGCGTTGGATTCGGCGCATGTGGACTTCGGCTTCTAGACCGGGCCTTATTCCTCACAGTATTGAATATTTTGATATATTAGCTTAACTTTTTCCAATCTTTTCTACTATTAACTATTTATTTATTATCATTATTATTATTCATGGGCTTTCACCTAGTTGGAGCTTGCTCTGTTGTGATTGTCCCTCACTGAGATCTTTTCCCGTTTATATTTTCTTTCTTAGTTAGTTTTTTCTTGTTTTTTTTAATTTTTTTAATTTTTTTTTATTAGTTATGTACGTTTTATTTACTCAGTGGAAGTTTAATAAATAAATAAAATAAATAATAATAATAATAATAATAATAATAATAATAATAATAATAATAATAATAATAATGATAATAATAATAATAAAAATAAAACAGAATGAAAACGGATAAATACGCGGATCTGAGAGCAAGTCTAGAGAGACTCTATCCTAACTATGAAATAATCCAAATTAATATCGTTTTAGATTTCCTGTCAGGATTTCAAAAAGAACTTATTAATAGGCTCAATAGGGTAGGACTTGTCAATGGTATAGATACGGAAATGTCAGAAATGGGTAATTTCCCAGAATTGTGAAATAGTTAAGGCTTTGTATGCTGTCTAAGTACAAAGCCATTTGATCTGTCAGTTTGGAAATTAAGAACTTTGCTTAGAAATTATGCCATATTTCCGCAATCTTCTGTACAAAGTCAAGTCAGACTAAAGTTGAAATAAACCAAATAATAAGAAGGAGAAGAAGAAAAGGAGAAAATAGATAAATACCAAGATCTCAGGATAGAAATAAAAAGACTATGGGGAATGAAAACAATGACAATACCAATTGTAATAGGATCGTTAAGGGCAAAGTCGAAACAATTTAAGGAGCATTTGCATCGATTAGACATTGACAAGATCAACATGATAGAGCTTCAGAAAACTTTACTTCCAGGTACCGCTCGTATACTGAGAATAATAATAATAATAATAATAATCTTTATTTAATATATAGCGCCATTTCAAGGGTGTCAATAGCGCTTTACATAGTAAAATGTGAAATAAAATGATAATAAATAATCAAGTTCATATAAAAAATATTTATATATGTATATATAAAAGATAAATTCAATAGATAAAGTAAAAAACAATATTCAGTAGTTCAATAGCAGGTCAAAGTTCATAGGTAGGATAATCGGTAGAGGTAGGTTTTCAATTTAGTTTTAAACAGAGTTAGGCAGGTAATTGTACGTAGATCAGCTGGCAGAGAGTTCCAGAGAATAGGGCCAGTGATGGAGAAGGCTCGTAGACCATATGTTTTAAGATTGTATTGAGGGACTTGAAGTAAGTTCTTGGAGGACGATCTCAGGGATCTACGTGGAGAATACTTTTCAACGAGATCACAGATATAGGAAGGTGCAATGATATGCTTTAAATACAAGGACCAGTAACTTGAAGTCTATGCGTTTAGATACTGGCAGCCAGTGCAGATCTTTCAGTAATGGTGTTATGTGGTCGTGTTTTCTTGTAAAGGTAAGCAGTCGGGCAGCTGAGTTCTGAACGTGTTGTAATCTCTTGATAAGTTGTTTTGGTAGTCCAGATAAGAGAGAGTTACAAAAATCAAGTCTTGAAGTTATGAACGCGTGGATTAATATTTCATAGTGTTCAGTGGACAAGAATTTTCTAATGGAAGCCAAGTGTCTAAGGTGGAAAAATGCCGTTTTGCAGATATTGTTCACATGTTTTACCATTGAGAGTGAGTTGTCAAACCAAACACCTAGATTCTTAAGAGTGCTTCAGCTCTCAGGATCAGGATAGCTCTTGAGCTGGAAGCAACTAATTACCAGCATTATTATACATTTTACTCACAATCTCGCTTCTGATTGTCCAAGAGCCCTCAGCCAATCCCTGATATCGTGTGAACTTGACATGATAAATGTATTATCTGTAGGTTTTACCTACAGATAATACATTTATCATGTCGAGTTCAAAGGTCACAATTATGAAAATGGACATTCGTTTGCTATTTTTTCGAAAGCAGAATTGAATCTTTATTCTTATTTTACGAAATGTATAATAAAACAATTATTAAACTCGGTTTTCGCATGATATCGTAAATATCAAGACCTCGGCCGTTTTATCACGATAACACGACCTTGGTCTTGATAATTTACGATATCATGCTCAACCTCATCCAATAATTGTTTAATATTACTTTTATTATGGTATAGTATGGTATATTTGCTGTGAAATAAAGGATGATTATAATAATAATTATTATTAATATTATTTCGTGACTAACATCATGACTGATTATGGCTTTGTAGAAGGCTACACTATTAGCTGCTGTCGTCCACTCCTGCTACTCCTTCTGCTACCGTTACTACTTATTTTCTCTTATGTTGGAATGAATGAATTATTGAGGTTGGTCAAAATTATTTGATTGATTCTTCATATAAGCATTTGAGATACACCACACAACACCGGCATCATATCTATGAGTTTTGCAGAGAGAGTCCGAAACTCCCCATCCAGGGTGAACACAGCTATGAAGTGAGGTCTCTGACCCAATGCAATCCATGTTGTCCAACCAGACCTTTCCAATCCCTCGTCCATCGCGCCATGGTCCTACAGCTCTTGTGAAGCCGAGTTGTCGACATGCAACTTTGGCTTCTCTCATGTCCCACCAATCATGACACACAGTTCCCCATGTACCATTGTGGTAGACTTTTACGATATCAATGAGAGCTCAACCGCTATCGTATTAACTGAATCTACTAAAACTAAAATTAATATTTCTTTTATTATTTAAGGTATCAGGATACGTTTGAGGCCTTCGAGATTACTTTACGTGCGAGCCAAATTTCTCGCTGCCTTTTCAATATTGATATATAAAATCATACATTTTCTGAAAGCTAAATAAACGTAGTTTTTAAAAATCAATATGAAATTTTCTGTTTCGCGACAATAAAAAAGTTATTGGCTTTCTCCGCAGTTTTTGAGTGACCAAAATATCGTTTTAAAAACATTCTAGCTCTTTTGGATTACATTGCATCGAACTGAAACTTTGGATTATGATAAATACCAATACGATCTAAAAAGGATGTCTCAGATTTTTGAAATGGTTTTTCATTCAAAAGTTATTGTCTATTTTGCAATCATAACCACCGAAATTTCAAACTTCCGGATTTAACGTGTCATTACACACGATCTAAAAAAAGATATCAAAAATCTGAGACACCGTTTTGAAGCTCATTATCCACAGAGTATGCTGATGTAATTTTGATCGACATAGCGGAAATTCTGACCCTGCGGGAAGTCGTCGAATGAAGTGAGGTAGAATGTCACTTTGAACCCAATCATTTTTTTTATGTTCCAAAACAGACAATTATAAATAGATATTCGAAAACTACATTTATTTAGCTTTCAGAAAATGTATACTTTTATGGCAAAATATTGTAAAGCCCGTGCGAAATTTGAGGTAGCGCGTATAGAGGTCCTAATCATATCCTGATACCTTAAGAACGAATTGACACTTTTTTATTTGAGATTTTGCACGCAGACTGGTGCTGCACAATAGGACACAGGGTCCCCTTCGAGATCTAGTTTCGCCTTGTAATATGCTCTTTTGAACTTTTTACAAAGCTTGTTAACCTTCTTTCCATGGAATGTAAAGAGAGGAATGTTGTTTGATGAACAGGCTCTTTGTCGTATTTTAACAGCATCTTTAATTTCTGGGGTTAACCAAGGTTTATCAGTTAGGTGCATCTTGAAGGCTTTCAATGGGAAATGCTTGACTATAAACCATTGTGAACTTGCCCATTTAAAGATAGACTGTGTGGCCTTAGAACAAGTTGAGAGCTATAAGTTAAGTTACTGCGTGTATATGTCTCCGATTGTAGTATCCTTAACAATCAATCAATCATTGTATTATATAATTAGTATGTATATATATGAATAAATTAGTTTGACATAGTAATGGCGTCGAGTCACTACATATGGCGACGAGGATTCAAAACAACCAAGAAACTCAGAGCCTAAACAAAGAGAAAAGCTAAAAGTCAACTCAAGAGATACTCACATTGTCAATGTGAAAACAAAGAAGAAGAAAAAAAAGCGACTACAAAGACAAAGAAGAGCATAACGCGCGTAGAGAATATCAGTCGAGACATCGAAGCACGTGCAGATAAACATGTCCGACAACAAAAGACGAAATACAAGCAGCAGGAAACAAAGAAATCAAAGTCTTCACAACAACAAAAACACTGAGTATAGAGAAATTCAGAATTCCAGAGAACAGATTAGAGATAGGAAGAGCATGGGAGGAGTGGCTCGAAGATTTCGAAGAAGAAATATCATACCTAGAGATCGATAAGATCAAAGATAAGGTCAGCGCTTTGAAGATTTATGGCGGACCCGAAATCAAGAAACTCGCTCGAAACCTACCAGAACCACCAGCAGAAGAAAACGACAATGACTACGAGAAACTCAAGAGGAAATTAAACAACCACTTCCTGCCAAGAAAGAATAAACACCACGCAAGATATACATTCAGCAAAGAGCGAATGCAATCGAACGAGACCGTTATCAATTATGCGGCGAGAATGAGAGAGAAAGCGAAGGATTGTGAATTCGGAGACCAATTCGACGATCGAATCCTAGAACATTTGATCCAAACAGTATCAAATGAAAACCTCATAAAAGAATGCATCAGAAAAAAGTGGAATCTGGACAGATTTATAGACGAAGCCAGCCAACGCGAAGACATCAGCCAGCAGATAAAATATATGAAAACCGAACACAAAGTGGCGAAACTTCACCGTAGCAAACCACCATTCAGACCACGACCACGAGACAGTAAATCACCGCGGCAAAACTATATCCAACAGGCAAGAAAACAACAGCAAGCTAGACGACCTGAAGATCCAGGAAAATCCGAAAAACCATGTTACTACTGTGGAAACACAGGAACACACAAACCAGGTAAAGACTGCCCAGCATACGGAAAACAATGTCTAAAATGCGGCAAGTACAACCATTTTGCGAGATGTTGCAACAGCACAGCACAGAGACAAGAGAAACAGGAAAGCAAGAGGGACGTGAGATATCAACAGCGAGTGAAGAAAACTACAGAATCCAACAACGATTCTTCATCGGACGATGAATTTCTACAGCAAGCGGCGAGACATATCGACCAAAGAGCAAAGAGTGTGAGATCAGGAAGACAGACAAACACAATACGAATAAGAATAGCAGATCTAGACGCAGACATGGAACCTGACAGCGGAGCCAGTGCAAACATCATGGATGAATACCAGTTTAGAGCACTCAAACACAGATCTCAAGAGATACAGGAACTATCTCCAAGCGAGGAGAGAATACGAGCATTACAGAGCAAGCTAGAAGTCAAAGGAGAATTCCCAGTGACACTTAGAAACAAAACAAGAGGAGTCAAGACAAAATTCCTAGTAATCAGAGGAACAATGGACTCACCACCACTCATAAGCAAGAAGACACTACTAGACTCAGGCATGCTCAGAATTGAACCAGACGGAACACTCGAAGAACCAAACGACCTGAGAATCAAGACAGTCAGCGCAGCTCCAGACCAAATCGAGAGAATCATACCAGAGTATGATGACGTATTCCAAGGAATTGGATGTTTCAAAGAGAAAGAAACAGGAGAAAACATGCAGGTCAAGCTGGAGATGGACCCAACCGCAAAACCTATCGCACAGAAACCGAGAAACGTACCCTACCACCTACAAAAACCTCTGAAGAGATGGCTAGATGAAGGCGTAGAGAAAGAGATATTCCAGAAAATCCCAGAAGGCGAAGCGATAACGTGGTGCTCACCCCTAGTAGTACAGCCCAAACCGAAGTTTACAGAGACCAAGAAAGACGAACTAGAACCGCACATGATCAGAGCGAGCATCGATATGAGAATCCCCAATGAATCCATGAAGAGAAGCAGATGTGTGCAAGCACCGAAGATAGACGACTTCACATATCACCTCCACGACTGCACAGTTTTCTCAAAACTCGACCTCAAGCAGGGATATCATCAGCTGACGTTAGACCCTGAGACGAGAGGAGTAGCAACATTCAGCACCCCCTGGGGAAATTATCGACCACTGCGACTCATTTTTGGCGCTAAATCATCTCAAGACGTCTTCGACGAGGCGATGTTCAAGGTATTCGGAGACATTCCACACTACCTTAATCAAAGAGACGACATCCTACTAGGAGGAAAAGACAAAGAAGGACACAGAGAAATCCTGCTAACAGTGCTGCAGAGAGCTAGAGACCACGGGATCACGTTCAACAAAGAGAAGTGCGAGTTTGAGAAGGAAGCAATTGAATTCTTTGGACACGTATTCACCAAGAAAGGACTGAGACCACCACCTGACAAGGTGAGAGCGATAAAGAGTTGCGGAGCACCCAAGAGCAAGGACGAGGTGAGGAGCTTCCTCGGCATGGCCGGATACTTAGACAACTTTATCAAAGACTACGCAAGTATAGCAGCACCACTCCACCAGCTAACGAGAAGGGAAATCAGATTCCAGTGGGGGAAGAAAGAACAGAAAGCGTTCCAAACAATACAAGACAATCTATCTGACGAGAGGACGATGGCGTACTTCGACCCAAACAAGCAGATTATCCTGAGGACAGAGGCAAGCTACAATGAAGGCTTATCCGCAGCTCTACTCCAGAAGACAGACAAAGGCATACAGCCAGTGCACTTCATAAGTCGCACAATGACAGACGCTGAAAAGAGGTACAGCCAGACGGAGAAAGACACACTCGCTATCAAGTGGGCCAAGGATCGACTCAGAGTATATCTGCTAGGAGCACCAAGATTCACTATTGTCACAGCGCATAAACCGCTACTACCATTATTCAACAAGACAAAGATCAACATGCCTCCAAGAATCGAGAAGTGGGTTATGCAAATGCAGGACGTAGACTACGAACTTATCTATGAACCTGAAAAGACGAGGCCGATCCACTAGATTACCTCTCTAGACACCCACTACCAGAGACGGAAAACGATGGTACCGAAGAAATCATCAAATGGACTGTAGAAGCAGAACACTCAGTAGTTCTTGAGAGAATAAGAGAAGAGACATTGAAAGACGAGGCGATGCAAAAGTTATCTCAGAGGATAGCTAAAGGCGACTGGGAGAAATTCCGTAGAGACAAGGACATAGAACCATTTACACACGTTAAACAAGAAGTGTCAACAGCTGAAGGGATGATCTTCAGAGAAGAAAGAATCGTACTACCAGAGAACCTACAGAGAAAGGTAGTGAAGATCGGACACAGCCTAGGGCACTTGGGAAAGACAAAGACGAAGAGAATGCTTCGAGAGAAGTATAGGTTCCCGTACATGAACAACATGATAGACAATGCTATCGACCAATGCTATGAATGCCAAGTAGCGACCAAGGACAAGCAAGCAGAACCAATCAAGGCTTCCAGTATCCCAGACAAACCATGGGACACTGTATCAATAGATCACGGCGGACCGTATCCTGACGGACACTACAACTTAGTCATCGTTGACAAGAGAACCAGATATCCAGTTGTAGAACGAGTATCGCCAACCTCCTTCCAAGCCAACAAGGAAAGGTTAAAACATGTATTCGCAACATACGGAACTCCAAGAAGAGTAGAAACCGACAATGGACCACCATTCAACTCAAGAGACTTTGAGGACTTTGCAAGACAAGAGGGTTTCCAACACCACAAGGTAACACCCCTACACCCTAGAGCGAACGGAGAAGTCGAGAGGTTCATGCAAATGATAAACAAGACAGAGCAAATAGCACACATACAAGGTAAAGACAAACTGGAGAGTCAGAACGCTATTCATGACATGCTCACTGCATACAGATCCACACCACACCCAGCAACAGCAGTATCACCCTACGAGGCGATGAGAGGCACAGCTATTAGAACGAGACTTGATTACATACCACCCAACAAGAAGAGATCAGAAGAGGACGAGCAGATGAACAAGAACGACGCGAGATACAAAGAGAAGATGAAAGTACAGAGAGAAAACAGTCGATCAAAAGAGAAGAATTTACTACTCGGTGACTACGTGTTAATCAAGCAAGGAAAAAAAGAACAAGTGGAGCACACCATATGAGCCCATATTCTACACAGCCTGCGACATCCAAGGATCCAAGATAACAGCAAGGAGAACCACAGACGGACGCACAGTTTCACGAGATGCCAGCTACTTCAAGCTAGTCAACACAGTCATCGATACCACAGATGAAATAGAGACACCTACCGTAAGCCAAGAACAACAGACAAGAACAGACACCAAGCGAGAAGATTCCAGAGAGAAAACACTAAGAGAAGTCGGAACTCAAGAGGATCCAAACTCGAAGAGAGCAAAGGACAACAAAGGAGAACGAATGGAACTGAGAGAGAAATCAACAGAAAAAACCAAAGCCAAACAAGAAAGAGAACAAGCGGAAACAGAACCACAAGCTCAAGAAGAAAAGCAAGACAGACCGAGAAGGGAGAGGCGAAGACCAAAGAGATTTGAAGACTACCACGTCTACACTTAGAAGAGGAGAACACTGAACATTGTTGTTATATTGAGTTGAGACAATGAATTTAAAGCGAATTTATATCCATATAAATTAAAGTTAATTATACAACCATTAGAATCGGTCAATGGTAGTGGTGTAAGCCTCGCTTAGTTACCAAGAGAAACAAAGAGGCCTTTGATTTTTATATAAACAAACTGTAATATAATATGCTGTTGGGATAAAGGATGGTTGGTACAAGGGTCAGTTAACCTCACGCAATCCACGTGCTTCCAATTAGGTCAGCCAATCACGTTTTGTTGTGGCATGTTAACTGAAGTTGTAATTAACCTCAGTCACGTTCCAGTTAATTCACTGTGTTCACTGCTCGCCGAAAGCTCAGTATCAGCCTAAAGTTTATAGTTTTCTGGCATTCTGTTTTGTGCATTTAAAGAATTTTGTGGTGCATTTAAAAATTTTCATCGATACAATACCCCGTGAAAGGCAATTCATCTCAGTGGAATAACACTTGAAAACCTCTAAGACATCAAGCCGTTTTGTGACTCTTCGAAATGCCGCGTACAAGCCTACCAAGACAACAAGCTATGTTCATTGATCGAGACGCTTTGGCCGCCATGACGGTTAAACAACTGCGAGAACTTTGTCATACCCGTAAGATCCCATCCTCGGGCAACCGTCAGGCATTGATTCGCCGCTTGGAAAATGTGCAAGACTCTCAAGACATTCAAGACCCTCAAGACTCAACCGATAGAATACGGGAACGCCCCCAAAACAGCATCTTCACAGAGGAACAACTAGCCGCTGTGAAATCCCTTATTAAAGATACAGTGAAGGAGACATCCAGAGAGATAGCATCTGAAGCCGCACGTGCCGCGGTCAGAGCAATATCGGACGTAAACTTGGTACTTCCCCCGCAAAACCCCACAGAACAACAATTACGACTAACTTCAACTTCAACTTCAATCGAAACGCCATCTCCCCCCACGGATACAGAGTCCTCTTTCCCTTCGTCGGCTTTTTCTAGCCAAGATCTTCCCGCAAACTACATACGCGAGATCCAGACGGGTGAGTTTTTTGATTTAGATAAACTTTTACCAAAAAACCTGAGCTTCCACGATGAAGACGACAATTTGACTTTGTCGCTTGATAGTTCTGTAATCAAAGTCACCAAGAAACGGCGCAATAATACTGCCATTAGTGATGTGGAACAGTGGACTACAGCATTCACTACTTATATGAGTGTATTTACTCTAAAATATCCATTTCGGGCTCAAGAGCTACTTAGCTATATGAGATTAATTAGGTATGCCGCAAGGGTTCATAAAGGTCTAGGGTGGGCTATATACGACTATAAATTTAGGCAAAAGGCGGGCGTAGACAAGTCGCTAGTTTGGTCCGCAATGGATCAGCAGTTATGGTTAACTATTTTTACTGTGGCGCCTTTAGCTCTCAAAGAGGAATGCCCTCTTTTTTACAATGGCCCCCTCACTAGTGCCTCACGGGGGGGGGGGGGGGGGGGCGACAGAGGTGTATGCCACAGGTATAATCGAAGTGGAAACTGCGATAGGAACCCATGCGAGTTTCAGCACAAATGTAACAAATGTCGGGGACCCCATCCCGGCTGGGAATGCCAATCTTCGCCACGCATTAGCAGGGGATATGGGGACAGCGCCAGGGAACGAT
Organism: Anthopleura xanthogrammica; assembly: GCA_964019055.1. Lineage (NCBI taxonomy): Eukaryota > Metazoa > Cnidaria > Anthozoa > Actiniaria > Actiniidae > Anthopleura > Anthopleura xanthogrammica. The sequence continues at coordinate 17,580,581 of OZ025207.1, read as the reverse complement.
CAGACCACCGAGGCTCAAAGTCTAGCACCTCCAGTAACTCCAAATACAGGTATGGGTTCCCTCCCAACTCCTATTGACGTTGATGAGTTGGAAAAAATACTATTGGACCATCCAGATCAATTATTTGTCTTTAGACTGTGCCAAACATTTAGGGAAGGGGCCAATATTGGTTTCTCCGGGCCCCGGGTACCTCGCTTTTCGAGAAATCTACCAACCGCTTTAGCTCAACCAGACATTGTTGCATTCAACCTTTCCAAGGAAGTATCACTCGGCCGAGTGGCGGGCCCCTTTTCACATCCACCCTTCCCAAACTTTCAGGTCTCTCCCATCGGCCTTGTACCTAAAAAACACTCTGATAAATTCAGAACTATTTTTCATCTCTCCTTCCCCAAGTCTGGAGACAGTAGTATCAACTATTCTATTCCTAAGGAGGATTTTAGCTTGAATTATATAACTATCGACAACGCGATAGCAGGCATTTTAGAACAAGGTCAAGGCTGTTTTCTTGCCAAAACAGACATCGATTCTGCTTTTCGTAATATACCTCTAAGCCCTAATGACTACGAGTTATTCGGTATGCATTGGGATGGCCAATATTACTATGATATGGTCCTTCCTTTTGGTTTGCGGAGCGCTCCGTATATCTTTAACCAACTATCTGAGGCAGTAGAGTGGATTCTTTTCAATCATTGTGGCATATCCTTTGTCTGTCACATTTTAGATGATTTTCTTATCCTTGAGCCACCGTCCCCCTCCCCCCCTCATGACCTGTACTGTCGACAAAGCTTATCTAGTATGCTTTTAGCTTTCAAGAATCTTGGCATTCCCATTGCACCTCACAAGACACAGGGACCTTCCACATCCCTTGAATTCATGGGTATTGTGTTAGATTCTTCTAGAATGGAAGCTCGTCTCCCACAAGATAAGGTAGAGCGTCTTTCCCTTGCCTTTGTTTCTTTTAAAAAGAGGAAGTCTTGTACCCTTAAAGAATTACAGTCCCTCACTGGTACCCTTAACTTTGCTTGCAAGGTTGTTCCACCAGGCCGAGCTTTTTTGCAGCGTATGATACAACTCACCCGCAATGTTTCGTCTGCAAACCACCACATTAAATTAAACAAAGGTTTTTTCAAAGATCTCGCAATGTGGGAGACATTTATCACAGACTGGAACGGTTCTAATTTTTTCCTGTCCTCCTCGTGGACCACTTCCGCTACCCTATCTCTTTACACGGATGCCTCGGGCTCGATAGGTTTTGGGGGAATTTTTGGCTCTCAATGGTTCCAAGGCACTTGGCAATCTCATCAGCGGCTAGAGCATCCTGACATCTCTATTGCCTGGCAGGAACTGTATGCTCTAGTAGTCGCCTGCCAATTGTGGGCCAGCGTTTTCTCTAATAAGCGCATCTTGTTTTTCTGTGACAACCAGTCTGTTGTCAACATTGTGAATTCCAAGCGGTCCCACGTGCCGCGAGTCATGGACCTAGTCCGTCACCTTACGCTTCTGACGTTAAAGTTTAATTTCTATGTAAGGACTCAGCACATTGAGGGAAAAAGAAACGAAATCGCTGACTCTTTCTCTCGCTTTCAGATGGATCGCTTCCGAGAACTGGCACCTTACGCCGACCTAGCTCCCTGCCCTGTGCCATCAACACTCCTGCAGATCTAGCGACAGATATACAACATTACCTCACCCTTTCTGTAGCAGCTTCTACAAAGCAAACCTATAGCTCAGGTGAAAAACGTTTTCTTGAATTCTTCTCCTTATACAGACCCCCCAATACTCAGCTACTGCCTACCAATGAAGAATCTCTAATCCAATATGTCGCATATTTAGCCAGATCAATTAAATACTCCTCCATCAAAGGTTATCTATCAGCAGTACGACACCTACACATCAGGTGTGGATATGAACTTGATCTTAAAAAATTCCATCGCCTTCATCTGGTTTGCCAAGGTATAAAGCGATCTCAAGGGTGTTCCACTCGAACTCGCCTACCCATCACAGTTAGTCACCTTAATATATTCTACTCTCTCCTTGCTATCAAGCACACCAATAATTACGACTCTCTCATGATCTGGTCAGCAATGACCCTAGCATTTTTTGGTTTTCTCCGCCTCGGGGAGCTCACATGTAATTCACAGTTCTGCCCTGACACTCATCTAACACCACTTGATGTTACTTTCTATCCATCCTCCAACACTCCTACTTCAATGTCAATCAAACTCAAAATCTCTAAAACCGACCCCTTTCGAGTAGGGCATACGATTTGTATAGGAAAGACATATCAAGATATTTGTCCGTTACAGGCTATGAAAACATATCTCTCAGTAAGGGGAAATACAGTAGCCCCCCTTTTTCGATACGCATCTGGGACCCCCTTAACTAAGACGGCCTTAACCAACGAGACTCGACAACTTCTTTCCTTTTTGGGAATTCGAGCATCCCATTACGCGGGTCACAGTTATAGAATTGGTGCAGCGACGACTGCAGCCTCGGTTGGTCTCCCCCCCTGGTTAGTGAAGACCCTTGGAAGGTGGTCTTCTGACTGTTATGAGCGTTACATTCGATGTCCCCAGTCAACGTTATCTAGCGTTTCGGAGCAACTAGTAAAACATTTAAAGCGCTAACCATTAAAATTAGATATATCATGTCACCAGAATGCCCTTTCGAGGTAGCCTTGGGATCTAGGAGTCTATGGGGAATGCACGCTGTGCATTTTTGGGGTTAAGTGTTCCCATACTGGTCACTCTTTGCCCCATAGACCCATGGTGAACTGTTTAGCCGGTGGTTGGCTTGTTGTTACCATGGAAACTAGAGGCCCATTTGGGGGATTATGACCCCCAGGAGGGGATTACGACCCCTCGGCGGCCTAAGGGATTATGACCCTTAGATTGAGAGAGGATTATGACCTCTCTTTGCCATGCCACTGACCAGTATGCCTGATGTGAGTTCGGATGGAATGCTTCAACCCCAAAGCCCCATTATCCCACAAACTGGTGTTGCTTCTTTATGTTCTATATGGGTTGGGAGAATTAATTACACTTGATTATATGGAGTATAAAAGACTGATTATGATAAAGAGTATGTATATGGACAGCACCCATGAGACAAGTTACTGAGACACTTGAAAAGAAGGGGAGAGATGTAGTATCCTTAACAATCAATCAATCATTGTATTATATAATTAGTATGTATATATGCTAGCTTGGGATGTTCATTGTAATTACATAGTTTAGAAATAAAATCTCCTAACGCCTGATTGACGTCTACCAAAACATACTCCATCGCGACAGCAAATAAAATATTTCGGGCGTGTGATTGGGATGCACTAAAAGGTGTAGGTGGAGTTTTCAAGGTCTACCATAATGGTCAATGGGGAACGGTCTGTGATGATGACTGGGAATTCAATGACGCCAAAGTTGCATGTAGACAACTCGGTTTTGCCAAAGCTGTAGGACTTTGGGGCTATGGACGAGGGGCGGGACCAGTCTGGCTGGACAACATGGCATGTACAGGTACAGAGGCCTCACTTCAGGATTGTAGTCACAATGGATGGGGAGTTCATAACTGCGGCATTCACACTGAAGATGCTGGTGTGTCCAGCTAATACCTGGCCATTTTAAAGTTGCGTTTGAAAGAACATCTGGGAAGAAATTGTCATAATTTTATATTTCTATATGCATATATGAATGGCGCTTATAAATGATAAAAAATGCTGCTTACAAATGAATTACTCGTAAACTAGATAGTTGCAAAGGACGAATATGGGGATGTTCTAATATTTTAACTCTGAAAAGATGGTAAAGGGATAAAGAAGAGAGAAGTCTAATTAGTTTTTATTAAAAAGAATTCTAGGTACTCTTGATATACTCATTGCCATTAAGAAGCCAAAACGAACTGAATCGTCTTCTAAAATTACTGATCTTTTTATCATAATTCCCCTTTCCTCTGTAATTACTTCAGACATGGTATATACAATTATCGGTCAAAGTTTGTGCATTTATTGAAATACTTTAACTTTACTTTGAACAATGTAAAAGAATACGACAATCAATGATGTTTTGGAAGAACTGGACCCACAGCCTAGTATGACGAACCTGCTCTTCTTCGTTGCTAAATTATATATTTATACACGTAAGAGCAGTTCCGCTGCCACAGGAATTGTGTTGTTTTTGAATAAATATTGGAAATTATTCGCTTATAGCTCGTTTATAAGTGCGTTTACCCCTATTTGTTATTTTAATTCAAGGGCTTCATGTACTATTCTAGGGATTTAGAATAAAAATACCATGTTCATTGATTTGATTGTCTTAAATTATCCAATGGGGCTAGGAAGCGAGATTGGACATCATATCCATGCACGTGGATTATGGGAGAGACAATGTTCTGCCTTTTTTGACGTAAGGTTTCCCAACCAAATGCAGATTCTTATCAAGACCTTGAAGATCAACAGATTTTCATTGAAGTAGAACCGGGTACATTCACCCCATTGGTTCTCACAACAACTGGCAGTATGGGAAAGGAATTTCAAAGGTACCACAGCCGACTTGCAGAGCTTATTACACTAATTCAGCATCAGGACGTGAACGTCAAATACGATGGCGCGAGCGCATTTTTTTCATGCACGCGCCGTCCTCAATGACGTTGGCGTCCTCAACACGTGGAAATGCTGCAAATGTCGTCCTGTTGAGGACGTCGACATCGTTTGCGTCCTGATCCTAAATCAGTTTATTGCCAACAAGAAAAGGGAGCAATACGTAAGAACAATATCCTTAATAAGAGCAAAAACATTGTTTTCTTTAATCAGATCTGCTCTGGTGTGTCTACGAGGATCAAGAACAATAAAAAGAGCCCCATGTGACATTAAAAACATTGACATTGATGTTCAAACAGTACATAGTGCCATATGTTTTTTTATTCGTATTTTATCTTTTCTTTTTTGAAGTAAATGTATATTTTTTTCTTTTCTATATAATTTTTTCCTTTTTTAAATTCTATACATAAATATATTTCGATATTCATTTCACGATGCTATATATTTTTACAACATTGTATGATAGTTAAACACGTAAAGATTGCAGTATAAAATAAAGTTATTATTATTTAAAAAAATTATTATTATTATCGTTTATTCAAACTTTGGAACGTCATATCTTACATTATTTTCATTATTGTTATTATTAATAACCATTCAACTATTCACTTCCTGTTGATTCAGTACAAGGTTACAGACATTTTTAACATTTTTATTACCGAGATATGCATGAAGGAAACATTTCTCATGATTCTTTTTAATTTAAAATGGCTTTATGGCTGAATATAAATTGCTTTACTCAAAACAAATCTTATTAAAAGGATGTCACAGTCTACCACAATAGTCAATGGGGAACAGTGTGCAATGATTACTGGGCTGCAGAGGAAGCTAAAGCTGCATGCCGCCAGCTTGGGTTTGCCAAAATGGTATGGTATTTGCGTTATCTAACAGGAAAGGGTCCTGTCTGGCTGAACGACATGAAATGTACAGGGACAGAAAATTCACTTCAAAGCTGTCCTCACGGTGGATGGGGCAGTCATAGTTCTGCTTGTAATACTCACAAGTACGATGTTGGTGTTTTGTGGTTGGTGCTTTTGTAGCAGTTCTGCTAAATTACGATTTGAAATTGGTATTAAATGAGTCTAAAATTGAACTGTGTGACATGATAGCCGCGTGGCAAACGCACATGCAGCCCTTGCACACCAGCACACCAAATGTGAAAGAAGAAGCTCCCTGGTCTTTCTGAATCGGAAGAGTCTTGGTTAGTCGACCAAAATGACGGAGTTTATGATCATGAACGTTTGCCTGCTTTATTCTGCAACCGATGGTCCAGCAGTAAATTAATTAAATGTAGTATTTATAAACTCCTCCCTTATTGGAGATGCCGATCACTCTACTTCTTTATTGTTTTTTTAAATGCTCTTCAATACTTGGGAAATTCTCATGAAATTCAATTCTTTTTAAAGCAAATTAACAATAGCAGGGTGTCAAGCGGTAGTCCAGCAAAAAATAATAGGAAAATCTGAATGGGGAAAATAGGAAAAAAATTGATAAATAGGAAAAAATAGAATCCCCAATAGCAGTAAATTGAATCCCCAATAGCAGTAAATTGAATGTCTGAGACATCCTTTTAACGGCTATAACGTCAAACAAATGTTAATTTGGCTATTAGTTTTGTGACACAAGACTCTTTAATACATTTTGCTTATATGAATAAATACATTGATAGTATTTCAGCTGCAACTACATATATTTCATAGATATCTTCTGGATCTTCAAATTTAAAGACTATACATACCGACTAACAGGCCATAGAACACACACACACAAAATATAAAAAGGCTTTACTTGAAAATACTTTTTTTTGTCTAACTTTTTTAAAAGTTAAAAACTTAAGAGTTTAACATGTTTTCTTCTTTTTGGATAATAAAGCGAAGGTAGAATCTGGCAATACTGTTTCCAGCCACTTCTTATTCTTTATGTTAACTTTCCTCGGTTCCTCCCTTACTGCTCTTAGTTTTCTCTTTGCGTTTTTCTGATTTGACTTTCCTGTTTTGATCATGGGGCATACTACATCACTGGTGTTACTTTACTGAGGCAACTGGAAGAAAATGCATTTTGTACCTGTGCCATCCGCCAACAACTCATCAGCAGTTTTCATTTCACTCATTGCTTTGTGCTCCTATATTCAGACTCTTTTTTCATTTCTCTCAGTGACTTAGTCTCCTGACTCAGCTTTTCCTCATACTCTATCTTTCTTCTCACTTACTTTCACTTTGTCAGCTTTTATTGTATCTTGAACCTGTTCTTCTTCCAGTCTGTAATTCATATTTCCAGCCTGTAATTCATATTTGAGCAGATCTTACAGCACATCTCAGAGCATTTGATGGTGGACTTTCTTAGCTTTGTGAGATGTAAAGGATCAAAGAATTTTACACCTTTCACAGCCTTGAGACCTATATCATGGTCCTTGCTCTTCGAAGTTAGCATTTTTAGTTACCTAGTGCCCAATCACAGAGAATCTTTTCTGATTCAACATTCATGTTTGCAAGTATATAATTCCTGCCTTGAAATACTTTTGGAAGAACAGAAAATCTAGGGGTACCATGAGCAGACCACGTAACACTCTCCAAAAGTGTTCAAAGTAGTGTTCTGTTTCTAAAAGTGTAACATCTTTATCCATAGAGTAGACCGCCACTCATTGTGTACGAGATTGACATCCAGAGGATGTCCTTGCAATTTCCTTGCCTGAGTCCTGTGCTTGCCATAATGGCACTTGCCCTTCCTAATGCTTTCAATTGAACATTTGAGAGTGAAGGGGGCGGAGAGACTGTAAGTGGGTAACTGATGTTTTGTACAACCTTCTGAATCGTTCTTGCTTTATTTGTGATAACCACCTCCTAGTTACATATCCAATTGCAATATCAGATTGGAAAACTGATTCTTTGCACTGCAAATGAATTGATCGTCCAAATTCGTTTTCATAGGCTTCGTTCTGTATATTCCAATGAGGTAAAGGTACACCACTACACGAAATTTATCATTCAAAATATACACTTGTAGGGAACCCTTCTGAAACATGCAAATGAATTTTTAAAATTAAGGCGAAACATTCACAACAAATTCCAATTGTACTTTTGTTTTTTTCTTTTCTTCATAACTGCAACGGCTGCAACTCTCTTGTAGCATGTTCTTTTAATTTTGGAACCGTTCTAGCATATTTTCCATGTCTTTCTGAAAGCTACATAATCTTATACAGATATATTTTCTTCGTTCTAAATACATTGCGAGCAAAGCAGCAAGCTAAACTAAGCCACCTGACTTCTGTATGATGCTGAAAACTCTACTGATAATGAATGCGTTCCCAATTTGTTTGTTGAAAAGGAAATATTATTAAAAAATAAAACAGGAAAACAGCATTACCATTTGTATTTTTAATTAGATTTATTTTTTCTCTTTCGAACTATCTAGGAGTTAGAAAAAAGGAAAAATAGAGGAGTAAATAGGAATCAGTTGGAAAAATAGGAAAAAAATAGGAACAATTTGGGGTCCGTTACCGATATTACAGGACTCCCAAGTGGATAAAAGTCTCAGAGCAATCGAAGAAGGCATTTGTTCCTAGATGCCATTCATTTAGCCCAAAAAGGCCTACATGAATAAGATGTCGAAAGATCGTATACGTACTGTAAAAGACTGGACTATATTAGTAATGAAAATCTTACTACACGATTTGTTTTAAGGACGGTGCCTACTAATCGGAAATCAATTTTATTTTAAAATAATTATATTAATTATCTCATATTGTCAAAGGGCTTACAAAATATGCTTTAATAATAAACGTTAGGGGTCATCAGGCATCTAAGAGCTTGGTCATAAAGTAAGGGGGGTCGGCAAAACAATAATTGAATAAGCATATTTTATGCAGGCCCAATTGCATAAGCAGAATTGCATAGATGTTAGATGTTCCATTTTATAAATAGCCCACCCCTTTCAAGGAGCTCAAAATTATGTGGCCAACCCCTGTTTTTGCCGGCCCACCCCCTTTACTTTATGACCAGCCTCTGAGAGAGATAATTCGACGGGAATATCAGTACCAATTCATAAAAAAATGTGCTGTTAACATGGTTGTGCTCGTTCAAGGCAGACAGTTATTTAAAGAATCGACCTTCTATTTATTTTTCGTTTTCCGCTAAAAAACGTTTATTAATGATAAACAAAGTGATTTTTCTTGCAATCAAAAAATAAATGCCATTGATATCGCAAAAATACAATGATTATCAAGTTTCAAGTCAAAATCCGCACTCTTGTACCTTGAACCCTCTCAACATGATTGCAGAAATGAATGCTTTGTTCCAATTATTTTTCAAGGAAATATTTACAGAAACAATTTTGTTTTCAAATTATGGGTAGCATCACTAAAAAGATGGGGTAACCAGACGTTTGAAAGAGATACGAATTTTTGAAGAATTTTATTTGGATCAATCTGATACTAAGTGCGTGACAAGCGTTACACAGCATTAGAAACGGCGTGACAAACTCTGCTTTCGGTGCATTTGCACGTCAAGAAATTCTGCAGTTTCGCATGTTAAAAACACTGAGGAAAACTCATTATTTTTTATTTTAAAGTCCTAGAAAAGTCCTGGGTTTGAAGTAAAGTTAATATTGATTTGAATATTGCGAGTTCATGAACTGCTTTGAAAGTTAAAAGGAAAATCTTAAAATGAATGTACATGAGCGTATTGGCAACCAATAAAGTTCAAAATGTGCCGGCGTTATATGAGAATACTTTCCAATGTCCATAATATGTCTCCCTACAGCATTCTGCACACGTTTCAGTTTGGCTATTTGTGCCTTTAGTAAGCCATACAATGATCCATTGGAATAGTGTAAACGACAAGTAATAAAAGTATGAATAAGTGTCAATAAAGAATCACGGGATAAATATTTCTTAATTAGCCTAATATTATGCAAATGATAAAAAGCTGTATTACGAAATCTAGTGATATGTGTGGACAAACAACAAGCACGGAACGGGCCTAATATTAAATTCACCAGCACTGATACTACATTCAACACTAGTCTTACTTATAATCAGGGGCGGCGCAGCGTTTTTTTAAGTCTGGGGGCTGGGGCTTACAATTTTTTGAAAAAGCTGGGTGGGGCTCCAACTTAATATACCTACCAAAACCTCACAACTTCTTTGAAAAAGTAAGACTTGAACCAATTAAGAGCATTTGCGCATATACCAACTTCTGTGTCAGCTCTTCAAGTAATACTTGGTGGTTAACAGTGTCAAATGCTGCACTTAAGTCTAGTTGCACCAGTAGTGTTACAAATTGAATATAATGTAGATTTGTAGAAGTTCTTTCATTTAAGCATAATAAAAGTATAGAGTCCCGGGAGTGCAGATTGTTAGGGTTTTGCCCTGTTGAAGTTCAAAATGTGTATGGTTCATCAATGAAATTTCGTATTTTATTTAGCGGTTTTTGGGCGCGCACATCGTGGGCTCAAATCGAGTGTTCAAAAGTACGCAGTCACCTTAATAAATATTTTTCTCAGTAACATTTAGTTTCATGAAGTCAAGGCAGTTTGAAGATAATACGCCTCACGGTTTCTCATTAGCCTGCCTTACCATCAGATATTAGTAAAATAATATATTTATAAACAATTGTAAAATTCTATTTAATACTCTTGTTCATATACAACTTTATAATTATGTTGTAATTTATTGTAATATATCGTAATTTATCATTGTAATAATAAATTTAACTTTATTAGACACAGAATTCAGAAAGATTAAAACGTGTTTACACTGAAGCTGTGTATAAAATAAATAATAATAGATATCTTAAGAAAATTAAACATAATATTAAATATATATAAAAATAATAAGAATTAATCACTAAAATTGAGATCGATCAAAATACAAATAATAAAATCGAATATATACACTAATAAAAATGATTAATATTGAATAGGTAAGACTAGTTATTAACAAGGCTTGCGGCTTACATGAAAAAAAAAAAAAAAAAAAAAAAACGAAAGAGAGACCAAGTCTCACCTCCAATCATCGGCACTACCACCAATCCCATACATTTTAATTGACTTTTGATGGTTTGAATAAAATCAAATATAAAATCAAGAAGTAGTCAGTCACAGGAACACTTGCAAGAACAGAGTCACATTATAGACGATAAATAACAATAATTCTCAATTTGTAGGACCCATATGCTACAATCCATTCAGAAAATTCAAAGGATTTCCACTCGCCAGCATCAGCTTTATTTGCACTCATATTTTCCCTGAATAACAGAGCAGTTCCACCCCCAGTGCGTCCTAATCGTGGATGGTCAAATAGTTTGTATATTCTGGTCGAGTGATGTAAACCCCGATGCGTGGTGTCATCATCATTAAGCCAAGTCTTGGTGACTGTTAAGATATCTGCTCGAGAAAACTTGACATAGCAAACAAAGTCGGATGATTTATTCGTAATTGATTTTGAATGATGTCTTTGTTTGGAAACAATAGGAACATCAACAAGCATCGGAGAAATAGAATTGCTGTTCAAGTGAACAAAACTAGGTTCGAAACGGAATCTTTGGGTGACAGCTCTACGTCCTCGATGTCTTAGAATACCATTTAACTTCAATACAGGAATAGTCGATGGATCCAAAGTACAATTGAAACAACGACGAATACTAAGCAATTATTGTATAACGAGGTTGAGCAAAATATCGTGATTTGTAAGTGATCGAAGGCAGAGGCAAATAATTGCTTGCAAGACACAAGCAAATAACTATATGTTGAGATAACCGAGTTCAATAATTGTTTTATCTTTCAAATATTTTTTTTGTGTTTTGGCTGTTTTTGTACTCTATCAAATATGCAAAGTCATTTTATGACAGCTCAGGCTAGCAAGCCATGTTGAACAATGTAATCTTACTGCGCATGAGCAGACCATTATTTGATGTAAAGTGGCTTTACACCGTAATGTGCATGAGCAGACCATTATTTGTAGTCAGTTATTTGCAGTTCTCTCGGCCAATCGAAACGACAGAAAAAATAATTTGAATGATAATCAATAAAGTCGAACGAGAATATTTAATTATTTCAAATGTGCATTACAACAATTAAAATACACAAAATAAAAAGTATATGGCTTTTTAAAAAACTATTCAAAAATTAAGTAATCATTAAACTAAAAAGAAAAACAGGTTTAATTATCCCTTTAACTTTATAACCCTTTAGTAACATCTAATTTGTTTTATTATATATATAACTAGAATTTTATACAATAAATCTCTATTATAAAAATCTCTATGCTTTATATTTCACTGGTGAAAAATGCAATACGACCAATTAGCATCGCGTACAGCTTTTCACTGTGTAAAAATATAACCAATCAAAATTTAGAGTTGACCAAACCAACCAATCATAAAACGAGCAATTGTGACATTTGAATGGCTTCCCGCCAAAGCAAAGTTGTGTTTTCTGTAGCTTTGTTGATGTGAACAAAATGGCGAGTCGTTTTGTGTCACTAGATGTGCCGGTAGATGAGTTTATTCAAAACCAAGAAAACAAAAACACACTAAGCAAGACGAAGAGAGACCTGGCTTTATTGACTACATATCTTGAAACAAAAAATGTGCAGCAAAACCTGGAAGAAATCCAGCCAAGAGATTTAGACGAGCTGCTTCTTTGCGTGAAGAAACAACAACAAAGCGCCGCCGTTATTGCATCTTGGATTCGCCAGACAGCGACTAATTATGAAAAACAGTACATTTTTGATATTTATATTGACTTTTTGTATATTCATTTTCCTTTTATAAACTGACATGAGGAGTTTTTCAATTTAATTATGTACAGTTGCATGACATTTTAACTTATAAACTTAAAACTTACGAAAGTTTCGACAAAATTTGTCATTTTTATTCAATCAAAATAAACGTGTTTGTATGTGAATTCTAGTTATATATATAATAAAGAGAAAACATCATAGAAAGTGCTTTGTACGGGGCTATATTTACTCGTTGTTTGTGTAAAAACACTCACTCGCTCGAAGACTCGCTCGTTCGTGTTTTACACAAACAACTCGTGAATATAACCCCGTACGCCGCACTTTCTATGAAGTAATCTATATATATAGAATTTCATTCGATGAGTCTTTCCTTTTTACATTATTTTTTTTTCTGGACAAAATCTCCACATGCTATTCTAAAAAGACATTTCGACTATCACTGAGAGCCTATCCACTTGAAGTCAACATTTTTTAAAGTCCTGTTATCTAAAACAATTGTGTCATCCACCTTTTATCATAGAAAAAAAAGCCAGATATGCGGTAACGGAACGATCATGTTTATATGTCTTCAAAAAAGGCTTTGAGTCACTTTTCTAAGGCTATTGAGGACTGAGGACTTTTCTTAGGTCTTTTATTATTTTCACAGTACCAAACAGAGCCCTTTTTTTCTTTCATAATATTTTAAACGTTAAAATGAGAAAGCTAACCAAAAAAAGGAAAGCCATCAAAACTCAAATATATATATATTTCATTTGCTTGTAAACTGCTAACCATAGAGCCAGTTCCATCATCCAATACGAGCCTAGTATCCCAAAGTCGGATATTTGATAGTTGGACCTGACGCAATGGGAATGAGGGGGGATGCTTAAAAAAATCTCTTATCAGGCAATTGTCTCGGATTCCCAATCGTCTCAGTAATGCAAGGACGACAATGCTCAAATAAGCTTATCGTAAGAGGATAATATGAAAGAGTGAATGTTGAATTGGTTATTTATAAAAAAATATGTTTGCACCCTTATCATAAAAGTTAACATTTAGACATTTACCCTGGATGAGAAAAAAAGCGGTAATCTAAATTAATTTCTCTACTTCAAGCCATAAGAAACTAAAAACATTGAATTAACTATGAAAAGTACATAAAAAAAAACGGGATACTGTGGACTTTCTCAAAGAAACTTACGCCAATTCGAACTTGCTTGACAGAAGAACGAGCACTGAGGCAATGAGAGAATAACGTGGGGCATGCAAAGCAACGCTAGGCTTTCAGGCATTTTATTCTGTAAATTAACTCGTAATTGGTATGAGTTTAATCTATGGAACAAGAACCTTTGAAACCAGGATCCCTAGCTAAGGTAAGGTAAGATCATCAACTAAATTTGTTTGTATATTGTTCTTTTGGGATTTCTTTTTTTCGTTATTTAACTTGAAATGAACCTCTTTAAGACGGGTACGATATAGCTCAAACTGACAATGTTACTCTTTGTGTTGTTTTTGTAGTTCAGCAAAGACGTTTCGTTATCTATTTAAGGAAATTGTCATTATTTTATTTTTAAAAACGTTAGAAAACAGAAAAGTAATTATAAAAGTTAGTTTAAAACAATAATCTAGGAAAGTAACGCTTGTGTTTTCTAAATGAGAATGCACAAAAATGCTTTTTTTTTATTGTTGTCATCAATGTGCTTTGTTTTTTCCAGAACGTTCCTAGGCTGAAATTCTAATTCCACTGCGTGTCAGGTTTTTCCGTAAAAAAACAACAACAAGGAAATACATACCAACATACACTATTGTTTGGTTATTCAGTGTTCAAATTAAAAAAAGAAAGAAATATAAACATCACGGACGGATATTTTTTGTTAATCATTATTCTCTAGCTGCACACAAAAAACATCATTCAAAATATCGGAAATTCGCTTAATGATACATGCGTGAGGAGTCATCTAGCAGGGAAATTAATGTCGGAAGAAGGTGATAAGTCTACCATCTACTAATTATTCAAAATATAAGTTTCAAGTACATTTATCAACATTTATAATGTGGATTATGCAAGAAAATCATTAGAATCAAGATATTTACCTTTGGACAAAGAAGTAAATATTACAAAAATACGCCAAATTACACGAACGCTGTAATATAAAAATAAAAATTACAAAATGATAAATAGGAATTGATTAGAAATATTGTTTTATTTAGATTCTAAATTCTCATAGATTGATGAAGTTGACTGTTTTAGTATATACCAAGGAGAGAATTTCAAAAATGTCAGTCTTTACCTTCAAAACAGTGAAATTTTTGCAATCCAGGTGTAATTTTACATTATTAAATATGTATCAATAGCTTATTCATTTTTCAACCTTACGACTGCCCTAATTTTGCGATTATTTCTCACAAAATATGTGAAATTGTTATGTACATAATACATATTTCGAAAAAAAACTCAATGAGTAAAAATGTTGTTCTGTAGAGTTCATAAGAAAAAGTGAGCTATTTTTTTGTTTTCAGCTTAACAAATTTACATAATGTTTACAGCCCTACCAAATACTTCCTGATATTAAGTTTAGGCCACGTGTTTTTTCCGCTTATGTGCCATCATCTCAACTTTCGTTTCTACGAAAACAAATTTCACTTTTCGAAATAAACAATGCAATCGAAAAAATGTACACGTACAAATTTACAATTTGCATGAAATAAATTTTTAACATTTTCTTTGTTTTCATTTCATATTCTAACATCTCGTGTTCTTAAAGTATTAAAAAAGTTTAAAAAAAGTAAAAGAAGTTTTTATTGAAGCAATCAATCTACTTTATAATATAGGAAACCAATAACTGTTCCACCTGTCCGGTTGTTTCGTTTTTTGTGTTTCTGCTTCTGGTTGTTTATCAAATCGAAACATCAGTGCTTATAACGAAAGATGCGGATACCTATAAAAGCCCACAGTATAACTGATGCCTTCACAGAGGTTCTGAGCTATCAACTCGAAATCATCGCACTTACTGAACACAGTTATTTGGTTAAGGCCCAATAAAAGAAAAGTGAGAAAAAAGTGGGGACTATCGAGGCCAAAAATGCAACTTCTTTTAGTTTATTTATCGATCCTGCTCGTCTCTAAAGAATTTCTACCTTTAGGTAAGTCTCAAATATCAAGTATTATTCATTTCTTTGCTCACAAAACATATTTTCTCGGTAACCAAAAACAAACATCAAATGCTTTTAGCCATTAAAGTAACATCAAACCTAGTTTATAACCTAATAATATAGATATAAAGACAAACATGTAAAAATGAGTAAGCTTGAATAATTTGTCTGATTTGACAAGTTTATCTTGATTTTACAAATAAATGATTAGAAAACCAAACGCTCGATTATCCCTTCTTTGACCCAAATTACAAAATTATGGTTCTAGTTGCAAACGTGCTGGTGAAGTTAATTTTGGTGAAGGAACCACTTACAGAAAATGTTTGAAGTTTCTTTATAGAATCGAGACTAACAAACTAATATGAAATCGCCGTAAAATATAGTTAATCAGTGCTAAAAAAAGTCGAATAATTGCCTAAAAGTATAATAAAGAGACTTGGGTATTCTTCCGTTTTTACGTTACGCCATGTCTTTGTCTTTGGGCTCTCTCGGGAATGGATGAAAACCCTCAGTAACATATGCTATGTACTATTTCTATTTATTTGATTTTTTGGGGAACGGCTCAAATACATTAATCAACAAAGGAGTTCTTGATTAATTTGAGTAGTGAACGAGGAAGACGAATAAAACTATAAAAGCTTTAAAGAGTTTTCTTAGCTAAAGAAATTTATAAATTCGTATATCATGTGATTTAAGAGTCTCTTTGCCATAAAAAAATTGAAGAATAAGATTTTTAAATAGAAACATTTTTTTAGAAACAAACTCATTCTGACTACACGGTACCTAAAGCGTATTTAACATAAATTTAAGATCAAATTGATTTTTAATAGCCACTATGTTGATATTCCTATCTAATGAGTATTTCAGGCATACCAAAAATAATACTATATACGAACAAAAACATTATGGTCGATGGTCGATATTACCTAGCTTAAATTAACTAATTAATTTTATAATTGTTGTTGTTGATTAAAAAGTTTACATTTCGATTGTATTTAACCAATTTAGATGCATCAACTATACGACTTGTGCGTGACACGCGAGTACCGTCTGATAACCCTATGAATGGTGTCGGTGGTATTGTTCAGGTCTACCACAATGGTAAATGGGGAACAGTGTGTCATGATTACTGGGAAACTAGAGAAGGCCAGGTTGCATGCCGGCAACTTGGTTATGCTAAAGCTGTAGGATATTTGTCCTATGGACGAGGGAAAGGACCAGTCTGGCTGGACGACATGGATTGTACGGGAACAGAAGCTTCCCTTGAAAACTGTTCTCATGCTGGATGGGAAGTTTCTGACTCTCTCTGCAAAACTCACAGATATGATGCTGGTGTTGTGTGTTCAGGTTATACAGGTCAGTAATATGCTACAAATTGTTATTTACAACTGTTTTTTTTTATGGTCATTAACATTTGTTTTCTATTTAAACATATTCGATATCACAAAAACTTTTTTATTCTTTAATTACTAGGCAATTCTCAACCAAATATAAGAATCCAACCTGGAACAGAAATCTCAGGTTATGCAGGTCTTGTAGAGGTCTTTCACAGTGGTCAATGGGGAACAGTCTGTGATGATTACTGGGATATGGAGGAAGCCAGGGTTGCATGTCGACAACTTGGTTTTACCAAAACCGTAGCAAGTAACTTGATATGAAGTACGATAGTGAATTATGGATCCAACATAATACCACTTTATACTTATAGTGGATGAAAAACTCTTAGAGATATTTTACTACTGGTAAGTTCTTTAAAATTATACATATTTGTTGCTTGGTAATTGTATAAAGTGTTGTAAAGTGTTTCATTTTCTTTTATCGAAAAAAATACCACCATAGACCTCGCTCTCCACTATGAGTTCCTGTAGCTCAGTGGATAGAGCATCCGGCTAGCAACCAGAAGGTCGTTGGTTGGAATCCCGCCAGGAGCTCTGAATTTTTGTTTTCCGAGAAAACAAAATGCATGATCAAACACTTTAAAACAATTTATAATTTAAAATTCTTTGGGACTGTCAACTTTTTATCAGGGCGGGGCGGGGCGGTAGCATTCAATTGCTAATTAATACTAGAGCTCTGACCCCACCTCTCCGTTTTTGCATAAAAAATGACCCCTACCTTGTTTTCTATTATGTTTATTTTAAAAGTGCTGTGTGACTCCCAAAAAAAACCCTTTCTGGTAAAAAAAAAGTAATGGTTTATTGGGCTGTTAGGAGTTTAAGTAATTTTATGTCAATAAACTGGTGGCGTGCATCCCTTCCTATAACAATAAAAAGACAAAAACTTGGCCACTGTGTCGGTTGACATAAGAAAAGACACAAAGACAAAATCTTTTCCTAGCCAACCAAAACGGCGGTTATGTATCCCAAGAATAATTATAACACAAATCTTCTGTTATAAATCTCTGGAAGAGAGGGAAATTACTGGCATACGGAGTTAAGAATAGTGGATACCGCACACAAAAAAAGTGAAACTGTTGACTCTATATTGTTACGATCCTTGCCAAAACGTGTTGGCACACTACACATTTTCGTAACAATCGTCTCCCTCTCAAAAATCACTACAAATGGCTGGTAGGTATGGATGTGGCTGGGTTGCCCTGCCACTCCAAAACATTTCGAAAGAGACAAATCTCTATCACCAAACATTAAACCTAGGGGAGAAGTGTAGTGTTCTCATGATTATAATAATAATATTTTTTACTTCAGGATTAAGATTATTAAAAAGAGAAGCAGCGGCATAAGAAAAAGGACGAGAACCTGATTTCAAAGATATCTTAGACATATGTATGTTACTTTTACGGATCCTGGTATTGTAGTTGTGAAAATCGGAATGAAGCGAAAATATCTTCCTTAGATAAGAAGAGGAGAGACCATTTAAACAACGGTATACAGTTAAGCAATCATGAAATATCCATTCAAGTTCCCGAAATAATTGAACAGAACTAGTTTCTCTAATTTTACGCTTGCGAAAAATTTGCGCAACACGTTTCTGCGAACGAAGAAGTTGCTCTAGGCTAGTCCTATCAGCATTGGACCATACTACATCGCAACATTCTAATAATGGCTGAACCAAAGAATTATTAAGCTGTCTACTTATATCAGTATTCATATACTTTCTGATTCTAGATTAGGTGTTGCAAAACGTTATCGTGCCAAGAGTTTTGGCAACGATTGTAGCTGCGAAGGATGCAACGAGAACAATGAGAGAACAAAGAGAAATAACAGAAAATAGGACTATTTTTAACCAAACACATAATGACAAATGCACATTTCTTTAGAACAATGCATATTTTCTGAGCATAGTTTATGAGCAAGGAAAACGACGCGATTAACATACCCAAGAGCAATTATTTGATGTGTTAAGAAACCAGTACCTACATGCTTCTTTGCGAGTGCTTCAACAGTGCTTGAATCTTTGAGAGGTATAGCTGTTATAAACTTTGCTTTAAATCGCGTGTAAACAAAAAGTTTCGGCGATTTCGTTCATTCGCTCTCCTTAAAAAAGTTTCAAATTCCCTTGTATGTATCTGATTGACGCCCACCAAGTTCAGGTTATCGCGAACCTGCACATGTGACTGAGAAGGGCTGTAAAGTACAAATGACAAAAAAAAGTTTGAAAATTCAATAAATTAAGAAATAAGATTTTGCAGTTGCAAGAAAAGAATTTATCTCAAGCGATGCTACTATCTATTGTGATCTTCCGTAAGGCGTGATGCGATACGTAGGTTTTGAAAAGTTTCTATCCCAGACGTTCGTCAATCTGTTTCACATAGTTAACATGTAGGCAGTGCCGTGAAAACAGGTGAAAATGGCAACCGTGAAAGTGTTTTATGGCCCACACTACGAGAGATGTAAAATGATTACAAATTCAACGCTGAGGTAATAATATCCGAGATAATAACAAGGTGGAATAAAACGCTTGAAGATCGTATTATGTGTATTCTTTTTACAGTTTTATGAACTAGATTGGAAAAAAGTTATTATTTATCTGTTCACTAATAAAGAGGTCTTGTTTACAAGTACACTCAGGAAGACACTATATATATGTTGATAGACCATGATTTCATTGTTATATAAATGCATGGTTATCTATTTCTTATCATTGTTTTCTTATTAATAAATGAGGAGAGAAGAAAAAACTATATATTTACTGTGAATTCTTGAGTAGAGACTGATCAATATATTTATGAAACGTCAATGCCATTTGTTTCAAATGTTTGTTGTACACTCGGCATTTTGGTTTTGGTCAAGCAATTATTCTTTAAACGAAATTTAGAAAGTCAGTTTTGGCATAATCAAATAACAATTGAAATGTGTACTATTGCTCGCATATAAGAATGTTAAACATGTTCTGTTTTACAATCAAAAATAAATGATTCAATAGAATATTTTTATTCACATTGGTTAAACGGAGAGTGAACTTGACTATAAAGGTCTTTACTTTTAAGAGTTTCTGTGTACTACTCAAAGGACTCTTTCTAAGCTGACTTGAATAGCAAGATCGATACCTCTTCTCAGGTCTTTCTCTATAAATTCACTTTCTCAGAGAGCTTTCTCAGCTTCGTCACAAATTTTGTTTGCCATTTCTGGAATGGTGAAGAATCTTAGAATGCTTCTTCGTGAATGGCTCTCTAGCTTCACTCCACGACTCTTCACTTCTCGTACATCTTGGTCTTGTACGGAATAAAAATATCCGCCTTTTTTATTAATATTATTATTATTACAGTCAACGAACGTCACGCATGAACACGCATCTTCGATTATTCAAATAAAAGTTGAATATTCATTTCGAATATTCGATTATTGAAAATAAATATTCAGACTTAGAATTAAATATTGAAATATCAAATTGAAGAATTTAATATTTATTTCTTTGATCAATAAATATTTTCGTAAGTGAGAAATATTTTGCAATATTTGGATGAATTTTTTTGTGTATGATTTTATCACTTCTTAGCGGCGTCACGTCCGACTAATCACTTCGTAACTGTTTATACGGAATTGACTCGTGCTTTTAGACAGATACGCTATGGCTAAAAATTGCATGGGAGGGTTTTATTACCCAGGAAGACCCCTTCCAAACCATGTAAGGAAAGAAATAATTGATATGTACAATGGCCACAAGGGCATATCCGAAATTTCAAAAAAGCTGAAAATTTCAAAGGGATCTGTTGACAAAGTTCTCAAGCATTACGCAAATCATGGAACGATTCAACCTTTCTGTTGTGGTGGTAGAAACCCTACTTTGGTAACAGATGACGTTTTACACATAATAGAAATATACAAACTTCAAAAACCAAGCGTTACTGGAGTTGAGATTCGTCAAAGATTAATTCAAGAAGGCATTTTCACCGCTTGTTTTGAACTAACTGGCATTTCACATCTTAGAAATCGAAAATTATCTGGAAGTAGTTCTCCAATTTCTGTCGTTAAATCGTTTCTTACTTCAGATAACACTTTTTTTTGATAAGTAATTTCCCTTTCAACGAAGCCAATACATTTGTCTTCCAACTGCACTAGTCGACGCCATTGCGAGGAGCTAAAGTACAGACAGTCGATAGACTACGTGATCATCTCACACGGCAAATATCGCGACTACACGCGAATGTCTGGCATGGTGCTTTTAAAAATTGAGAATTTTCCAATAGATAAAAAAGTAAAAAAACTCATTTACTGTAATGTAAAAACGTTTTTTTAAACTCTTTTCTACATTCATCAAATAATAGAATAAACAATCATTTATTACTTTCAAGATTCGATTAATGATATTAAATCTACGAATATTCGTTTGAATAATCGAATGTTTATTTCAAGATTGCAATCTTCCGAGTGTGAGTGTTCATGCCTGACGTTCGCTGACTGTAATGTTTGAATATTACTCATGTTTACTTCCCTAATCATTTGTCCACTTCTTTACCCTAGTTAATAAAGTTTATACTTACAACACAAGATTAGCTTCAATAGAATAAAAAAAAATATATATATATATAACTTAATAGTAAAATAATTACTTACTATTACTATTAAGTAGCGTTTTAAGAGTAAACTTGTTATTGCCAAGAAAAGGCGGGAAAATCGTCAGTACAAATCATTATTTCAGTTTGACCAGGAAGAACATAACTGGTCGGAGTATATTGAAAGTTTTGAGCATTATTTGACTGGAAATGAAAACGAGGAGGACAAGTTGAAGGTCAGTATTCTGTTCTCAAACGTAGGGCCAAAAACTACCATATTATGAAGAATATATGTCTTCCTAAGAAAGAAAGAAAGAAAGAAACTCGATGATATTGTTGAGCTGGTGAAAGACCACTACAAGCCAAAAATGACTGAAGCAAGTGCTAGTTTAAAGCTTAATTCAAGAAACAGGACAGAAGGAGAATCTAAAATTCAGATACATTGCAGGGGTAAACAATAAAGATATCCAAGAGAATATTCTAAATGATCCAGACCCAGCGTCGACCTTTCACAGAGTATTTAAGATAGCAGAAGCACATGAAACCGTTTTTTGGAATGTGAAAGAAATTCAAAAGAGCTTAGGCTCAATGAAAAGTGATGAACAAGGAACAGTTAATCGACTAAAAAGCCAGAACCAAGTAATCGTGGACAAGTATCGACCCAGTCAAGGCAAGCGATACTCAAACCAACCATCACAAGTAGCAGCAAGAGATAGTATATATTCAGCAATAGATGTGAAGGTTATCTAAGCTAAGTGCAGGAAGAGTCAAGAACAGGTAAAATTTGTTTCAATTGTAAGAGAAAGTGAGCAAGAAGATTCCACATAGCAAGAAGATCTCAAGTAAGTTAAGTAAAAATTATTTAAACAATCGACATATTTTGGTCGAAGTGGAGATAGGGAGAGACTGGGTCTCCATATATCCTTATTTCAGAAGAGAGAAATAGGGTGCAGCAATCATTTTTGGTCCCAACAAGTTTCACAAACATCTGTATGGCCGTCATTTCATAATTGTTTAAGATCAAAAAACCCTCCTTATATTATGTCATGTAGAGAAGCAGATTCCCCTAATTGCGTCACCAAGAATACAGAGGGCGACAATCATACTGAGAGCTTATGGGTATAAAATGCAGTACAAGCCTGGGAAGAAACACGCGAATGCTGATTGCATCCCAAGACTGCTATTACAAGTACCAGCAAAGGAAGAACCAGATGATAGGGTGTTGATAATTAATGAGTTTGATGGAGTATTTGTGTTGACAGACTGTATGGACAAGGCATGATCCAGGTTCTATCCAATGTGCATGAATTTCTATGGTATGGGTGGCCAAATGATATCCATCCTGAATTAACCCCTTACAAGCAGCGACAAGATGAGCTGTGTGCAAGATGGATGTAGTTTGTGGGGGCAAGAGTAGTGATACCACCGAAGTGTCGCTAACAAGGAAATTTCAGGAAATGTGTAATATGCCAGGAGAATCACAATAGCCCTCCCTCAGTGCCCCTCCACCCCTGATTCGCCATGGAAAAGAGTACATGTTGACATTGTTGGCTCTGTGAATAATCACATGCTACTTAGTGGTCATAGATGATTCGTTTTCAAAATGTATTGAGGTGTACGTCACTAATTCATCAACATTATCTTCTGTAACCATTGCCAAACTTAGAGAGTGCTTTGCCCAACATGGAATACAGAACATCATCAGTCAATACAACGGGTCCAATTCCAAATTACATGCGAAGAGTTACCAGATTACATACGGAAGAATGGAGTTGTTCATATATCTACGTCGCCGTATCATCCTTCAAGTAATTAGTTGGCAGAAAGAGCAGTACAGGCCATTAAAGAGGTAATTCGAAAGAAAGGAGGAGACTCCCTCCACACTAAGCTATACCGTTTCTTGTTGCAGTACACAATTACGCCGCAATCATATTAACAACAGAGCTCCAGCGCCATAAAAGATTGAATACCAGACTAGATCTGCTTCATCCAAGCTTTCATGAGAAGGTACTAGATTAAAACAACAACTTAAGATGAAGATGAAAGAGCAACATGAACACCATTTTCCACTAAGGCGCCTGTCTGTGGGAGATCCTGCCAGCGTCAGAAACTTTGGTCATGGGCCTAAATGGGTTCCAGAGGAAGTAACAATACTTAATAGCCCATTGTCTTATGAAGTTCAGCTCTCACATGGCCAAGTGGCTGAACGTCACATAGATCATATCAGAGTCACTACAAGTTCTTTTCAAGTAAGGTCCTATCAGCAGTCGTGATATATTAACATGTAAGTGGACTCGAACGTACTGCTGCGACGAATTGAAGTCTGAAAAAAAATACCTGAAAAAATTGAGGCATAGAACGGCACAGTGAATACAGTGAATAATAATTTCTGGCTATATCTATGTTACGATGGCTGGTTCAGAAGAAGAGGCAGAAGAATTATTCCGACGCGTTTTTGCAGGTAACGAACTTTCAGCCATAACAGTGCACTTGCAAAATTGTAATTTTGGTTTAAGATGCAATACTTGTTGTTTATTTTAAAGGCAAAAAGGGAAAGCACCAAAAACAACCAAAAAAAAAAAAAAAATTTCGAAAAGATTGAATTACTGAGGTAGAGCTTAAACCATTTACAAACGCGCCGTGGAAATCAAGGGAAACAACAAGAAGGATATTCTTGCATTTTGGTTTCCAACAAAGATCTGCTAACAACACATGTTACCAAAAATTACGAAAGCGCTGAGCAAGACAAAGGGGTCAAAAACATACGAAACAGGCTAGGTAGTATCGGGCGAAAAGTAAAGAACTCGCTTGAAGTTACGGCTAGAGAAGAGAGAAATGTTGTAGGAGATAATATGACAGCGGAAAAGATCATTCTTAGCATGAAGAATATTAAAAAGGCAGAAGCTAAAGACCCCTTAAATAAAAGAAGCTCTCTATACAGTGATGGTGAAGCGTTGGAGTCAGCTATTGGCGAGTTTGATCCAGAAACTCCAGGGACAAGTTGCATCCAACTTGTAGAAAGAAGAAATAAACTACCTCGGAGTCTCTATCAGATACCTCGCTTGAATGGCGTAGCGGACGCGAACGCCCGCTTAAAGAGCCGTCCTTCAAGCAAACTGATCGACAGAAAAAGAATTCGAAGAAAACATCTTTATTCCCGAGCTTAAGAACTCATGAAGTGTGGGGCTTAAGGCCACTAAAATGCACATGAAATTTCTTAAACAAAGCGCCGAAAATTGAGGCCTTGATATGGAGTCAGACAGTGAATCTACAGATTAAAGACCAACTGCTGAAAGATACTGGAATTACTGAATATACGTGTTAACGTTAAAAAAACACGTAAGAATGTTATCTGTTAATTGTAGATTTATCAGTTCAAGTTAGTGTTTTATTTTTTGTTAATTTACCTTTGCAAATTCAATTAAAATAGGCTAAAGGTGCCTTCCATTAGTCGGAACTGGCCGACCAGATCGGTCCATTCACAAACAGAATTCAGTTATTAATCAGAACTATCTAGTCAGATCAAGCATAGTTTGAATTAAATGGCAATAAATGAAACAATAGATTGTCAGGGTTGAAGTTTCTGATCTTCGTTGTGAAGAAGTATTTTGATAGCAAGAGAACGAAGTCGAGGGTCTCTGGAATATATTTCTTTTACAAACACCTACGACGATTAAGTAGGCATAGCTCTCTTCATGAAAATGAGAAAGGTTCGAAGGTATGTCCAATCTGTAGCTTACCCATCAGAAACAAAAAAACTTTATAGATCTTCAACTTGACGCTGGTTTTTGAAAGCTTTGAACAGCCATGGCCAAGTCTTCTCATACAGAACTGTCCAGCAAGTGTCCCACAAAGCCTCCATATTGCCTACAGCCCCAATTAGAATCAAAATAAACAATAGAAAAACAGCATCAATCAACTTTACAGATATCAATTTTTACTATACAACTATATCCGTTTAATTTTAAAGTACGTACAGTTGCAAAAATCACTATTTAGCAAACCTAGCCCTTATTATTCTTATCAGTCTACCTTCTGTTTGTCAACGCAAGTACAACACTAAAGATAACAGAAACAAAAAGTCGAAACCTGCCCGATCGGCCCGTGACGCTGCGATAAGCGCGAGCATCTCCGATACGGTGTTCCACACGAACTCGTGCCCTGCCCAACTCGATGTTTGCTTGGTAGGATATATGGTCAAGTCACCTCTTGGTCGTCTAAACTGCACTAACAGCGGCTCTGCAGTGGGATAACCCCCGTCCACGAGTAGATATGTGCCGTATAAGGTAGGGGCATTTGTTGCTGGTAACTGATGGCCGATAAGCATGCAAACGAATCTGCGTCAGTTGCATGACCTAGAAACCGTCCTCGTACGAATTAAAATAACCCGTCATTGTCTACTACAGCACTGAAATTAAGGAAGTGGTATCTCCTATCTCGCCTATAATACATGCGTTGCGCATCGCCTTGTGCCCTGTTGATTTGCACTGCAAAAGCTTCTATTGCTCCAACAGCGTTCGGAAACTCTCTAAACTCGTTGGTTTTCCCACGTTTTTCGTCGTTCAACGTGATGTATCTACTTGCGCAATGTTCATATAAAATAGGCAAAATTGTGTAGATGGTATCACACACGTTTCTTACAGATATTCCTAACTTTTGAGGTAGGCTACCACTGTGTGGTATTCCATCAGCCACATGAACGTTAGAAGGATTCGATCGTTTACACATAGCGTAAGTATGCTCTTATCCTGTCCACCACGCGAGCCAAACCAGTTAGGAGCCAGAAATTTTCGATTTCCGTTGTAGTGTTGTCGTAGAATGAGCTCAGTAAGATATAATGGAGCGAGCCCCTTAAGTACTTTAAAAGTAATTAATATTAATTTAAACTCAATGCGAAAACTAATGGGTAACCAATGTAGTTGCGGTAATAACGGAGTAATATGACAGTATTTAGGAGCAAAAAGCACTAAGCGAGCCGAAGCATTCAAAACGCGCTGTAATTTAAAAAGCTGGTAATTACAATAGTATCTGCGTAACTCCTTTTTTTCTTTCTCTGTCTCTCTTTTTTTAATCATTTTACAATCAATATTTATGTAGATTATTCCAAAATTGCAGTCAGTATTCATGATTCATTGTAATTTAAAGTTGTCTCTGACTTGTGATGTTACATTTTTAAACAGACGTTTACAATGAATTTATCTAGATTAGTTTCTACTTGTGTACCTTAGATTAATAAACCCAATATACTTTTTTTCCATATGCTGTTTTTCTAATTATCTATTTTCTCACATCAATGTTACTACTTACATATCTTTCGCATCT
This sequence comes from Anthopleura xanthogrammica, assembly GCA_964019055.1. Lineage (NCBI taxonomy): Eukaryota > Metazoa > Cnidaria > Anthozoa > Actiniaria > Actiniidae > Anthopleura > Anthopleura xanthogrammica. Next base: position 17,553,842 of record OZ025207.1, on the reverse strand, counting down.
TTTCTATATTATGAAAATAGGTATGTTCATTTGTGCCCTTTAGCCTTCTGATTGGTTCGCGATATGCACCAATCAAATAGCAAGATTTTCGATGCGAAGAAATGTTGTCGCTATGTTTTCTTTTTTCTTGAAAAATTAAACATTAAATCTTATGAAATACTCCTGTATTTCTGTACAATTTGATAGACACTTATACAATCTAAATGCAGAACAAGGTTTTTTTTCTTATATTTTTTTCTTATATCGTTTTCGAGATAAGGAATTAGGGCAACTACTTGCTGATCAAATTCCCTAAGCTAAAAACGAACCTGAGGACTACTTAGAACCTACAGATAAGAAATTCTCTCTTCGTCCATGCAAAGTGGATGAGGTTCGTGAGTTATTGAACAAAATGGATGGTAAAAAATCGACAGGTTTAGACAGTCTTCCGTGTAGCTTACTAAAAATAGCTGGTGACATTTTAGCACCCTCGTTAACGGCTATCTTTAATCAATCTATTTCTACCTCCATTGTTCCTAATGACTGGAAGCTTGCTAGAGTAACACCAATTTTCAAAAAAGGAAAAAGGGTAGACCCTAACAACTATCGACCAATCTCTGTAATTCCTGCTGTTGCCAAAATCTTTGAAAAAATTGTTTATGAGCAATTTTACAGTTATCTTAACACCAATCACCTGTTAGCAGGAAGTCAGTCTGGGTTTAGATCCATCCATAGCACATTAACAGCTTTGATTGAGGCCACTGACAATTGGTCTGTAAACATTGACAATGGCATGATCAATGGTGTCGTTTTCATTGACCTGAAAAAGGCATTTGACACCATTGATCACACCATACTTTTGCGCAAGCTGTCATGCTATGGGGTCGATCAAACCACTCTCTGTTGGTTTCAATCATACCTTACAGATCGCATGCAGAGATGCCTAGTTAATGGTCACCTCTCAGATGCTCTCGATATTAAATGTGGTGTCCCACAAGGCAGCTTAATCGGTCCATTGTTGTTTCTCATTTACATTAATGACCTTCCTAACTGCCTCAGTGAAGCCACAGCCAGAATGTACGCTGATGATACAAATATCACAGTTGCATCACACAGCGTAACTGAGATTGAGCATTTGATTAACCACGAACTAGGCAACCTACGCGAATGGTTGATAGCCAACAGATTAAGTTTAAATGTGGCAAAGACTGAAGTCATGTTTATTGGCTCACGCCAAAAACTTGCTACGATAAATGAACAAAACCTCCAGATCCAAATAGATGATCAAGAAATCAAAAGGGTATCTTATACCAAATCTCTTGGAGTTACAATTGATCAGAACCTGACATGGTCAAATCACGTTGGTGAAATTGTCTCTAAAGTCTCCTCTGCCATTGGCGCACTCAAGCGTCTTCGACCTTACATAAATATGAGAATCGCTATTAAGATCTACCAGGCTCTAATTGCACCATACTTTGACTATTGTAGCCCGGTATGGGATGGTCTTAACTGTGGTCTTTCGGATAAACTTCAAAAACTTCAAAATCGTGCTGTCAGAGTAATAACTAAAGCAGCATGTGACGACAGTGCAACCGAGATTCTTGATCAACTTGAATGGGATAAACTGACTGACAGGCGTAAAAAGCTCAAGGCGGTACTCATGTTTAAAGCAGGCCACAATCTTGTGCCTACTTACCTGCACGAGCTTTTTACACCATATGAATCTAGCTACGATCTTAGAGATAAAGATAATAAACTCACTCTCCCGAAACCCCGCACTGATTATCTAAAACGCAGCATAAGCTACAGCAGGCCTGCACTGTGGAATAGTCTTCCACATCAAACGAGAGCAAGTCTTACTATCTCTAATTTCAAAAAAGGCATTAACGATTTTCTATCAACTACTCACTCCCGCACGGCAAATATGTAAAGCAGTTTAATACATTTTTAGAAACTTTTAATAATTTATGTACATACTGATATTTTAACCGTGTTTAAATAAAATTATTGATTGAAGGAATTTTGAATATGACCATCTTGACAAGATTTCAAAAGAAAAATGGCGGAAATCAAGCTTTGCATACAAAAATTCATAACTTAAAAATTAAAGAAGCTCTGGAAGCAATTTTCTCAAGAAATCTACTTTAAATTTTAACTAATTAAAAAAATTGAAGAAAGGCTTAAAAATAATCTAAAAATTCAGTTTCTTGTTAGCTCAATCAACCGAAAATTGTACTCAAACTACAACAACAAAAACACATGAAACGCTTTTTTTTATAAGTTCTAATAATTACGTTTTTCTCAAACTTTCACAAAAGATTGATTTTTCACTTTTGTTCTAGGAAATTCAAAGAAAAATATAAAAATTCGGGGTTTTTTCCCTGTTGCAGTTCAAAACGTATATGGTTCCTCAATAAACTTTTGCAGGTTGTTATGTGGTTTTGAGCGATTTTTGTGCACGCGCACATCGTGGGCTCAAATTGAACGTTCAAAAGTAGTCAGTAACCTTAACTGTAAAAAACTGAAATTTTATTGTCTTAAAATAAATTCATAATAGCAAAAAAATTATTTACCAGGGTGTATGAATCTCAATTTAGTTTAATTGTCCATATTTATGACTTAAATGTTAATAAGGAACCAGTGTAATTGGAACAAGCTGTTGTTTGTACCAGGCCAGCCACCGAAATCTAGGGCTTATTTAATTTATGTTTATTAGTTACATCTTGAAATTTATCCATAGTCTTTGTAGTCTCTCTATCTCACTTCTCTCAATCTTTAACTCGAGCATATCAACCTCAAATTGTCCTTTTAATTCTCACGATCTTTATTGTATCACTCTCACTTGTAATTCTGAGCTTTACTCATATCTAGCAAGACCAATTCAAAATTCACGCTGAAGATCAAACCGGTTAGTGTCGAAACCTCTATATGAAATATAAAATAAAAATTGTTGGTCATTTTCTCATGATGTTAATAAGTATTTCGCTCATTCTCAGATAAAGAGTACGGCCAATAGCGTTTGGAAATTCGGGGGAAAAGTTTCGATTTGGACCTTTTTGATGCTATTTCGGTAATCATCCAAAGTTTGAGAACCCTGAGAAAGCGTATTATAATATAATATTTAATACTTTTAAAGTTAAGACTATTTCCATAACCCCTTGTATGAATCAAATATTTCAAAAATAAAAATAAAAACACATCGTAAACCGTTGAAAATGAATAATCAAACATGTGAATTGCTGAAATACCAGCAGTAATGAGTATTTTAAAAAATGCTAAAGGAAACATTTTTAACGCGGGATATTTCAGAATTCCCATGCATCAGAGGCATTTGTCGCACATGTAAGCACATCGAGGATCCGAAGTGCACGTGGTACTATCAACATAAAAGGACATTACACTTGCACCACTACCAATCTCATATAATGCATATCATGTAGTAAATGCCCACGGGAAGTCTACTTCGGGGGGAAAGGACGTAAAATTGGCAGATCGTTTTCGAGAACATCGAGAGAATGGAACATCTTCAAGAGAAGGGAAATCCCATTAACACGCCATTTTCGTTCAAACAAACACACAGTTGACGACACGAAAGTCTCTGTAGTAAGGGACGGTCTGGGAGATTCCGTTTCGTACAAACGTGATGAAATGAAAATCAGCTTCAATAAAGGAACTTTCATTTCAAATTTTTACTTGTGCGCGCGAACGGTTTAATAACATTTCAATTTAAACTTGTAAAACCTCAATAGTCTCACTCCTGAAGAATTAAGGTATCAGGATACGTTTGAGGCCTTCGAGATTACTTTACGCCCGAGCCAAATTTCTCGCTGCCTTTTCAATATTATTATATAAAAGTATACATTTTCTGAAAGCTAAATAAACGTAGTTTTTAAAAATCAATATGGAATTTTCTGTTTCGCTACAATAAAAAAGTTATTGGCTTTCTCCGCAGTTTTTGAGTGACCAAAATCTCGTTTTAAAAACATTCTAGCTCATTTGGATTACATTGGATCGAACTGAAACTTTGGATTATGATAAATAACAATACGATCTAAAAAACGGTGTCTCAGATTTTTGAAATGTTTTTTCATTCAAAAGATATTGTCTATTTGGCAATCATAACCACCGAAATTTCAAACTTTCGGATTTAAAGCGTCATTGTGCACGATCTAAAAAAGATATCAAAAATCTGAGACACCGTTTTGAAGCTCATTATCCACAGAGTATGCTAATGTGATTTTGATCGACATAGCGGAAATTCTGACCCTGCGGGAAGTCGTCGAATGAAGTGAGGTAGAATGTCACTTTGAACCCAATAACTTTTTTTGTTCCAAAACAGACAATTATAAATAAATATTCGAAAACTACATTTATTTAGCTTTCAGAAAATGTATACTCTTATGGCAAAATATTGTAAAGCCCGTGCGAAATTTGAAGTAGCGCGTATAGGGGTCCTTATCATATCCTGATACCTTAAGGCAGTGTTGCAGAAACGTCTAGTCATTAAATAGTTCGACAGTCAGCGTGTTTTTAATCTATATTATTACTTTTATCAGTTACCGCGCTGTGTAGGACATTTACTATTCATAGGTTCTACTCACATATTGATCCAAAATTTGCACTACCGCGAAAATTAACCAAGTTCCATTACGATTTTTCAAACTTTCCCATTGAAACCTCAGTACAAGAACGAGGGACGTTCAAGTTGTGAATCAGATTCTGATCATGAACGACGAAAACACACACAGGCAAAAAAGTACAATAACTTACAACGTTGAAGTTTGTTTGAAGCAACTGCGTCCGCCACGTCGTCACTTCTGCAATCACAATGCTTCCTCAATTTAATTCTTTTACTCTGCAGTGTAAACATAATAGAAAACAAGAGATATATAAAACATAAGAAGAATAATACAAGCAATATACAAGACTAAACAAATATGCAGTGGATAAAGACTAGAAAGAAACATATGAACCATACGTGCTAGTCCACTCAAAAAAATTACTTACATACACTTATACAGTAAAAGACTTGCTTTAAGTTTCAGTTGAAAATTCTAAAGAAAAGTGACTTCAAAAGTTAATGCAGCGAAAACATTTTCCATGTAAATATAAATTGATTGAACACTGTTGATTCTACATTTTTCCATGTAATAAACTTCTTAAAAAGTGAACGTTAAACTTAGAAATTGGATCTTTGTTGTCAAGTAAACATATCCTTGAGTTCCATTGATTTGTTTCCATTTTCCATTTTATATGAGTTACAGTCTGTTCACAGTTCATGCTAATGCACACAAATAATGGCAGTACTTTCCTTCATTCCTGGCTTTCCAGGGTGAAGAAACCCGTCTTGACATGGAACGATCAGGGTGAATAATGTTTGAGACAGTTTACAAGAAAGGCCCATTCGCTAGCTGGCCAACTTCTACCGGTGAATAACCCAAAGACTACAAAGCAACAATATATTTTCCTTTTTCTGTTAGTGGTTTGATTTCGATGGATATAATTCATTGTGTTTCTTTTGTGCAAGTTTGATTATCACCGTTTATCACCAAACAACTTGCTCACGCCAGTTGCAACTCGCTAATACGCCAGTTGCAACTTGCTTAGAGCAATCGACGAAACAAGATTCCATTATTGTAACGCAAGAATGCAACGTCAATAGGAGAGGAATATCCGATTTCACTGATATGAGCACTGGAAGAAAGGAATTATAGCAGAATACAGTTATTCTAAGGTTGCTCTATATATTTTTTTTATGCTTTGGGTATCTCTTTTGATATCAAGATTTCGCAGCTTAAGAATGCTTTGATTGGTTTAATTTGATACTTTGACAAGTTTGTAGTATAGGCCCAAAGTTACTTTTCAGGTTTTGTACTACTCCAGTAGCGCAACATGTCGCGAAGTTTGAAAACTTTTTATAAGACGAATCATTTTTTAGTACATGATTTTGCTCATTCACGAAATATCTTTGAGACATATATATTTTCAAGACAAAATTCTTATATGACGGAGATAAAAGTGTGTATCATCTACATAAGTGACATTGAGGCAGGTGTCGTTGTACGATGCGAAATAGATCACTTGTATATATGATGAACAATAGAAAGCTAAGGAAGGAGGAACCTATGGTACGTCAAGTAAGATTGAACGTTATGGACAGCCACCATTCACTTAGTAGTACACATTGACACTGAAAAATGGTTTTGCTTAGGTTGTAAGGGACGTTTTTCTGAGAGAATTATTATCGACCGGACGCCACAATTTTCCGATTTTCAACAAACAGATTTAACATTTTTACCGAAAGCTCACTTTGGGAAGACAATGTTATAACGTTTGAAACGTTAGTACAGATAGAATGTTTTTACACGGGGTTTTTAAAAGATTCCTTTTGTTGTACTCAAGACAGACACAGTGCAAACTGGTGAGCGCGAGGCATTATCACGTCGACGAATGTGTTGGCCTAGAAGAGGTATTTTCCATCCCTCAACGAGTGCAAGAGAGGGTATTATTGTTAGAAAATTACTTTTTGTTTTACTATTTCTCAAAGGTAAAGGCAGGTTGCAGTGGTTTTCTCATAATAAAGGAGGAAGATTTCTCCCGTCTTTTAAGGGTAAACATCGGCTAGAACTGCGGTCGTATCTTCAAAAAACAATTATTTAGGTAAGTATAATTCGTTTATTTAGTAAATGTGCATATAGGCCAAGAAATATAACAATGAAATTGTGAAATCGGATCTAGGATATATAGAGATTACTTCATGGAAAGTTTTTATTCACGAGTTGTGAAGTATCATAAAACGAGCAAGCGAGTCTTCGAGCGAGTGAGTATATAATCTCGGTATGTATATAATAAAGCAAAATTGTACACTCATTTCATTTAACTGGTTGTTTATTTACAGGCTCAGAGTGCGACTCGGTCAAATGAAGACAAAACAAGTGTTAACATAGGCAGTCCAATCTTATTACCTGGGAGCAGATATATAGCTCAATAAAAAGCAATAAATACACTAAAATTCATGGTTACTAAAATATGAATTGTTTTGAACAAACAATTGTATTGTGCATGACATTTTATGTGTCTAATGCATTTGTTATTTCAACAAAAAGTTTATTTTCTTACCAAATATCCCCTTCGTCTAAATAGGTGGACGAGCTATATACCTATTTGCAGATAATGAGATTGAGCTGCCGCTGGTATAATTGATGAAAAACGTTCCACTGTCCCAGAGAATAGACAAACGTATTCATTTAAGAACTAAAAACGCTTATTTAGTAGAAAAAAAAAGAAAAACTAGTGATATAAATCGTCGTTTGGATGATATCTAGTCATCATTATCAAGTAAAGTAAAGTGAAATGAGTTGGACAGTAAATATAGAGTCTATTGAAAAAACGTTGTCGTGGAACGGCTTCGGCTAGCCCGAACGGAGTATGGGAAAAAATTACTACAACGGTTGAATTCTCAGTTACTGTTTAAATATGCGCCGGGCTTATAGTACGAAAATTCACTGGCGAAATAGTGTTTTAATGACTTTAAAAGATTTCAAAATCGAAAATATCTTTGACTGAATCGAATACAGTAAACACCCGCCTGTACGAACCTAGATTTTTTCAAGTCAGGCAAAATAGGTTCTTATATTTTGGGTAGTTATATACTGATAATTTAGGCAAAATAGGTTCTTAATATGTTCTTAAAATTTCTTTAAGGGAAATGCTATTGTTATATGGCCAGTACATTAAGGAAGCATGGGCCGGTGTGGTCCGGTGTGTTTACTGTATTAGTCATATCGACTTTTGTCTTCTTCTCGCAAAACCCAAAGACAAACATTTAAAGGATTCCTGCTTATATTATCTTAGTAAGCAGAAACAACTATTTCAGAGCAAATAATTAAGCGCTTCAGTGATTTCTACCCATACTTCGTTTCGGTCCTACACTTTTGATAATTTACAAAAAAATAAATTACTAAGTACACAAAATTTAAGTTAAATAATTAAGTTTTTTTTTAAGCTAAATTTAAGAGATAGAAAAGGTGTGATCATAAGTGGCAATTTAAGCCTTGAATGAGGGCAATGATTTACAATTGCCTAAGTTCTCTAGAAGGAAATTCAAGATTTTTGCTCCATTCATTATATGAAAAACTCCTTCTACCGTTCTCTGTGTTATTGAGAAGTAACTGTAGTGAGGTACTGGAACCCCTTAAGTTATAATTTCTAACGTCCTACTTTTGAATAAAGAGATCTGCAAGACAATATTGTGTTATACCATTAATTATTCTAAACATATGTTTGGCCTTTGTGTTTGGTCTTCGAATTTCAAGAGTTCCCAACCTAGACCTTTAAGAGCTTCTTTGTGGGGAGTTTCACTACTAATACGTAATTATTCTTGCAAATCTATTTTGTAGTTCCTCCAGGCGATTAACTGAAAGACCTTCGCCGAAGGTGTCCCATGCCTCACTACAATAATTAAAGTGGGGTTGGACTATGGCATTATGTATGGCCGCCAGAGTTTCTCTGTCCACAAAGTCTCTTATTCTCCTAATAGCTTCTACTCCTAAGACAGAAATTTGTCAATTTCGACAGCAAGAACTTACTATAGGTAACTTGCTTTAAGGAATTTCTAAATTTGTTTCCTAACAACCAGTTCTTCAACTTCCTTGTTTTACCAGTTGCTGTTAGGTTAATGTCATCAGTAAACAAGCGATGTGTCGTTTGCTTTAAACTCTCTGGTAAATCATTTACAAGAGGAAGAGGACCAAGAATAGAGCCTTGAGGAATTCCGCAGCCAAACTGGTTCTCTGTAGATGACACCTCATGTAGCTGGCATATCTGTTTACAACCTGTAAGATTTTATAAGATTTATGTGTTCCCAGTTATACCAAATATTTCCATTTTACACAACAGTAAAAATCATCTATACGTATAAGATACAATTGACCTTGGATTTTCAATAATTGCACATACATAATTGCACATCTGACTATTTTGATTACTTTGATAAAGTTTTTTTTACGCATTGTTAGCACTACCGCAGTTGAAAATTTGCTGAAAGGGCTGAAAATGCATAAAGCAGCAGGTATTGATGGAATCTCCAATCTTGAAACTTTCATCCCCGTATATTTCCAAAACATTATGTCAACTGTTTAATCTCTCTATACGATCTTATATATTCCCAATTGAATGGAAAGTTGCTTAAGTCTCACCTATCTTTAAATCAGGTGAACACAACGATCCAAGTAATTCTAGAACCATATCAGTTACCTCCACGATTTCTCGAATCTTTGAAAAATTGAGCGATTGAAATTGCATGTTAATAAAAATAAGTCACTTTATTCGCGTCAGTCGGAATTTAGATCAATACATTCGACACTTACAGCTCTTCTGGATGTAATAAATGAATGGGCCTACAATATTGACCGAAAAATGGTCAATGGTGTCATTTTCCTTGACCTAAAAAAGGCGTTTGACACCGTTGACCACGACATTCTATTCTCAAAGCTAAATCTTTATGGGTTTGATGCCAGTGCCAGCGTATGGTTCAGGTCATACCTTTCTAACAGAAACCAGTAATGTTCTGTTAACGGTTTCCTGTCATGATCAGATTTTCGAACAATTTCTTATGGTGTACCTCGGGGTACAATTTAAGGTCCATACCTTTTTATTTTTTATATCAATGACCTGCCAGGTTGTCTCGACTTCAGCAAAATTCTACTCTATGCTAATGATACGAGTTTAACCTTCTCTCACACTGGAATATGTAAAGATCAAATCTACAATGATTTGGAGCATGTAGTTGGTTGGCTCTCTGCCAACAAACTAACATTAAATTTTCTTGAATCATATTTTTTGCTGATTTGTTCAAGGCAGAGAGTGTCTACTATTGAAGGAGACATTTCTCGGTCTGTTAACGGCATATAACTCAAAAGAGGGTCTGAAACTAAATATCTAGGTGTAGTGATCGACGAAAAAAATTACAAAACCGAGCAGCACGAATAACTACCGGTGCGCCATACCTCAGTGTAAGAACATGCCCTTTTTTTTCAAGAATTTTAACTTTAAAAAGTAGGTCTCACTTGCCCAAAGTAGAATACAGCTAAAAGCTATAATAATGTTTAAAATAGTTCATGATTTTGCTCTATCCTACTTAAAATATTTTTTTTAAAAACAAAATATCCTGGTTCTCAAGCATACAATTTCATTTTTCTAGTGACAACCTAAAACTACCTAAGGCTAGAAACGATATATAAATGACTTTGCATACATAAGCGGGTAAACTATGGAATTCTCTTCCTGAACTGAATTTTTAAAGAAAGAAGGCTCCTTATCTGCTTTCAAAAAGAAAACCAAGTGCTATGATCTCTGCATCGAAAGTTAGTTCCTATAAATATTCTTCACGAATCGTGAAACGTTGCCAACAAGCATTTCGAGTTCCATCCATCCAATCATTTAAGGTAATGCGCGCATGCATTCGTGCGCATCACTTCTGTGCATGCGCTTTTTATCATTTTATACGTTGGGCTACCTATGACATTTTTAATATTGCAGACAGACCGTTTGGTGTTTAAGGGCGATTATTTTAAAATCACTGTAATTCCAGGTCAACTAAAGCTACAACATATCAAAAAATGAAGGCAGGTATATGAGCTAAATTTTAAGAAAATCGTCAAAATGTCTAGAAAATAGGATCGTAATTATAAAGAACAGTGAAAGTGTAACGTTTTTGAGATTTTAGCTTTGAAAACTTATTCTTCAATACAACAAAATGAGAAGTTTCAGGTTTCTGAATATATCTTGCTAAGTTATGTATCACTTGAAATTATTGCTTTTATGATTAGCGAATGATATGGACTAAAGGTCGCTGAAAGAGCTTGCTATTCCATTATTCTATGGCCTGCCCCCTAAAAAAGATGGCCGCAAGCCCCATGTTTGAGAAATTATACCTAAAAAGTTAAAAAACAAACCGATTTCGATACGATCGCATGCACTACCTTAAGCAATAAAAGCCAATTTCCTATGACCCTATTGGTGAAATAGAGCACCCGAAATATAAGGGCAATTACGAGAAAAGTTTGAAAATCACGAGGCGTAAAGGAGGCGGATAATAAAACTTAAAAACTTGAAAAAGACACGAGGCTAGTCCATCCTCAGGTGCCTGAAAACAAATCTCTGTTATTTTGATCCCAAACAAATTATGCCGTAATACTTTGGACAAATTAAAACATTTTCGAACCGTAAAAATCTTCCAATTGTCGTCATTAAGCAATAAGATGGTCAAAATTGGACTGTACCAATCACATACCAAAACAAAGAATCGATCGATGGAATTATTCAAGTCTATCAAAACGGTCAATGGGGAACAGTCTGTGATGATTACTGGGATATTGAGAATGCCAGGGTTGCATGTCGACAACTTGGTTTTACCAAAGCTGTAGGACTTTGGAGTGCTGGACAAGGGATGGGTAAGGTATGGCTGCATAACATAGAATGCGCTGGCTCAGAGACCTCTCTTGGAAGCTGTTCTCATGCTGCATGGGGTAGTTTGTACTCTAGATGCAACCGCCACGAATGGGATGCTGGTGTTGTGTGTTCAGGATATCAAGGTAAAAAAACCCGAAATCTATCTATTTTGTACAAAGAAATGGTAAACTATTTTGTATTTTATGGTATTGAAACAATCGCTTTTTGTTATCAGTTAGGCTGGTTGATGGTGCAGCAGCTAACGAAGGCCGAGTTGAAGTTAAATACGATGGTACCTGGGGCTCCATTTGTGATAATGGCTTTGGTATAAATGAGGCCACAGTTTTATGTGAAATGCTTGGTTACGAAGTCGCAGTCACCGAGAAGAGTTTTCCAAAATCGTCACATTCAGCGTGGTTGAAAGACCTCTCATGTAAGGGTAGTGAAAATACAATCGAAAATTGTACTCATTCTAACTTTGGAAGCCAAACGTGTTCAAATAGCAGAATCGCTGGAGTCGTTTGTCGTCCGAATGGTAAGTGAAGTGACATATTCGTTCTGATCAATTCCCTATGCGTTGAATAAATGAGTCTCGCGTAGTCCATAGTCTCAAAATTCTCCGTATTTGACTGAGCATTCGTAAAAAAACCGACATAAATAAAAAACTTGATAATGAAGGTTTTGAGTGCCCAATCAGTATTCTTTGAAAGTGATTTTTAGTTCCTCTGTGTCGAGAAAACGTTTATTGACATTAACATGAATTTATGTTTGTTGTTGCAGTTACACGACCAGCTACTGTTAGCATTGTGTCAAACAACAGAGTGGAAATTGATTATTATGGCATTAATAAGTCCATTTGCTCCGATGGCTTTGATGCAAAAGATGCACGAGTAATATGTAGAATGAAGGGATATGTCGATGTAAATCAAATCACTTATATTGACAGTCGAACTCTAGATGTAAAATTAAGACAAGCATGGATCTTGAATATGACATGCCAAGGACACGAAAAGACTATAGACGGTTGCAACATCTTTTGGAATTGGAAAAATAAGCCTTGTCCAAGTCCCAACTTCGTTGGTGTAACTTGTAACTACGGCGTCGAAGGTGTGCAATATATATTATTACCTGTAGAGCAAAGTTTGGTATAGAAAATCTAAAATTTACAAGTTCATTGTTCGTTTTCGTTTTTCAGGAATTTACTTGCGACTTGTTGGTGGAGCTCGTAAAAACAGCGGTCGTCTTGAAATAAGAGTAATGGGAAAATGGGGCACAGTATGTGACAAGGGCTGGGATATCAATGCTTCTGATGTTGCTTGTAGAATTCTTGGATTCCCAAGAGCCCTGAAAATCCAAAAGTTTCAAAAGGGAACTGGTCCTATTTGGCTTCAAAACATATCGTGCGTTGGATGTGAAAGGTCTCTTGACGATTGTTATCATCCTGTGTGGGGTTCAAAATCTAGATACGATCACATTAATTACGTTGGATTAATGTGTCAGGAGGTAACCCAGGAGGTAACTTTTTGCCGGTTTGTGTTTCATTTTTCACAAAGTTAGAAAAAACGTCTGGAACTGGAAAACAAGGATTGTGTACAATGAAATATAATAAGTTTTTTCGTCTCTTGCAAAGTTTTGATGGAGAACTTACAGAACTTACATATGACATTCTTTAGTAAATGTAGGAAAGGTAAAGGGTTCTTGGCATCTAACGGCCTACTCACCCTTATTTTTGTTCCTTTTGTTCTATGTAGGAATGCACGTATAACTCATTGCATTAATATTCTGGAGACTGGTGGATTCTTGAGAACGATATCAACCCAGAAAAGGGAAATAAGGGTATGTAACAAGCTACAGATGTACGTTTCTAACAGTTATGGATATAAGACTCATACAATTATGGATAAATATATTGTTAAAAAGCTTGATATACCTCGCGCTGATTGGCTGGCTACCGTGCTTTTATCAGACTACAGAAACACGTTCAGCGTTTCAAGAAAATAAACTGAAATCAAGATTGCGGTATAAAAACACCTTAATGTTAATGCACAACGATATTGTTTTGAAGACTTTCAAAAATTCAAAAATTAGAAGCGACAGTGGAAACAGCTAAGAAAAAGTAATATTTGCTCTGCTATCAGAGGGAATAATCCATGGCAATCTTAACTAAATATCAAGCAAAGTGGACAGTGTATTTTTGAAGGCAAGTATTATGATATCATGATACAATAATAAAATAAATTATAAAATATTTGAGATACTACGCGTGCTCTGATTGGCTGACTACCGTGTTTATATCAGAGGACAGAGACACGCTCAGCCTTTTGAGGAAAAAAAACACGAAAATTCAAGGAAGAAAATGATTTGAATGTTAAAGTAGAGCCGTAATTTTGTTTCGAAGACTTTAATTTCCTAGGAAACAATTCATTAAACGAAAAATAAGTGACAGTGTAAAATAACTATAAAAAAGTACTAAGATTTTCTCAGCTATCAGAGGGAAAAATCCACTGCAATCTCAGCTAAATACCAAGCTAAGTAGACATTGAGCATTTTTGAAAGCAAATACTGCGCTATTAAGATAAAATAATACATTTAAACCTATGTTTTATTCATGAAAACCTTGATTTTTATTTATATTAAACGGCGTTTTGGGGTAAAAGTCATAATTACGAAAAGTTAAAACTCGGCGTAAGAAACAACCACCTTCAGCTTCAACAACAACAACAAGATATCTTTTTAAAAAGGCATTTTTAAAAAAACCTTATGGTGATTTTTAACAGCTTAGCGAAAAGAAAACGGTATTCTGACTGAGTTTCACTTTAAAATGAATGACGAAGAGCTTGACAAAAAACTGAGAATATACAAAAAACTGAGAAGCTAAAACAAGGCAGGCAAGGAATAGAGTCGATCTTTGCTGCTAACAATTCACTACTGCATTGAAAAATCTCAATAATCCCCCGTAAAACAGATGTACTCAGATAAATTCAAACTCATCTTTTAGTTTATCGAATCACATGTTAAATGCAGCGATCAGGAGCATCAAGGACTGAGAAAAGAAGAAAATGTAAAGCACAAAAATCCTATGAATTTACCAACCTGAAAAAAATTCGTCTCCAAACAATTCACAAGGCCTTACTATCAGAAATGTGTGGCTTATGTCACTCTTTACTGTTTTAGACGAAGTAGAAAAAGACAGCGAGAGTTCAGAAAAGAAAGCTTTTTCCCAGTTTTTCCTCTAAGCTTTTTAAATTCTTGTAAAATAAATAAACTTACAGTCCTTGTAGCTTGTGAACATCAGCCAAAGCGTACACCACGAGCTGAAAGATTCAAACCTTACCTCATCTGTTTAATCTTATAAAACACGTCTTCAGTTCATTCCCAGTACCTCTTCGACTTTGCAGTAGTTTCATTAACATTTAAGAACATTTCTCGCCGTTATTTTGAAAGAGTTTTCAATGATTTTGCCTCGTTAAATTCCATTTCTGTACTAAGGATTTGGTTGCTGTCAATGAAACGTTTGTCATGCGTATAGGCATTGTTTTTGATACTAAGTTGGGAGAATTTCAATTTCATCAGCTTATTGTCGTAAAATAGTTCAAAATATTTTATAAAAGCAATATAAAACGTCCGTTTTATATTCCTTAAATAAAATATATGTTTTATTCATAAAAGTCTCGATTTATATTTATATTAAATGGCGTTTGGCGTAAAATAAATAATAATAATGATGATAATAATAATAATAATAATAATAATGATAAAGCAACAGCCGTGGGTTAGCCAATACATAGTCAAACAATGGCAAGATAAAGATCTACACCAAGACGGTTATAACATTCCTAACGTTGTATATAGTGTCCACACAAATATTGTCCAACAGCTTCTTTCAACAAAGGTGTATCAAGTAACGAAGCTAAAAGGTGACCAAGGAGGTCTGTTCTGCAACGCCAATGATGAGAATGTACCCCACATACTGTGCACCTGCCTAGCTATCGCACAGAAGTTATATAAAGCACGACATGACCGCATACTTCGCCCAATCTACCACGAGATTTTAAAAATGTTTGGGTTTAACAATGGGATCGAATCAACACCGTGGTACCAAGAATCAAACCCAAAAAGCTGCGTCGAAAATGAAAATATTCTCTGGGACATTCCTATACATCACGACATCCCCCAAGGATCGGAGCCAACAAACCGGATATAACGGTAAAGAGTAAGAAGGACAGACAATGGATCATAGTTGAAGGAACAGTGTGCAACGTTGGGCAGATTAGCAAAAGAGAATGAAAACGGAGAAATACGCGGATCTGAGAGCAAGTCTCAAGAGACTGTACCCTAACTATGAAACAATCCAAATTAATATCGTTTTGGATTTCCTGTCAGGACTTCAAAAAGAACTTATCAATAGACTCAATAGGGAAGGACTGATGAATAGAAGAATAGAATAGAACTGATACGGAAATGTCAGAAATGGGTATAATTTCCCAGAATTGTGAAATAATTAAGGCTTTGCATCTGTCTAAGTACAATGCCATTTCAGTACGGAAATTAAGAATTTTGCTTAGAAATTATGGCATATTTCTGCAATCTTCTGTAAAACGTCAAGTCAGACAAAAGTTGAAATAAACCACAATAATAATAATTACATTTGTAAAGTGCAGTTTATCATAAAAATGTTCAGCTGCGCTGATTAAGAATTATATAGTCAGAATCCTCATAAAGGTTCTATCAAGCAATGCAATTTATGATTATTATATCAAAATCTATAACTCAAATTATTGATATGCCTTTTGAAATAGATGCGTTTTGTAAATGCGTAAAACTCGGCGCACGAAACAACCACCATCGGATTCAAAGCTAACAACAACAAAACATTATTTTAAAAATAACTTATTATGGTTTTTAACAGCTTGTTATCTGCTATCAACGGGACTTCGTGCCACAAATGCTTTAGTACCGTTTCCACATATCAGGTTATAGCCCTTTTAATTCAACATCGATATACTCTATACGTTAGTTTGGACGTTTGCTTGTTTGTGCGGATGTGTTGCGCTGGGCGTATGTTAGGGTTTCTGTGAATCCGCTGGATTTTAAAGCTTTTTCGTAGAGTGGCTTGGCTTTATTAAATGCTTCTTCGTTCCATGAGATGTCTGATATCCTACGATTGACAGCTGCGGTTAGCTGTTTAATTATGGTAGGTGGGTGATACACCGAGTTTTACTTTACGTAATTAAGCTTTTCGTCAAACGCCGTTTAAAATAAATAAAAATCAAGGGTTTTATGAATTAAACATGCATTCAAAGCACTTTCCACTTTGCTTGGTATTTAAGCTTTAAGTTTAGATTGCAATGGATTTTTCCCTTTTTGCACTGTCACTTTTTTTTTTGGTTTAATGAATTTTCTTCTAGAAAATTAAAGTCCTCCAAACAAAATTCTGAATCTATGTTAACATTCAGATCATTTTCTTCAGTGATTTTTATTATTTTTTTCTCTCGAAAGGCTGGGCGTGTCTCTGTCCTCCGATACAAATACGGTAGCCAGCCAATACTGGGACTGGGTTGTAGTACTTGTCAAATTGTCTTTGAGACTCTAAAACCTAATTCGAATTGAATTTGGAGCTAAAAAGGTGAAATTTATTTTTTATTTACTCATTTTTACATACTACCTTATTTTCATTCAAGGCATTTACTATTCTTGTGATTTAGAATAAAAAATATCATGTTAATTAAGTGGATTGTCATACATTATTTCACATTTTTACAACTCTGTACACATTTACGGTAGCGTAATTGCCGTAGGATTTTCCTTCTAGAATTCCGTTTTACAAAGATTTGCAAATTATAGAATGGTTTTTATGACAGAAAGTTTTAGATAAACCTTAGATCTATCGTTTGTAATAGTCTAATACTTATGCCTTCCAATTCTCTAGACTATTTTGATTACGTTTTGAGAAAAATCACCGCGAATCATTGACAATACCCATTTTACTATATCTTATAGCTCGAAAATCATTTACCATTACCTCAACGTCTTCCTCGGTGTTGGACTTGCTTAAGAGCGATTGTCTGTAACGGTCACCTACGCCATGAAGAATAGAAAAATCGAACATTTTAAAAACTTGTCAAAAGAATGCCCTTACAGCCCTGATTACGAATATCTAAGTTTTAAGTTTTTTGGGCGAGTTATCGAGTATTTTATGATTTGACTTCCGTCGACCCATTTTATCGGCTCGAGAAGGCCGATATTCAACCGCTCTATAAGACTACTAAACAAATATGAAACTTAGTCTATACTCATTTTCTCAATAAAGAATTATGTCTTCGACGTATTTCAAGCATTTTTATTAAGTATTTCGAAAACTGGATTTTTTTTCGGTATTTATGGTTTACCCCTCTTTCGACCAACTTTGCCGTGGTCGAGAATTCTCATAATTGAAAGCCAAAAAAACCCAATTGGCACATGGACTAGCCAGTTTATATTATACTTGGTAGATAGATTAGTCTTTCGGCTACAAATTCATGAAATAAAATTCTTGGGCACTTTAAAGCGAAAATTTTAAGAGCGTCGAATGTTTATACTACTTTCGCAAATATCGTGACTCTTTAACCTTACACGCCAACAACATGAAATCAACAAGTCGGCTTTAAAAAATTCGTAACTTCAAGTTTAGCAAATATTTTATTGCTTGGGATGAAAAATTTAATCACATGGCTTATTTCTAATAATTTTTTCAAAGTTTTAACGGGTTTCCGAAGCCAAAAACTTTATTTTTCTATGCTAACATTCCGGTAATTAAAACAAACATACCGGCAACCATCAAAAGCGTTTAAAAATGATCTGAAACGAGTTATCAAAGCTTTAAGACTAATACCAGCTAGAAATATCTTATAGCTACAGCGGTTGAAGAAGATTACATCGAATTATGAGCAAACTTCGCTCTCTGTCTCAGTTCTTGAGGTGTATCGCCAAGTCGGGTGATCATCTTGATCATCAGATTGTGTTGAGGAGTATACCTATCTAGGATTGTCCTTTCACTTTAATGGTAATCTTAAGCTAGCTATCAAAAATTTATACAATAAGGCTTTAAGAGCATATCACAGTCTTATGAGTAAAATCTCAAACATAGAAAACGTTCCCATAAAAGCATTGCTTAAGTTATTCGACTCTCTTGTAGTTCCTATTTTACTTTATGGTTGTGAAATATGGGGTGTGTATCTTCTTAATAAAATCTCTTCCCCGGACGTTTTCAAACAGAAGTTTTTTAGCATCATAAATGTTATAGAACGCCTACACTTGAAATTTTTAAAACGTATTTTAAGAGTTCACAGCAAATCTACTAATATTGCAATCTATGGTGAGCTTGGTAGAGTACCTCTAATCGTACAGGTCTCAACCCTGGTGGCAAAGTATTGGTTACGGATAAAAAACCCTGTATTTGACTCTACTCTTGTTGGAAAAGCTGCAAAATATTGTATGCAAACCAATCAGCAAGGGGTAATATTTACAAATCACCTTCTTTATATATGTGAATTGAAATCTCTCTATGATTTTTCGATACCACTTAAAGACATAAATATCTGTGGGAAATTTATTAAGTCAAAGCTATACAATTGTTTTTCTCTTTATTGGACTGACCTAATGAAGAAAGGATGCGACAATGGAAAACTTCGCACCCTTTCCACAATAAAGAGACATTTTGGTTTCGAGAAATACCTAGATAAAATTGCTAATACTAAACATCGTCAAGCAGTGACAAAATTAAGAATTTCCGCACATAGGTTACCTGTTGAATCAGGTCGCTATACAAGAACAGCCTATCATGATCGGACATGTAACCTATGTGCGTCAACAGATGTTGGTGACGAATATCATTTTTTACTAATTTGTAATCATGTTAAATTTGTAAATCTAAGAATTACTTTTTTAGATGATCTGGGGGTTATTTGCCCGGATCTAAGACAATTTAAAAATTATGATCTTTTTAAATATCTACTTCTGATGCATGATGAAATGACTATGCAATTATTCGCCAAATATTGTCATGACATCTTAAACACTTACAATATTTAATAATTTTCTAACTTTATATATTCACACATATGTTATATAGTTATGTTATTGTTCACTATATATTTTCTCATTATATATAGTTTTATTATATAGATTATATAGCTTGATAATCTTATTCAATGTTTGTATCCATTGTATCATTTTGGTATGTAAAGGATTAAAGTTATTTCTATTTCTACTTTGAGTCACCCATGAGCTTTCACTGTTGTCTGATTGACAGTTGGGGGCTGTGACGATGTAAACACCAAAAAAACTTTGATGATGATGATGCAGGGACGGTGGAAGAGAATAAAAAGTGTGTGTGTGTGTGGGGGGGGGGGGGGGGGGGGTCAAGATTTATGATCACTCAGACAAGCAAATTGCAATTGAAGGATTCGAAATTACCCTAAAAATGGGAGGGGCTGAGCTTCTCTCCTAAACATCTGTTGGGTGCTCTAGCCCCCTAGGGTCCCCTAGCACCCAATCTCTACCGCCTATACGATGTGATGATGATAATCTTGATCATGATAAACAAGCACAAACATTGTCAAGAATATATCTTTATGCCTTAAGCGTACGTGATATTCGATGCTCTAAGCGTGTCCAAAAGTCTCATATTCCCCCTACCTTGGTATGTTTTTAGCAATCTGTCGAAGGTGCAGAGAGCTTATTTTTATGTAAATTAAAAAGAGCAGAGGACCAAGTATTGATCTGTGAGGAACTCCGCAAGTTACAGGTCGAGAACTAGACAAATGACCATTTGCGTAACATTGCTGAGTTATATCACTTAGATAGGATTGGAACAAACTCAGTCCAATTTCTTGAATACCATAACATTCTAGTTTCCGGATAACAATTTCATGATTTATAGTATAGTCTTTAGCAGAAGCACAAGATATGCGCTTTACCAAGGATTCGGAGGGAAAGCGCCTCTTCAAGGTAAGCAGATTAAGTCATATTTTTCCAGATCGTCGAAAAAAGCGCGAAAGGGCATAATGAATACTCCAGACCAAGTTGGTGATGATAAGGACGAGTTGGCAGCAGACTATGAAGTCAGATAGTTACCACAAGACACGTGAACGTATCCTGAAAGAAGTCCAACTAAACCACCCGATCATCTACGATACCTTAAATATTTGTTGTTTATATGCGTCAAAGAAAATTTCACATTTTTGTGTCTCAGTGTTGCGTTCTGTCTGTGAGCATTTTGATCTTGCGGTCGACCATATCCAAGTTCGTCGCAAAGCACCATATATCAATCTAATTAAGGAATTGGTAGAGTCCTGCACCTGCTCGCAAAAAGTATAAATAGCGCAAAGTTCTTGAGTGAAGACCAATGTATATCTTTACACACAGGAAAAAAAAAACCCTTGGGCGGTATCCCTTTGTAATTTACAGTAAAGTCAAAGTCAGTTTGTATCAAAGTAAATCGACTTGGTGATACACCTCAAGAACTGAGACAGGGAGCGAAGTTTGCTCATAATTCGTTGTAATCTTTATCAACCGCTGTAGCTATAAGATATTTCTAGCTGGTATTAGTCTTAAAGCTTTGATAACTCGTTTCAGATCATTTTTAAACGCTTTTGATGGTTGCCGGTATGTTTGTTTTAATTACCGGAATGTTAGCATAGAAAAATAAAGTTTTTGGCTTCGGAAACCCGTTAAAACTTTGAAAAAATTATTAGAAATAAGCCATGTGATTAAATTTTTCATCCCAAGCAATAAAATATTTGCTAAACTTGAAGTTACGAATTTTTTAAAGCCGACTTGTTGATTTCATGTTGTTGGCGTGTAAGGTTAAAGAGTCACGATATTTGCGAAAGTAGTATAAACATTCGACGCTCTTAAAATTTAAAGTGCCCAAGAATTTTATTTCATGAATTTGTAGCCGAAAGACTAATCTATCTACCAAGTATAATATAAACTGGCTAGTCCATGTACCAATTGGGTTTTTTTGGCTTTCAATTATGAGAATTTTCGACCACGGCAAAGTTGGTCGAAAGAGGGGTAAACCATAAATACCGAAAAAAAATCCAGTTTTCGAAATACTTAATAAAAATGCTTGAAATACGTCGAAGACATAATTCTTTATTGAGAAAATGAGTATAGACTAAGTTTCATATTTGTTTAGTAGTCTTATAGAGCGGTTGAATATCGGCCTTCTCGAGCCGATAAAATGGGTCGACGGAAGTCAAATCATAAAATACTCGATAACTCGCCCAAAAAAGATCGGATGAATCTAAAACTTAGATATTAGTAATCAGGGCTGTAAGGGCATTCTTTTGACAAGTTTTTAAAATGTTCGATTTTTCTATTCTTCATGGCGTAGGTGACCGTTACAGACAATCGCTCTTAAGAATGATCTTTAAATGACAGGATTTCTGAGAAAATTCAGTGATTAAATTCAAGGTTTTTTTTGGTTTGTTACTTTAAGGATAGATAAACCAAAAAAATTCTGCTTGGTGTGTAGAATGGAATTTCATTGCCCAGAAGACTGATTTGTCTTCACAAGTGAACATAAGAGCGTGTTTTATAAAAGGAACTCAGTACAGTGCATGGAAAACCTGCATCTGCATCGTCACAAGGAGGCATTGATGCTTTGATGCTCAAACTGCATGACCTGATGAACCAACAATCCCATCAGCCAATAAATCAAGTATTGGCATAGAAATTTCTTAAAGCAAAACATGCTGCACTTCCGGTGAATAGGGTGGTAGTCAGGGACAGATGGGGCAATCTGTTCAGATCAATTGTCCAGAAAATCCCGGAAGTCAAGTAACTTTGGCGGAAAGCCTCGACCTCGAGAAGAAAATGGGATATCATTATCAGTCATTGGATGCAAGAGCTTTCGTCTAAAGGAAGAAATCGTATTGCATCGTAATGGGTCAAAGCGTATGTAATCCAAATAATCCGTAATCACCTGTAAATGCTGGATGTAACCAAGCTGAAGGAGGAGTATTTGCACTTAAGGATGGTGCCTACCAATTGGAAATAAATTGTATTTTAAAATAATCATACAAAGTAAAGTACATTTTGAAAGAGCTAAAAGTACAAATAAGAAAATATGCTGTTAGCGTGGTTGTGCTCGTTCAAGGCAGAACATTATTTAAGGCAGCGACGTTCCCTTTATTTTTGTTTAAACGTTTTCGCTTTAAAACTTATATTAGTGATAAACAAAGGGATTTTCTTGCAATCAAAAAATAAATGCCATTGATATCGCAAAAATACAATGATTATCAAGTCTCAAGTCAAAATCTGCACTCTTGTACCTTGAACCCTCTCAACATGATTGCAGAAATGAATGCCTTGTTCCAATCATTTTTCAAGGAAATATTTACAGAAACAATTTTGTTTTCAAGCTATGTGTAGCATCATTATAAAAATGGGGTGTCCTGGCGTTTTAAAGAGATACGAATTTTTAAATAATTTTATTGCGATCAATCTTATACACTAAATTGCGTATTGTAATTGACTCAGCAGCCACGGTTAACGGGGTGTATCTCAATAACATTTGTTGAAAAAGGACCTTAACAATTTCAAAGGGAGACTACTGAGGTTTTGAAGATTCAAGGTTGCTATGGCGGGAGATATCTCTAAGATGTTCTTGAGAATCTTACTCGATTCCACAAATATGGGAAAAAAAGGAAAAAAGATGAGTACAACATATGTCAGTTTAATTGTGTAACAAGGTTTCGCCTTTCCTGGCAAATATACACCATCAAGAAAGTGCTTCGAGAGCATGGTGAAGGAAAGCTGCAAGCTGTTGCAGCTCTAAACAAGGATTTGTGTATGAGCGACCTGATCCATAGATGCAGCACAGAGGAAATTGGAAATTGTTGATGATTTTGGTGAAATCCTGGAAAACGGAGTATGCTAAATTGGATTAGCGACAAAGCCGCAGTGCTAGCTGGAGTTCTTGATTGTGTGAATACCCTCAGTTCGGCGAAGGATTTTGGTGAACAGTACTAGTGGGAAAGAGTGCTTGGAATGCAATGGGATCCTACCTTACAAAAGCCTTAACAAAAGGACTTTACCTGGACGAAAAGAGGTAAGTTATATTAAGTCAGCTTGCAAAGCTGTTTGATCCATGCAGGCTCTTATCTCCCTTTCTCGTGACTGGGAAGATCTTAATAGAGCAGCTTTGGAAGAAAGAGCAAAACTGGGCCCAAGAGCTGGGGATCGACTGGATGTTCAATGCAACTTTAGCTCCACACTTGGGGGATGCATGGGGGTCCATTGTCAAGCTAATCAGAGGGGCAGTTGCATCAACAGCCAACGGAAACGTGATGGCAGAAAAAGAACTCAGGACGGTATTTACAGAGTGATAGGATATGCTAAATAAACTTAATATTAGCACCTGCTCATTGCCTGAGCACAAGACCAACAACCAGCTGCTACCTTGTGAAGTTGATTTTACAGTAAATTCCTCTGAAGAAAAGATTGCTTTGTTAGTTAATCACTGGTAAACGCTGTTTTTAAAAGACAGCCACAAGAGTACGTACCCTACCTACTACGGCGATCAATATGGAGTCAACGAGCGCGCAGCTACTTGAGATTGTACTGGACCCTAACCAGCCAAGTGGACAATGGCGGCTTAGAGAAAGAGTGAAACGCACGAGCGTACGTCAGGGAATTTGAATAAACCAGCAATGGAACTGTCACGTTGTGACATATTTTGTAAATTGTCAACAGATTGTGTACAATGCCTAAAAATAAATATAAAGCAAACTTAAATTTTATTTTTATAAAATGCGAAAATGTATATTCACTTAACGGATCAATTGATTGGAGTACCACAACGGAAAAAGTGTTTTCATCATCTAAATCTTGTATGATTGATAGTTTGGACCTACTTTGTAAACAACTGGATTCTTCTGCCTGCTTTTCAGGTGTTTGATATGAAATATGTGGGAAGCACGGATGACGTCGCGGTGAGAGCGCTCGGTGTCATATGTGATCATGAGTAGAGTTTGTTTGTTGGTTATCTCCTGTGCTTCAAGGGTTTTTTCGCCGGGTTCTCTGGTTTTTCTCTCTCTGCAAAAATCAACTTCTAAATACATATTCGATCCTTGGGCTTCCACCTAGTATGGACCTCAGATTATGTTCGTGATTGTCCCACGGTGTGTAACAACAGCCAAACTTCAGATTTCTTAAATATTTTTCATGCTCAGTGTCGTATGTGAGTAGAGTTGTTTTTTGGTTCTCTCCTGTGCTTTGAGGGTCTTTCCGGATTCTCCTGTTTAGCGGCGGTCCCGTCCCTAACCAACTACAGACGTTAAAAAGGAACACGAGTTTATTGAACCACTAACACGTTTTATCCTCTATTAATGAAATTGATTGAATTGATTAACTTACTTGCTACTCCTCAAAAGTTAACAATATCTCGTTATAAAAATATTATAAGTATCTGAATGGCACATGATGAGCTGTTTTGGGATATTTTCATCTTAACTATATGAATATGTTGGACAGAGTTCAAGCAGTACCATTCTGTATAGAACATGCATTAACGTACATTTCTACATATTGCTACAAAGATCGGGAACGCTCTTGATATGTCTCTAAAGTCTATTAACAACTTACTGATTTTCAAAAAGAAGTTAAAGTTGAACTTGATACAAAAGTTTAAAATAGACAAAATAAATTAGGATGGACATTTTATTAGGATTTTTATTGTATTTTTCTAGTTTAATCTGTAAATCTACATACAATAGCTTGTCTTATGGGAATGTTAACAAATTTTAATTTGTATTGAATCGTATTGTATTATAGAGATCGATAAACAGCAAGAACAAACTAAAATACGACTTTGACCGGATACAAGTCTAAAACAATGGTCAATGGGGAACAGTTTGTATTGATGGCTGGCGTATTGAAGAAGCCAAAGTTGCATGTCGACAACTCGGTTTTACCAAACTTATTAACTGGAGATATAGACGAAGGGAGGGGCCAATCTGTATAACTGTGAGTATTGTCGTCACCAACTCACAATTCATTTAATTGTTATTGAATTTGTGCTGTTATTCAAGCAAAATGTGATAACCCAGTCTTGGAGAAATATACGATTACTTGGTGTTTCTGGTATTGTTCAAGTGTACCACGGTAGAAAGTGGGGAACAGTGTGTGATGATGGCTGGAGTTGGGAGGAAACCAAGGTTGCATGTCGACAACTTGGTTTTACCAAAGCTGTACGTTATTGGCACGATAGACATGGAGAGCAAGGACCAGACAACGTGGCATGTGGTAAAATATACTCTTGGTGCAAGGGCCACACTACTGATGTTGCTGTGATTTGCTCTGGATATAGAATTAGGTGTATTTATGGATATCCAACATTAGTACTAAGTGAACTAGTGATCTGCATTCTGTTTGGTTGCTCTTCTAGTGGTCCATTAGCGCCGGTTTTGCAAGCTAAACCAAAGTGTTTTTGATTCGTCTGTTATCGACAAAGCTCAATTAGTACTAAACATATTTATTTTTTGAAATGATAAGCTACAAGTTTGAGGTAGAAATGCCAAAAGAGTTCATAGTTCTTCAACTAATTTTGACTTGAAGTGTGCACGCTACTAACGGTATCAAACAACTCACTGTCTCAATAATATAAATGTATGAGAACTGATTGTCATATTCGTCATTTCACTACCAACCTGTTACGAGGCTCCTGGTTCCTCTACTAAAGGCTGAATATGGCTGTTGATGAGAAGTCAAGAAGTAGTTATAACTCAAGTACCTCTACAAGCACAAGACTTTCCATCTTGCTGTTTATTTGTGACCTTTCGCCTCGTATGGTTTACGGTCTGAAATTTATGAAATAAATTCTTTACCTTTCGCCTTGTATGGTCTGGTTGAGCGGCATAATTTATAAAATGGGTTTGTGACCTTTCGTCTTGTATGTTTCGTATTTAGAGTTTCAAGCAGCGTAATGGTGTTTATGAAATAATATGAGTTTGTCACATTTCACATTTTTTAGGTTTGTGACCTTTCGTCTTGTATGTTTCGTATTTAGAGTTTCAAGCAGCGTAATGGTGTTTATGAAATAATATGAGTTTGTCACATTTCACATTTTTTAGGTTTGTGACCTTTCGTCTTGTATGTTTTGCATTCAGACTTGCGAGCGGCGTATTGGTGTTTTGTAAATTATGTTTAGATTTGTATTTAAGATCCTAGGCCTCGAGCGGCGTACTAGTGTTTTACGAAATTATTTTTGTCTATTGCTTGCGGATTTGCAGAGTGTTTTATGTAATTTATGCGTCTTTGGAATACATTTGTTCAAAATCTTTCGGCTTGCCGTGTGCGTGCTTGTCCTGCAAGCAACCTAATTAGTGGTCTGATTTCGTAACTCAGGTAAACAGTTGGTTCTGCCTGAGTAAATGTTTTCAACAACTCCGTGCATTTGCTGCATGTCGGAATTCGGCTGAATTTGGAGTACAAAAAATAGGTTCCAATTCTCAAAATTTAATAATAATAATAAGGGAAACCACGAGAGCACACATTTAGCTAATGACATCGGCAAGTTTTTTTGTGCAGAAGATCGAACACATTCGTACGGATCTACACAGCTGCTGTTTAATATAGCCCAACTACAGAGCCACCACCATCTATGTACTCTGCTCAGTTAGACTTGTTCACAACTTTTAAAAGAAAATATGACGTCAAGAGCCTAAAAGGGAAATCAAGTAAGAAGTCCTGCAGCTTGGATCCAGTGCCCACCCCTCTCTGGTCTTGATGTCCTCCTACCAGTTGTTACTAATATGATAAACCTCTCTCTACAAACTGGATGTTTCCTTGACAACTGGAAACAAGCGGATGTCAAACCAAGATTGAAGAAACCCAGCGCAGAGGCAACGTTTACCAACTTACGCCCCATCAGTAATCTGTCATTTGCCTCAAAACTGGCTGAGCAGCCTGTGTCAAATGCATGATCTCCTGACCACTCACAAGCTCTACCCTAAAGCACAGTCATCATACCGCGAATTCCACAGTACTCTTTTTTGAGTCAAGAATGATATCGGCAACGCGTCATTTTGCTTGTGCTTCTCGATCTCAGTGCAGCTTTTGATAGTACTGTGGACCACACAATACTGCTTGATCGTCTCTACACGGAATTTGGCATATCGGGCATGTGTACTCGTGGTTCAAGTCCTACCTTCACAACAGATTCAAGTCCATCTGCATTAATGGTGGGACATCGATGAAGTTCCAAGTAAAGTACGGTGTACCACAGAGATCCTGTATCGGCCCTCTACTCTTCGTCCTTTACGCAAGCAAGTTGTTCAAAATCATCGAACGCCACCTGCCCAATGTCCATGCCTATGCTGATAGTACGCAGCTGTATATCTCGTTTAATGCCTACTCCAGTGCTGAGCAGTCTGCTGCTGTTGAGGCCATGCAAAACTGCATTACGGCCATCAGAGAATAGATGTTCCAGGATAGATTAAAGCTGAACAATGACGAAGTTACGAACCTTGGCTGCTGGTTCGACGGACAGTTCAAAATGGACACACACATCAATAACATCTGTAAGGCCACATTTTAAAATTTATTTAACATTTAAAGGAGTAGGAAGTTTCTTAGTTTTGAATGTGCACAGATTTTAGTGAATACTTTCGTGACTAGTCGCTTAGACTATTGCAATAGCCTTTTATATAGGTTGCCTAGCAACCAGCTACAAAAACTCCAACGCGTGCAAAATGCAGCTGTGCGCCTCATCTTTAATGTCGGACGCTTTGAGCACATTACTCCTTCTTTGTACCCATTAGCTACATAATTCAGTTCAAAATCTTGCTTCTCGTCTTCAAAGCTTTTATGGACTTGCTCTTTTTGTATTCAGAACTATCAGAAATATCCTACTTTTAAGAGTCTTGCTACATTGGATGACCGCTCATTTACGTGTGCGGCACCCAAACTGTGGATTGATCTTCCTAGCAATATCCGTCATGCCAATAATGTAACGTAGTTCTCTTTAAGCGCCTGCTAAAGACCCATTTGTTCAGAGAGGCGTAGAGTCACTAGCTATATTTGATCATCTTACAAAAATGTAACTAGATTTGTAATTATTACCCATGTATTGATATATACATTGTACTTATTTATCTAGCTACATTATATATTATAGATTAGTTTCTTGCCTCATACCCACATATTGTATTGTTATTCAGCTAATTAGTTATACTATTTTAGAAACGCTATTGTAATTATTTCCCATTTGTGATGCGCGTGTAAGCATTTTCCTATGTAACACGTGCAACATAAGTCAATAAATAATAATAATAATAATAATAATAATAATAATAATATTTTTTAATAATAGTAGTTTTATTGACAATTCCTTTAACTAAAAAAAATTATAATAAGAAGCAATGAATCTAAATGTATTGATACTAATGTCTTTGTACAAAAAGTAGAATAAAACCTTATAGTAGCTGGTCGTAGGTAAAATATAAGTAAATAATACCATCCCTGATATTTGTTCAGAAAGCTCTAGTAATAGACAACAAAAAATATCACGGACGATATCTAATAATTTTTGATATCCTTTTTATATACTTGTATATATATATTGACACATTGGAATATATACATGTACAGCCTTTTGCAAAAATGATGGCCGTTTCAAGTAAATTTACAAGTATATCAAAAGAGAATAGAATAGAGAAATAATAGAGAAAGGAATGTCAAGAAGAAAAAGAATCCTTTTTAGTACAACTGATAACCTTTCTTTCGTTCCCTTCTGCTTTAAAAAGATTCCCACATAAACCATAATACCACAAAAAGAAAGATAATGAAGGCTATATATAATTCGGCTGTTGTAGTAGAAAAGAAAAGTAAGACATTAAGACTAATATTCAGTCAAAGATGTTCCCAATTTTGAAACCTTTAATTTATGAAAACACTATTTCGGCAGCGAATTTTCATACTATAAGAAGCCCGGCGTATATTTAATCAGTGAAGACCGCTTCAGTGATTTTAAGTACGGTCTTGCCATATTTTCATATTGTCTAAAGATATCTACTATTGATTTATAATGATAATAAGTCAATTATAATTTATATAGCGCCCTTTCTATGTGAATACTCAAAGGCGTTTTACAAGCATTAAAGGTGGTTATTTTGAGGTGTAGTTACTGAGGGTGGTCACTGCCAGGGTCCTCAGTGGTTCTTTAACGTCCCTCCGATATTAGTTAGTGATGAAGTGTGGAGAGACGGGACCGCCATTTAAAGTTGTCATCCGAGCCACTTTCAAGTCTAACCATTTATTATAGATGTTATTACAAAGGTAGCAATTCCTCCTCAGTTATTTTAAGACTCGGAATGTTAGTTATCTACAATGGAAAAAACACCTCGAGACCCTTACAAAACAGGAATCCCAATTCCCATAGTAAGAACTTTTGGTCTTTCAACCCCCCTTACAATGTTGAGTGGAGGTGTTATCGGGAGCCACCAATGGTTAGGCAAAACAACATTGATTATGGGGAGGGGGTTATAATATCTGAGACTAAATTGTAGATCAACATTTTGCAAATATTTCCACAAGATTACAAATTTAGCATGAGGGTGTCATTAATCTCAATTTATTTGCCGATTGTAGGACTCCAACCACGACCTTCCACACAACAGACCGACCCTCTTACTAATGTAGCCAACCGGGAACAAACATTGGGAAACATACTACTTCCAGCTGTACGAAAAACTAAGCTTGAAAACGATTGTTGTCGTAATTCAAGCGGCCCTCGCCCGAGTCTTAAAAGTCATATATTTCACGGAATTTGAGGAGATGGATCGCAAAGATTTACTTTAATTTTTTAAACAACACGTATACTTCAACTTTCTTTCTCTAAATTCTTTGAAACGCGTGTTTTTGTATTGGGAAGAGACTTGGAGCAAGGGCTGCTTGGCTAAGTATCGAAGCGCGCTGTGATTGGACGGTTCGTGCGTGCTCCGGACACCTGGTTATGGGCTACAATACAATAAACTTTATTTTACGAGGGAAAAATACGTATTAACAGCTATAAAGGTTATCTAACATACGGCCCTCTAATTAAATAAATAATTAAACTAAATGTAAATAACAATATGTATGAATTATATATTACTAATATTTTATGAAAGATAAGTTTGTGATAGACTAAACAATAGGAACAAGAAAAACGTAAGACCAATAGACTAAAACAATAATTACTAAGAGATACAAGTTAAGGTAAAGATACGGAGAAGGAAATAAAGATTAAGAAGAAATACAGTTACAACTCATAAGATCTTTGACGTGTTGACTGCCATTTTGTTTTGATCAGCCCATTCCGAAATATCGTTAGCAACATGATTGAGTTGAAGTTGAATGTCATTGATAGAAGAACCAGTTGTTAGTATAGTGGTGTCATCAGCGAACATTGTAGAATTAGAGTGAGAAATTTTTGAAGGGAGATCATTGATAAATAGAAGAAAAAAGAGAGGTCCAAGAATGCTTCCCTGAGGAACACCAACTGTGACAGGAAGCGAATCAGATAATATACTCTTGAAGGAGGTACGTTGGCAACGACTACTAAGATAGGAAGTGAACCAATCCAAGGCTGATAAAGAAGAACCATAAATCTTAAGTTTAAGAAGTAAAGTGCAGTGATCAACAAGGTCAAATGCCTTCTTAAGGTCAATAAGAAGAAGACCATTTAAACGTTTATTATCCATAGTAGTAAGAAGTTTGTCAGTGAGATCCGTAACTGCTAGCTCACACGAGCGAAATTTCCTAAATCCGAATTGATTGTCAGTAAGAAGATTGTGTTCGGTTAGGAAATCATAGAATGATATATGGACGTGACGTTCGAGCACTTTAGAAATAATTGCAAGAACAGATATTGGACGGAAGTTAGAGCAATCGAAAAGTGAACCAGCTTTGAACAAAGGAGAAACTTTGGCAATTTTCCACAAATCAGGAAAAACACCAGAAGTGATACTGAGGTTATAGATCTTAGTGAGAATAGGAGAGATTGATGGCGCTGGTAATTTAAGAAAATGACCATTAAGTCCATCCAAACCAGCAGCCTTCCTAGAAGACAAGTGCTGAAGTGAATTAAGTACGAAAGATTCTGTAATAGAGGGAATAGTAAAAAAGGTATTAGGCGGGAGTTTAGAGTTAACGAAGTTAGTAAGATAATCCCAGTTGGGATTTGAATTATCATTAAGCTTAACAGAAGCCGTAATGTTCGTAAAATGAACATTAAATATATTAGCAATATCATAAGAATTAGTAATCTTCTTATCATCAACAATCAAGTAATTAGGTAAGTTACAGCACTTGGAGGGAGCAACATTGCGAATAATTTTCCAAAGATTTTTTGGATTATCAAGGTTAGCGTTGATAGAATTACGATAGAAATCACGCTTAGTGTCTCTAATCAAGTGAACCACTCGATTTCGTGCAGTTCTGTATTCGCGCCAACAAACAGCAGTATTAAAAGAAATAGCACGCTTATGTAAATTATTCCGATCCTTAATTGCAGTACTAATCTCACCAGAAAACCATTCAGGCTGATGAGGCCTTTTTAATTGTAGGGAGATATGTTTGGGGTGTTATACAAGTCTACTACAATGGAACATGGGGAACAGTGTGTAGTGATGACTGGGATTTGACTGATGCCAACGTTACTTGTCGACAACTTGGTTACACCAAAGCTGTAGATTACTGGACTGGTGGACGAGGAGAGGGACCAGTATGGCTGGACGACATGCGATGTACAGGCTCAGAGGCCTCACTTCAGAACTGTCCTCACCCTGGATGGGGAGTTGTCAGCTCGAACTGCAATGGTCACACTGAAGATGCTAGGGTACTGTGTTCTGATAATCCGTCCAATTATTTTTCCCTTTGTTATTTAATATTACGTTTGCAAAATTGCAAATGGTTATAAACATTAGATCGGCAGCCCCAATGTCTACGAGTCTATAGCAAATGAGGTCGAAGGGTAAATAGGCTATTGACTGGTAAACCATAAGGGCGAGAGTTCTAATGGACTACTTCGACGATGTGGCGGCCATTTTGGTAGGGGGCAAATATACAAATCTTTGTTACACTTATGGCATTGATTTAAATTAACGTTTCACGCCTAGACAACTTAACAAGAGATAAATTAAGAAGATGGGCATGAAAGAAAGACAAATAAACGAAACCTCCTATTTTACCCGACATTTTTGTTTTCTTTGGCCACTGAACACCCCATAATTCATTGTGATAATGACTGATACTACGTAGAAAAATGAAATTCTTGTCACTTAACAAGCATGATTGGGCCAGAGAAACCCAGGATTTGCTTTTTTTTCTTCATCAGATCCTACGTATACCCCTAGTATCTCGTAAAATGTTATTTTCATTAATTCAGATTCAAGATGGCCGCCGCATCGTCGAAGTAGTCCATTGTATGAGTATGAAAGCAAACCACGCGGAGGATCATGAACCATGGCGGTGATGATGATCTGATATTAATTTTCCGAGGCACCCCAATCTCAAAAGCCCCCAACCTCAAACAGCCTATTCTTAAAAACTCCAAGCTCCAAAGCTTGAAATTCAAACAGGGAGATTCAACAGACAAGACCCCCCCCCCCCCCCAATTCGCAAAAAAAATTACACCATAGCAGAGCTTTGAGCCTTGAGCAATCAAACGTAGCACCAAATAATGTGCTGTCATCCCAAGAGTAAGTTCAAGAGAGGCTATTAAATCTGAAACATAAAGGTCTGCGAAACGGGATGCCAAAACAAGGAGGCTCAGGGGAAGATGGCTTGAGCGCCAGTAATATCTAACTAGGCAATTAACCTACCTTTCACCTTTCAAAACTGTCAACCTGGAGCGGGAGAGGCAATCCATTATTTAACGAAACACAGAGTAAAATAAACAATAAACAATTAACTTTTGTTCACGAGTAAAAGAGCATTATGATGAAAATTGGATTATTATATTATCATTTTCTTTTTCAGTCATAATAATTCAAACAACTAGTTGTTGTCTGCCTGTTGGAACATAGGTTTCACAAGCACAGTTTATCGTTAGTGCTTACATGGAGAGCAAGCTAAAATCTAAACCACATGCGAAGTACAGGCTTAGAAATTTCATTAAATGACTATCTCCTGGTATGCTGGATTGACGGAGGGTTCTAAGCTCTAACTGCCCAACTCATAATGATGACTTCTACTGGGAGGAAGTCAAGGTTGCATGTCGTCAACTTGGTTTTACCAAAGCTGTATATCGTTGGTACTATGGACATGGAGAGCAAGGACAAGTCTGGCTGGACGACATGCAATGTACAGGCTCAGAGGCCTCACTTCAGGACTGTCCTCACGCTGGATGGGGAGTTGTTAGCTCCAATTGCAATGGTCACACTGAAGATGCTAGGGTTCAGTGTTCTGGATACCACCAGTAATTTTGCAAACGTTGTAATGTACGAATATGTCAAAACGATTTTGAACATATTATGAGATGGGCGTTACTACTACTTTCTAAGTGTAAAAAAGTGGTGGGAAAATGTTATACATTTTCTCAAATTGTATTTTATATGCTAGCGCAACGTAATATCAGGTAAAAATAAAAGGAAATACAAGTAAACAAATGACTTAATGCCAATAATAAGTCAACTGAGTCTATTTAGAGACGAATACCTGGTCCATAAACTTTCCAAGAAGATAATTTTTTTAATAATTCAAACTTGGAGATCCCACAGAGAAGATCCCCCCCCCATCCCAATTCGCAAAAAAAAAATTAAATCATAGCAGAGCTCTGAGCCTTGAGCAATCAAACGTAGCTCCAAATAATGTGCTGTCATCCCAAGAGTAAGCTCAAGAGAGGCTATGACATCAGAAACATAAGGGTCTGCGAAACGGGATGCCAAAACAAGGAGGCTCAGGGGAAGATTGCTTGAGCGCCAGTAATATCTAACTAGGCAATTAGACTAGCTTTCAAAATTGTCAAACTAGAGCGGGACAGGAAATCCATTATTTAACGAACCACAGGGTAAAATAAACAATAAACAATTAACTTTTGTTCACGAGTAAAAGAGCATTATGATGAAAATTGGATTATTATATTATCATTTTCTTTTTCAGTCATAATAATTCAAACAAACTAGTTGTTGTCTTCCTGTTGACAGATAGGTTTCACAAGCACAGATTATCGTTAGTGCTTACATAGAGAGCAAGCTAAAATCTAAACCACATGCGAAGTACCGGCTTAGAAACTTCATTAAATGACTATCTCATGGTATGCTGAATTGGAGGAGGGTTCTAAGCTCTAAATGCATGCCCAACTCATAATGATGACTTCTACTGGGAGGAAGTCAAGGTTGCATGTCGTCAACTTGGTTTTACCAAAGCTGTATATCGTTGGTACTATGGACATGGAGAGCAAGGACAAGTCTGGCTGGACGACATGCAATGTACAGGCTCAGAGGCCTCACTTCAGGACTGTCCTCACGCTGGATGGGGAGTTGTTAGCTCCAATTGCAACGGTCACACTGAAGATGCTTGGGTTCAGTGTTCTGGATACCACCAGTAATTTTGCAAACGTAATATAGAAATATGTCAAAAAGATTTTGAACGTAGTATGAGATGGGCGTTACTACTACTTTCTAAGTGTAAAACGATGGTGGGAAAATGTTATACATTTTCTCTAATTGTATTTAATATGCTAGCGCAACGTACTATCAGGGAAAAATAAAAGGAAATACAAGGAAGCAAATGACTTAATGCCAATAATAAGTCAACTGAGTCTATTTAGTGACGAATACCTGGTCCATAAACTTCCCAAGAAGAACATTTCTAGTCCACGGTTTTAACTAAAGGTATCGAATTTAGCTTTTGTTGGCTGCTGAATGTGCTTGAATGTTCACTATTGTTTGTGTTCTATCGTGTTTGTCAAGGTGAAGCCATTTTTGTCAGGTAAGTGGAGCTGTCTCGACGAAAATCTTTGATTTTCACTGCGCAGTGAATTGCCCTGCGCTCGAAAACTAGGCATTAAAGTCGCTTATTCTCAAATAAACAACTTAAGATTAGTACTTCAAACAAAACGAAACTGGCCGAGCTGTCACGAATCTGGGCACTTAAGTTGACGTCGAAATATTAATTTTATTTTATCACATTAAAAGATTCAAAGAAAGTATCTACATCATAATGTTACCTGATAAATTTGCCTTTTTGTGACACATTTTTATAGAATTAACGTTTTCCGTAGAGAAGATATAGTATTCACAACCTGAAGTGTCACGAAACTGGGCAACATACTGTACAGTTGGGCTAGTAAATATAAACATTTCATGGAGTTCCTGACCCGCAATGAACATCAGCATCTTCATCGTGATCGCCACAGTTATGAACTCCCCATCCACGGTGACTGCAGTCCTGAAGCGAGGCTTCAGAACCTGTACATGCCATGTCGTCTAGCCAGACTGGTCCCTCTCCTCGTCCACTGCCCCAGGAAGATATAGCTTTTGTGAAACCAAGTTGTCGACAGGCAACCTTGGCATCATTGAAACCCCAGGAATCATCACACACTGTTCCCCATTGACCACTTTGGTAGACTTGTACAACACCAACAACATAGCCCCTTGTATCCTGTTGAAGTCGTTAAAATACTTCTTTTACATCATGAAATTTGCCACATAATTTGATTGTTTGTTCTTTACATTCGGTTATCATTTCCTTATGAGGCTGCGTCTTTATATTCTTGCTTACAAATCTGAGGATTTGGCTTCTTAAAAGATTGGATTGACATGTTAGGATTATCAACCGATGATCGCTTATTCAGCTTGCTCAATTCATGGTCTTCTGACTGTTTGATCTGCTGGAAGGTGAAACAATTATATTTTTAACTATATTATCTTTTTGTTGCTAAAGGTAGAAGTCTTGTCAACATTTTTATCATCAACTCATCTTGTTGCGAAACCCTTATAAACAAAAACTAAAAAATGAAAACCATCTCTGGCGAAAGCTATATAAACGTAGGGGGGAAGGGATGCAAGGGGGAAGTTTATATTCATTTATCCATAATTTTGATTTGTTTACTGCTTTTTCTCACCGTCTGATTTTTAGCTTTTAGAATTGTTTTTGGATTGCAACTTAGATTTTAATATATTTTAGATCCCTTTCAAAACATATTTTTATTAGTAAAGTTTTTATCAAATTTTGTAATTGAGTCGGAAGAGCCCTTGGGGGATGATTCGATAAAATTTGTATATATGTATATACGTGTGTTTGATATAAACTCCACTGTTTTCATTGCTACAAGCTGATCGAGACAGCGACTTGGAAATATACCATTTTCGAATTCTTACAATAACGATGTGTTTCTTGATTACAGACTCATTTCAGCGTCAGACATTTCACAAATACCAACGGTAAAGTAAAGATTAGACAACTTCATCAACACAAGCACCTTCAAATTCCACGGACCTTCACTGGAACGCTTGAATATTGTACACAAAATCGAGGCTAACCCTGAGCAAAATGGGACCTCGAAACTGGAGTATTGGGCAATACCCTTCCGTCATTCAAATAAAACGTTTCAGTAGTAGTAAAGAAAACAGTGGCAAAAATACTGAAAAAGAAATGACCGTATTAATTCTCGCTTTTGCGGAAAATCGCTATTAAACCAAACGTGACGGTCCCGAGGGTGTCCTCAGTAATTAGTGTTGACTTAATAGGTCTTTCATTATTTTTTCCTTTTGTTGGAAACATAGAAAGAAGAAAGGGTACCATTTGTAGCAGAAATAATTCCTTTTTTGGTCAACCCGGCCTATTTTCCCTCAATTGTTGTTACAGTTTCGAAACCGTTTGTGTTACACCGTTTTTCCCTTTTGCTGTTTAAATTTTTTTTTTCTGTTCTTTTTGTGTAAGGCTTATATTATTAGAGACAGCGGTACTAACTTTATCAGTATTATTGTTGTCAACTGTACCATCACATCACATATGTAGGAACCACAATCAGAATTAACGTAGATGTTGTTACATGCATACTCGCAGCACTTTACCGTTGCAATATGCAATGACCAGTTATACAAAATTTAATGCCAAACAGAATAGAATACCAGATAATAGCAGTGAATAGAATGAAATTTCGGTTTGTATGTTTATGGTTCATGATTACTGGGAATGGAACGATGCCAAGGTTGCATGTCGACAACTTGGTTATACCAAAGCTGTATACTGGTACTATGGACATGGGGAGCAAGGACCAGTCTGGCTGGACGACATGCGATGTACAGGCTCAGAGGCCTCACTTCAAGACTGTCCTCACGCTGGATGGGGAGTTGCTGACTCTGGCTGCAAAACTCACAAATATGATATTGGTGTTATGTGTTCTGTATACTTGTGCTTTATTTGATCAGATCGGCCTTGCAAACTAATCTCATTTTCAAAGGAAATATCGACTAATTTCAGTGTAGACACACATTTTGAGAGACTTGAAGCTCAAGTTTTCTGTGACAATGGTCATGAATTCATTGCGATTATCTAGTGGATAAAAATACGTCCTACTCTTGAAAGTTATGTAGAGTATCAGCTGACTACTCACGACGTCCTAATATAACGTGAGATAGCATTTCGCCTGCGCAGACTCAGTGTTTGCCGCCTATACTAGCGACCTGTTGTAGCATCTTGATGAGTGATAATTTGCTCCTCAAAATGTCTGAAAATAGCACAAAAGTTGACCCTAATGACTTAAAACGGAGATAAGAGGTACCAAGGAAGAAAGGAAGCAAAGGAATGAAGAGCAAACCCGATCTACACGAAGACATATCAAAGTTCAAGTCGAGGAACATGAAAAGAGCGCCAAAATTGGTGACTCTCCTGGTGACACACAGGAAAAACAACTCCTATCAACCGTAACGCACGAAGGATTTGCCCACCTTTCCAATACAATGGCTAATGTTATTTCGGAAGCGTTCCAAATCGCGCAGAATGAGGGGTCAAATACGTTTTTGGATCTAATTATGTGCTTGGAGTGCAATGAGCCAGTGCGAAGTTAATGAGTGGCGGGAGATTCAAATACAGAGAAAATGGCTGAAACTCTGTTACCAGTGCATCTTCCACGCGGTTTTAAGCATTTCTTTGAAAACAAATTCATGACATACATACGGCTTTTGAAAGATTAAGCTTCAAACAATCACAAAGAAAAAACCTACTACCTTGGCAATGACAATATTAGGGACTTTGAAATGTATTTTATGGGGATAACACAAATCTCTAATATTCATGGCTCTGTATCTCTTAAATTTAAAGGTGCGACGAATGTATACACACGGCTTCTTGTAGGTCGTGAAATGTACTCGCTACAGCTTACTGATCCATTGTTAATTAATTACTTGATGATCCCTTTGTCCGCGATTTGTTATGTCCCATGGGAATTTTGGAAATTCTGAAATTCTGATCGTTCGTATTGATCCCAGTATCAAGGGTTCAACCAAAACGGTGAATAGAGCGATAAATCTTATCGCTATAGAGAAAAGTCGACTTTACAGTGCAGGAGTTTCTCTCCAGACTCCTAGAGATCTTTTTTCTTCAGTCTGTTGACACATATGAAAAAAAGGCTCTTTTATGTATTTCTCTCACATGTTAAATATAATTAATAAGTACTGCATGGCCTTAGCTCTATTTACTTGCCAATAAATCACACATGTTTGACATTCAATGGCTATGGGCACATCCCATAGCCTGTTTATTCAATTCAAATATCAAAATTCAAATTATATACAATTCTAAAATTACGCCCAAGTAAAGGTGTGGGCATACAAAACGCACCAAGAGAAAGGCAAGGGGAGGAGGAGGGAATTAAGAAAGTATTGTTGTTGACTTGCTGATGACTCCACGCGACTGAAGCAAGCAATGTGATAGTCACGTGGCAAGCCAATACTACCCTATAGGGGGTATTGCGAATTGACCTCATTCCTTCACACTCTCTTGGTTATTCAAATTAAATCTTATGAAATTCGAGTAAATACATAAAAATACTATTTGTATACAAATATTCCATTTACGATGGCATCAAATAAGTAACAGTCATTAAAAAATATGCTCAGATTCCCGTCAGTAATCACATGAAATTTGTTCTTTGTGTGTTTTGGTCTGTTTTGTTTTTGAAACCCAAAACATTCTTAGAAACTAAAAGAGAATTATATGCGCTTTACTGACAACAACAGGTCTCCAGACAACAACCGGACCGCATTTAGCACCTTTAATTGGTATGGATTAAACCTGAAATCCGACATGAGAAACCAGAATACCCAATAGTCAATAGGAATCAAGCCTTTAATTCACTGAATATTTAATTAATTTATTCCAAAAAAAAATCAAAGAGTCCCTTAAACAAAGGCCATTCTGCGCGATGAGACGCTGAGAGGAGACCTTAGGCTAGAAGTCGTTTACGATGAGGAAAGTGAGCCAGAAGTTCCAAAAATACGAGACCACGAG
This sequence comes from Anthopleura xanthogrammica, assembly GCA_964019055.1. Classification (NCBI taxonomy): domain Eukaryota; kingdom Metazoa; phylum Cnidaria; class Anthozoa; order Actiniaria; family Actiniidae; genus Anthopleura; species Anthopleura xanthogrammica. Next base: position 17,513,927 of record OZ025207.1, on the reverse strand, counting down.
GGCGAAAAACCCCCCGCGAAGAAGTGCCGTGAACAACAACAACATCCTATAGAAATAGATGTGGACACGCCGGGCCCGCGCTTATGAAAAAATCGCCGTGTTTGACATTTTTTGTGTTCAGCGGTGTTGCGCACTAAAACAAAATGGCGGCCGGTTGTTTTACCACTGAGCAAGTTCTAGAGCTGGTTTTAGAGGATATAGAAGGGGATGAAATTGAAGAAAATGCAGGAAACGAGGAAGAGGAGGATGAGAAAGAACTAAAGGATTGGATAGAAAACGATGAAGAGGAGGACGAGAAAGAATTATTCAAGATTTTGGAGGGCTTTAAAAAGGATGACAACAAATTTAATACCTGCTTTTTTCAAGAGGCTGCAACGGAAGTTTTGCTACCTTTAATGAAGTTATCACGCCATGCAAAGTCTTATGAAACCTCAAGGTCTGACATATTACTCATATTAAGCTTCCCGTGTGCCCAAGTATTTAAAAGAGAATCAGACCTTTGGCTGCATACAATTTATCGCAGACTTGCTGGAAGAGTTCGAGTAAAGACTCCTTACTACGCTGAAATACACTGCGCTATTCCCTTTGAATTATTTAACTTTATTACTCGCTTAGTAAAAACTTCCAAGGACAGATTGTTAAATGAACCACATTGTTTTCAAAGTAAAAACAAGAAAGGCGAAGTGATCTCTTTGACCTGTATTCAGTCAGTGAAAGTTTTATTTTGCTTGCTGTCTGGAAAGGAAAACCATGATGTAAATAAGTTCTTCAAGAGAACACTGGCATCTGGCAAGAGAAGAAATCACAAACTAAGTGTCTTTGTTTCTGATGTGAAAGATTTTGCCTTTTTTTATAAGTTCAGCAAGGAAGAATTGACCATTTCATTCCACTTTTGTGAGTGGAATTCTTTTGGATGCCCTCAACACAGTTCATAAACCAAAAGTGACTTTTTTGTTTACTATTAGTAGTTTTTAACACTGGTACCTGATCTGTAAAGCTTACCTTGCATTAAGTGAGCAAGCTCCCAACACATATTTGTAATAAAAATGCATTACTGACTCCACATGTAACATACACTTATTTGATTATGTTAATGTATAAATATACAAAATACATCTGTCTGATTTGACAAACTCAAATATTTGTGTTCACTTCTTCATACAATTCAGATGGTAAAAATGTAATACATAAAGACCAAAGAGTAATCTAAAAACTGTGTGGGGGAGAGGGATGGCAAAAATTAAAACAAAAACAGAAGAGACTATTAAGAAAAGCCTTATTCCCCCATCCCCCTAACTTCCCCTCTCCATCATCTCCTTTGTCCTTGATAAATAATTGCTGGGTTTCACAAGAACTCATTTCCTGTGTCGAGTGGAATGCTTATCAGCAGAATCACAAGTGGTCAAGGTTTGACCATCATTTTGAGCCGAAAATGAGATTCAAAGACTTTAATCAGTCAATAAAAAACCCAGCAATTGCCTAGCTGTTTTGATAAAAAGATGCAAAGTATTCACAAGAAATGCAGCTACAGCTTTATAGATAAATAATTTTGCAATAAATATTGCCTAGCTGTCTTGATAAAAAGATAAATATTAACAAGAAATGCATCTACCGCTTTATAGATAAATAGTTTTGCAATAAATATTGCCTAGCTGTCTTGATAAAAAGATAAATATTAACAAGAAATGCATCTACCGCTTTATAGATAAATAGTTTTGCAATAAATATTGCCTAGCTGTCTTGATAAAAAGATTAATATTAACAAGAAATGCAGCTACAGCTTTATAGATAAATAGTTTTGCAATAAATATTGCCTAGCTGTCTTGATAAAAAGATAAATATTAACAAGAAATGCAGCTACAGCTTTATAGATAAATAGTTTTGCAATAAATATTGCCTAGCTGTCTTGGTAAAAAAGATAAGTATTCACAATAATGCAGCTTAGCTTTGTTTACCCCAGAGTACTTTGTTTCTTTGTTGTATATTTGCTATCCATGATCTAATATTGTAGCTATTATGTTACCTACAAGATAATTCAGGTTGAGCATATATCTGTTTTATATAATCTTTTTCTTTCTTTCTTTTTCTTTTTTTTTGAAAGGGATGGGGAGTAAATCAATAGAGAAGAAAACTTCAATAATAGTTTTCAATAGTTTATTAAAACATTGGTTAAATTGTCCACTTTTCCAGCAAAAATTTTATCGCACCCAAGCCAGGCTCAGTAAACAATCTTGACAAGCTCTTACTTTTTACAAAGTCCCATATTTAATTTTGTATAAAACAATTCAAAGCCCTGTTTTGCTAGCTTAACTTAATTATGTTCAAAGTTTTCTCCCACTGCCTTTAAACCCAAGAGTGTAGCTGACAAACATAGAACATAAAATTACCTTGTGATATCTTGTTTCTATTGGAAGGGCCTGTATTTCCTGTCTTTTATACACAATTTAATGTAGTTTCTCAGTGGATGGAGGCAAAACTTACATTCAGTCTGACCATTTGACACTTCACAGCCACAATAGCAAAACCCAACACCTACCCTTTTTGGTATGTATGGTATGCTTGATTTGAGAGGTTTTGACCTTTTATATCCTCTGTCACGGAGCCAGATCAGCGAAACATACTCATGCATGAAGGTTTGTTCCCATCGGTCATTTGTTGTGGAGTTTTGGCTGTACCTAGAAATTGAAATGTGTTTCGCTTCCCTCCCTTCCATTGAATTTAGACCCAGACCCATTCCATACTTCTGCTTCATTTCCTTTACATGGACTGGAACTACATGAGACAATGTCCAGACAGTTGGATGGAAAGTGAAGAAAATAATATTGCAGAGAAAATATGAATCACAAAGGTGTTCAAGTTGTCTTACCTGTTCAGAGGATATATTCAAGCGACTAAACAGTGAAACACAATCTCTCAGAGTAAGGCACAAGTAAGCAAGAAAATGAAATTTCCTCTGGGCATTCGAACCAGTCTTAGCCAGTGGTTCCACAGCTGAAATCAAGAACATGAAGTTATGCAAAAACCCACGAGAGTCCTTACCTGTAAACCGGTAATCAAAACTTCTGTCATCCTTGGAGAACTCGTCAAACCACTTAATGATCCTCTTTGCAAGTCTGGAAAGAGTATACTTCTTTATCAATGTATTAATATATATTACAAGAGGGGAAGAGGGGAACTCTGTGGTAGCTGTTCAAAACATTTGATGTTTAATGATTTCAGGTTACAAAGCTGTATGACTTCACCCAAAAGGATTCTGTGTGCATGAGCGCAAGCATTGTTTTTCAAGTGAAGTGGGTCTACATGAATTCGGTCAACAAGTTGACCAATAAGAGGTTTGAATTCCTGTCTAGAATGTTGTTGTGCGATGTGTTTCGTGATTTTAGTTCTTATAGTTGCTTTTGAAAGCTTCTGTTTTGACAACTTAGCCTTCAGTTGTTCAACACTTTCAACCACTTTTATCCTGTTGTTATACTGCCAAGGTTTCCATGTGTCAGTGGAATTTCTTCCATATGTCCCCTCAGTATTACAACCATTGTCATAAGTGACATCTGCAAATGATGAAAAATACTTTGCACTGTTACTTAATTCTCCCGAAAGAAAAGCAACCATTTTTAAGTCATTGGGAAGTTCCCCAACCACAAATTTAACATTAACAGAGGAACCAGTATCAATGACTATTGGATATGTTTCTTTTTCAATGACTTGGATTTCTTTTAAAAGCATGGAAACATATCTTTGGACAGGTTTCACTGCAGTTAGCACCAAAAATGATGTAATTCTCATTGCTGCTTAAACATCCATGCCCTATGTTTAAGAAACTAACGAGCCAGGCACATGCTGTGTCGTCTTTCCCGAATGGGGCTCCATCTCCACCTATTGAAAGATAAAATTTATAAGGCTCATCAAACCATATCAATTCATATCCACTACATTTAGACAGATAGAATTTTGCCAACACAAGCAGTGTTTCCTTCAAATTTCTGTAACATCCTCTTACCTTCTCTCTATTCGCTAAACCTTCACAAAGGGTGTCAGCTACACTCAGTATAGTACCCTTGGGTATGGACTTGATAAACGGCATTAGCTTATTGTACGACACAAGCCTTGGAAGTGGACAATTACCAACAGATATACGCACAACCTGACTACCTTTAGAGTTACTATTATAAGCACTATCTCTGTATACCCTTCTATACTTACGTTTACCCATTACCCCACCGCTATAATAAACTGACACGCTTCTTATCATGTTATCTGTAGAAGATTCATAATTGCTTATCTCTTTCTTGTAAACCTTAGGCAATATCTTTTTTACTTTATCACTAGTCGTCATTGCTTCCTCTAACACTTTCATGGAACATCTATTGAGTGCTGTATCTATCAAACCAACTGTGCCTGCTTTGTTTCCCTCTGTATCTCCATGGATTTCTCGTGCTGCCTGTAAGGTTTCACTTCGTCTCTGCCTAGCCACTGTCTCACTAATAGTCAGCTTTCCATTCTTTGACAAGGTTGGTGTTTTCTGCCTCAGTCTCACAGATTTTTCTGACATCCTATTTTTCTTCCCTCTTGACAACTCTTTATCTATCTCGTGTAATTCCTCTATTTCTTCCACTAACAACCCAACCTGAATTTATATACAATGTAAGCTTTAAAGCAAAGAAAGTTTTAGTTAACTATGCTTTTAGCAATAAGTTTTATATCACACCTAAGACATACAGTAGCTAAACTTCAAAGGAATTCGAAGCTAAGATCATCATGTAAGTTAAGCTATTTTAGAAAAGGTTCGAGAGCTTACAGCTGTACGTAGCAATCAATATCTGACATTTAAATACCAATAGACAATCATGATTACTGCAGCCAAATATCTGTTAAATATGCCATTTAGTATACCTTCTTATTTAGCGTACTGTGTTCGGACTCCTTCTCCTTGATATTTTTCCCAGTTATGGCAATTTCTTGTTCAATTTATTTTAGCTGGCCCAGATTTTCTTGTAGATCTCTCCTGGCCATCACGATATTCTCTCTTGCCTCCTTCTTCTTTTTCATGTATGAGCCAACGTCGAAACGGGGCATGTTTGTAAAGCAAAAACTTAACAACGAAGGCGAAATTCCAAAAACTGAAGTAAAAAGAACAAGATTCAATATAAAAACTGTAGTTTTATGTCTTGGAGAAAGAGACCACACCAGCCATTCATTAAGAAAAAAAAACAACGGTATAAATTATCACTTTTCTGTTAAATAGTCATTTCGGCGAAGTACTATGTTTGCGCGAAAGACAAAAAATACAAAAATACAACCAAAGCCGCCATGTTTGGTGTCAGGACAAAGGTCTTTGAAAGCTTGTTCAATTCCCGCCTTTAGATCGGCAATCGGAGAATCACGGAAGTTATACGAAAGGCCGAAAGATCATGAATATTGACTTCGGGAACTCGGTACCATTCTCCCGAAAACAACGCACGTCCAATATGGCGTCATACCAAAGGAACCCCGGCGTTTTTTTGAGGGGCACGGGCCCGGCGTTGGCCCAAAAAATCCCCAAGGAGGAGTTTTATAGTCCAGGGTTTTTTCTTCAGATTTTGAATTTAGCTTTTCTTGTCTGCTGAAGGTGATTGAATATCCACTGTTTTTTTTTTTGATGTTAACATTGCGTTTGGTGGGCTAATAAGGTCTGAGAATGTTATGGAGTTCCTGAAACGCAATGAACAACAGCATCTTCATTGTGACCGCCACAGTTATGAACTCCCCATCCAGGGTGAGGACAATCCTGAAGAGTGGCTTCTGAGCCTGTACATGCCATGTCGTCTAGCCAGACTGGTCCCTCTCCTCGTCCATAGCTCCAGCCATATACAGCTTTTGTGAAACCAAGTTGTCGACAGGCAACCTTGGCATCATTGAAACTCCAGGAATCATCACACACAGTTCCCCATTGACCTTTGTGGTAGACTTGTATAACACCATAAACATGACCCCTTTTTTGTGGTCGAAGTGATTTTACTTTGTTTAGTGCAGGAATATGGTGCATGAATTGTATAGAATTGTTCACTTTTTGGTTATAAGCATGGAAATTGGCACAACGATAGAAGACCACATGCTGACTATTTTGGCTGTCTGAGTCAAAAATTAAGAGGGCGAACTTCATCAAATTTCAAAAGGCTCGATTTTCCTCATAAATAGCATTTGCTACTTTTTCACTGCAGTAGCTTGAAGCAACATTCGATTTCTACATACACAAATTTTTTCAAAAAATCCTTCCTTTCGTAAAGCGTTTTTAAAGATACCTTAGTTCTTGAATGCGACTAACTTCAAAATCTGATTTTATGGTACTCCAACCAATTTGATCCGCTGAGTTCTTATATTTTCTTTCATCATAAAATGAGCACAAATACTCATATACGTTTCTAATTATTTGCTAATGACTAAAGGGTGATACAGTTTCCTTATCAATAAAACACCCCTAACAATACTAAAATGACCAGAAGTTACAGCCTCAAAAGCGAAAGGCAATCGAAAACCCGTTGAATGCAATTATCTGGCAATCAAAATATGATTTCATTTGACTGTAAATCTGTTTTATTCTCCCGGGCTATAAACTTGCCTATATACACTGTACACCAATTTTCACATTTTATGAAAAAACTAAATTCATATTCATCTCTAAGCTTTGTACGCTATATGTTAACAATTTTGAAAATATGTACACAAGTATATATATATATCTATATATATGGTGTAGTTTGTAACACAGCGGACTAGAATACCTTTCACCTTTATTTGTTATATATGCATAAATGTAGCACCGATGTGTTTTTGAGATACTTGATTGCAAAAACCCATGAAAAGCCTAAAGAAGCCAATATAAAAGAAGGAAATAATAATCAGTATGCATCAGTATATATTTTTCATTTTCGTAATCTAAGAGATAGATGATTATCAAAGAAGTATGCAACCAAATGTGATGTTATTTAGCAATAACTTTATTTTTTTATCAATGATTAATAGACCATTTGCGTAATGGCTTCATTTTAATACGACTACCAAGATGCTTCATATGTTCATTTACAAAAAAACAACACACGAAAAAAAGGATCGCACAAAAAGAAAACAAACTAAACGTGATTTATGTTTGTATTGCTTTTTTTTTTGCGCGATCTTGTAATATCTCTGAAGATGGGCCAATGGCCCGAAAGTTCGGATATTAAAATCCAATAACGTGGAAGAATTGTCTTTGATATTTAGATTTTTAATGTTGGAAGTTGTCCACGGCTCCAGTAATCTACAGCTTTGGTGTAACCGAGTTGTCGACATGCAATATGGGCTTCATTCCAATTCCAGTTATTACCACACACTGTTCCCCATTGACCATTGTAGTAGACTTGTATAACACCCGAAACATGTTCCTTTGTATCCTTTCGAAGTGGTACATTTCTAATATATAAAATTGATTAAACCCCGTGTAAAAAAAATAGCGAACCAATCACCGTTGAATCTGTTTTCCCAGACTTTTATTTAAAAAAGCATTTGGTCAACATTTAATATACAATTGCTTATATTTTAGTTTTATTTGATCCCACCCCTTCTCCACCACTCCCGTAACCTAAAGCTTTGGTGTAACCAAGTTGTCGGCACGCAACATGGGTTTCATTCCAGTCCCAGTTATTAAGACACACTGTTCCCCATTGACCATTGTAGAAGAGTTGTATAACAATCAAAACATGCCCCCTTGTATACTGTGAAAGCAGAACATTTCTAGTATTCATTAGTATGCAAATATTGTGGAGGGCGTATCTGGAATTCGAAGTCTGTAAAATCCCTTTCTAGAAAATCCTCAAAAAGAAATTCAAAGAAATTTCTTTTCTTAAAATATTTATAACTCGTAATAATTATATTTTATTTTTCCTAGCCTTTATTTATTATTAGAACGCGTGACTCTTCACTTTCTTTTAATTAATCTACATGTAAAATTGTCCAATGGTAAGTTGGCTCGATAGTTGCTCCAGCTTACCAGCACTCTTTTCTATAAATGTAAAATTGGTATATCATACTTACAGCTTACAGATTGTTAAATTTATCATTATAATTATTTTGCTTCTTGTAAATATATAGAAAATTGTACACCATCAGTGCAAATAAACATATCTATCTATGCAACGAATGAATAACGACTTAACACGTACAAACTTCAATATTGACGTAGCGTACCTTTAAGTACTTTTAATGTACTTCGCCTCTTTTTTCACTACATTTTCTTTGTCAGTCACAATATTAGCTTTGACATTGAAACAAACTAGTTTTTATGCACTAACTTTAATATGAAGAGAGCATCATTTCACCAGGGTTGCCTGTCGACAAATACGTTTCCCAAGCACCATATATTTGGCTGCCAGTTCAATACCGTATAGACTTTAAGATGCCTACGTTAAGGATGTTAAAAACATTAGGGGACAGGGCGTTTTGTGTGGCTGGTCCCACATCCTGGAACACTTGGCCTGTTGGCATAAGGCTTTTAATTCTTGATATGTTAACTATAATTAGGGCATTTAGTTAAGGGCTAATATATTTTAAATATCTTATTAATTAGAGTTGGTTGGTTGGTTGAGGATTGATATGTGTCATCATCCAATGTTGTGCGGCTAGGATCATGGCACTATATTTCCGCCTTAACTAAGCAACCAACATTTAGATTTAAATTATCATTATTTAGTTTACTTATTTGTATATCTCATATTTTCCCCCTCTTTTTTAATTACTTTTTATTGTAAAGCGCATTTGAAAACGAATGTTGAAAACTGTGCAATATAAATGAAATTGATTATTATTGTTATCCTTAATGCTGACATGGAAAGCAAGGTAAAATCTAAACGAAATTTAGTGTACAGGCGTAGAAACTTCATAACATGACTATCCTAGTATACTGGATTGGAGAAGGGGAGGTTCTAAGCTCTAACTGCCCGAATCTTAATGATTACTTCTCCTGGGAGGAAGCCAAGGTTGCATGTCGACAACTTGGTTATACCAAAGCTGAATATCCTTGGTACAATGGACATGGGGAGCAAGAAGCAGTCTGGCTGGACGACATGCAGTGTTCCGGCTCAGAGGCCTTACTTCAGGACTGTCCTCACGCTGGATGGGGAGTTGTTAGCTCCAACTGCAACAGTCACACTAATGATGCTTGGGTTCAATGTTCTGGATACCACTAGTAATTTGTTCTTTGTTATATGGTATTTCGTTGATGTCTTAATTTTTTTTCTACTACAACAACCGAATTATATATAACCTTCTTTATCTTTCCTTTTGTGGCATTATGGTTCCTGTGTGAATCTTTTTAAAACCGAGGGGAACGAAAGGTTATGAGTTGTACTACAAAGATTTATTTTCTTCATTACATTCTTTTTCCCGCATCACAAATCTGCTCAACTAAAACAGTTCGTTTTTTTGCTAAAACATTTTTGTAATAGTAAAAGTAATGATTAATGCTGAGGCTTACATTTGTCCATCAACACTCTTGATGATACTCGTTTTATCGGAGTATATATATATATATATATCTATCATGGCATTTCAGTTGGAATGATGGCAAGTTGACATGTAAACAACTTGGTTTTACAAAAGCTGTAAATTACTGGTACAGTACGTGGACATGAGGAGAAAGGACCAAACGGGCTGCATTGTACGAATGAGTGGTACGTTAACATGGAAAGAGGACTTTATAACTTGGTTGTCTGGATCTCACAAAAACTTTTGATACCATAGTGAACCATGAAATTTTGATGGGCAGACCTCATGGCTTGTGATATCAAGGGCCAAGCTCTCGATTGCCTTTCTTCATACATAAAATCGATTGCTGGGTGCCTCATGGGTCCACTTTAGGCCCACTTCTCTTGCTTAGAAATTCTATATATTCGTAAACAGCGCAAGAAAACAAATATCTAACAAAACAAACGCTTGAATTCCGTTACATTGAATTAAGACAAATTGATCCTCTGAATTGCGAAATCAAGCATGTTCCCGAAGTAAGTGGTAGCCGGTATTTTCTCTTTTTAAGAGTACTTCATCATCAGTTTGGGGACCACTATAGTTGATAATTTTTATGAGCGATTTACTGATGGATATGAAGAACCTGGAAATCACATTTGACATTTTAGCAGAAATTGTAAATACTTTGATACCAAGACGAGCAATCTGAATTTTTTAAATATCCTAAATTTACATATCTTCGAGTACTGTGAGGTGTGTTGGTCGAATGCCGATGCTACCACATTGGATAGACTCTTCAGTATTAAGAAACGATGATGCTAAAGAAGAAAACCAGAGGTAAAAGTTCTTCAAAAAGCTAAATTGGGTCCCGAATTTCGATGAATGGTCTGTTGGCTAATTATGAATGTATCTTGGTTTCCTTACAATAATAATTTTATAATTTTATAATTTTATAATTAATTATACTTAATTATCATGTAATGCTCAGAATTCTAAATAGACATACAGCATTAGAGATATTTGGCGGTAGAAAGTGTTTATTGAATGGTCTGCACTAGAAACGCTTCATTTTCGTGAAGAGCGTGGGTAGGAGCTAAAATTCACAAGTATACATACTAGAGTTCATGCACGAGGCGATCGGCAATTGAGTTTACGTCTGACTACTGGTCTTCCCTTGAGTTTTTTTAGTGTTATCGAGATTTACGGACTCCGTTTCTCCGTTTGTGTGCCTGACAATACCAGGTATAGCCGACTTCACCCCGATCATTAATCCGCTTTGATTGTAGTAGTTGTCGAGCTCTTGTGATTGGAAAATACCCTTGCAAAAATCTTGCCTTGCTTTCCGAAGAAATGATCGTTTTCGGAGCCTCACATCCAGGGAAGCGCGATTTGGCTTTTCTTGGAGACCAATTATTCATTTTGTGCACGTGGCGAAGGCAATATACACAATTGATACATATTCGGTAAATATTTCAATTTATCCATCGACTGGTATTAATGTGATATAACGCTGATATACATTCAACCCAAAATTATAATAATTATTACTCTATACAAGTATTATCAGTTTACGATCCAGAACAACAACACAACTTCGACCGGATACAAGGGGCTATGTTTGGGGAGTTATACAAGTCTACCACAATGGTCAATGGGGAACAGTGTGTAGTGATTACTGGGGTTCGAGTGACGCCAATGTAGCCTGTCGACAACTTGGTTACACCAAAGCTGTAAATTATGGGTACAATAATGGCCATTCATCATCATCACGTTGCCTCTGGGGCTCCCAAGGGAAGTATCATTAGACTGCTATTGTTCTTGGTTTATGTTAACGATCTCCCCTCAAGTACTTATTGCAAAGTGGAGCTTTTTTGCAGATGACAGTGTTCTTCTATTATATTTCTACATCAAAGGACTATAAACTATTTCAGAGTGATTTAGCAGCACAAACATCTTGGGGTGTGGATTCAATCATCATAATCTTGGGATTATCACAATAGTACGATCTGCGCAATAGCTAATCTAGTTTTGGGACTGATACGTAGAACATTTAGTTATAAATGATCCAGACCAATCAAGGCAAGGCAAGGCAAGGCAAGGCAAGGCAAGGCAAGGCAAGGCAAGGCAAGGCAAGGCAAGGCAAGGCAAGGCAAGGCAAGGCAAGGCAAGGCAAGGCAAGGCAAGGCAAGGCAAGGCAAGGCAAGGCAAGGCAAGGCAAGGCAAGGCAAGGCAAGGCAAGGCAAGGCAAGGCAAGGCAAGGCAAGGCAAGGCAAGGCAAGGCAAGGCAAGGCAAGGCAAGGCAAGGCAAGGCAAGGCAAGGCAAGGCAAGGCAAGGCAAGGCAAGGCAAGGCAAGGCAAGGCAAGGCAAGGCAAGGCAAGGCAAGGCAAGGCAAGGCAAGGCAAGGCAAGGCAAGGCAAGGCAAGGCAAGGCAAGGCAAGGCAAGGCAAGGCAAGGCAAGGCAAGGCAAGGCAAGGCAAGGCAAGGCAAGGCAAGGCAAGGCAAGGCAAGGCAAGGCAAGGCAAGGCAAGGCAAGGCAAGGCAAGGCAAGGCAAGGCAAGGCAAGGCAAGGCAAGGCAAGGCAAGGCAAGGCAAGGCAAGGCAAGGCAAGGCAAGGCAAGGCAAGGCAAGGCAAGGCAAGGCAAGGCAAGGCAAGGCAAGGCAAGGCAAGGCAAGGCAAGGCAAGGCAAGGCAAGGCAAGGCAAGGCAAATGTTAACAAATAGACTGCCTTTGCAAACTATTTTCACTATTATTTTTGTCTGCAAGCGTGGACACATACTTCAATTGACTATAACTTGCCTTAGCAAGGAGCTACTTGCCTCATTTGGAATTAATGTGCAACACTACACTTTCAGATCATGTCGTAGTGAAATACCATGTCTTCCTACTATAAAACCTTCCTCAACTTTTGCAAGTTAAGAAACACAACATGGACTCTTTCTGAAAGCCCAGTCTTAGATTAGCTTTACCTAAACCGGTGTATTTGTAAAAAGGTTTTTCAAAAACCTTCTCTGAATAAAGTTTGTCTAACTTTGAATGTTCCCGAGTATCCACCAATCGTATTGGTAATCCTGATGAAATTGTGAATCTGGATAATACCCGATTTTCCATCCTACTTGATAAAGTTAACATGCTTCTGCATGTATGTAAGGGTTATTTTACTTGTTCACCTTGATTCAATGAAGAGCTAAGGAAACTTAAGCGTGGGAAGCTACAACTTGAACAAAACTGGCTGAAGTCCGGCATTGAAATTCGTCGACAAATTTACACTGATCACATCACTACTCATTATTAAATAATAAGAGTATCCAATTAGAATCCAACAAGAATAAAGTTTCGAGGATATTTTTATTTCTTCTATGTTGAATTTTCTTACTAAAATCCCAAACGTTTCGGAATTTGACCCAACGTCGTCAGAAAAGGTGGAGAAAGTAACCTTTCCATCTACTCAATAACATAACAGTCAACGCCGCGCAACTACGGGAACGCACGCGCAACATTTACAAACAATACATGACTAGTTAAGGTGGCTGACTACTTTTGAACATTCGATTGGAGCCCGCGATGTGCGCGTACACAAAAACCGCTCAAAACAGCATAACCGCCTTCAAAATTTTATTGAGGAACCATACACACCTCAACAGGCCAAAAACTCCAGATTTTGTTCTGAGATAATTGCTTCCAGAGCTTTCTTATATTTTGAGTTATGTATTTTTGTGTGCAAAGCTTGATTTTCTTTCGAAAACTTGTCAAGATATGTCCATATTCAAAATTCATTATCTCGAAAACGAGCTAGGGACACTCCATTTTTCTTTTCATTTTTGGAATCAGCGTTAAATTCGGTGTAAAAACATTTTGTAAGGACATTTTGTAATTACTCCTTGCTAAAGTAGTCAGTCACCTTAAGTGCCAATTAATGCTATCTGAAAAGAATATCAGCAACGCTATCCTAAGTATTTTCTAATATATATTTCTTTTTGGGCAATGGTCTTAAATGCATACACGGGGTTATGTTTATGGTGTTATACAAGTTTACCACAATGCTCAATGGGGAACAGTATGTTACAATAACTGGGGTTGGAATGAAGCCCATGTTGCGTGCCGACAACTTGGTTTTACCAAAGCTGTAGGCTGGCACTATGGACGAGGGGAAGGACCAGTGTGGCTGGACGGCATACAATGTACAGGTTCAGAGGCCTCACTTCAAAACTGTCCTCACGCGGGATGGGGAGTTGTTAGCTCCAACTGCAACGGTCACACTAATGATGCTTTGGTTCAGTGTTCTGGATACCACTAGTAATTTATTCTTTGTTATAAGGTATTTCCAATAACAGCCGAATTAAATTTTTCATCTTATATTATAACTTTTCATTATCTTTTTTTTTGTAGCATTTTGGTTTCTGTGGATATCTGTTTAAAATAAAGGGAAATCAGTTGTGTTACAAAGGTTTCCATTTCTTCTCCACATTCTTCTTCCCCATCTCTTACGAATCTGGTCAAGTAAAAACATATACCGATGCTCTCCAATCAAATTGATTTTACAATTTTTTGTTTGAAAATGATGATTGTATTGAACACACAATGAAAGCAATAATTAAAGCTGGAGCTTACTGGAGCAGTTCTTTATGATGGCGTTTTAGTAGGAAGGTGACATACAGACAACTGGATTCTACCACAGCTGTAACTTACTGGCATTGGTGAACATGGGAAGCGGAAGGTATTGATTGTTCACAACAACATATTATTTCAAACTTAATTAAAACAGCCCGACTTAACGGATAAGAAATATATATTTGGAAAATTTGTTTGTGGAAGTATGAAGATTTTGAAAAACTAGCAGTCGATAGAAAAGAGAATAAATTGATGATCACGATCAAGCTTCTGCTTGTAAACCGATACACAGTATCTAAACTATTGGCATCTCGATATGTACTCAATGTTTAATTGTACCATTTTGATAACTTAGTCATCATTTGAGTCAAGAGAACTTATTCATTAATCTAAAGAAAATTATTAGCTAGGTCTTATTACCCTACTATGAGGCTAGGAATATTAAACGGAGGTCGTTCCTTGGTAAGCAGTACCTCGATAAACACGAGCGATTGCTCTTTTATAGTAGCCTACTGAACTATTTTATAAACACGAGGAAAGACCATATTGTCCGAACTAGAGTTTTACTAAAACTGAATTAATGCCTATTTCTCACACAAGAAGCTCATGAAATGCTTAACAAATGCACCAATAAACCATCATTGTATAAGTGGGTATTCCATGGAGAGCCAAGAACTCCCCATTCAGACCTCTGAGCAAGTATATGCCATGTCATTCACCCATCTTTTGCCTGGCTCCCCATGCGCACCGCCAAAATAGCTTACAGCTTTGCTAAAACCGAGCTGTCGACATGTTACGTTTAACATGACACATTGTTCCCCAAATTCCTATTTGGTGCTCCATAACATTCAGTCAATAGTTTTCTTTTTTCCCAAGAAAACAATTCTAACATCGAAGGCTGACTTTAATAAACTTAATTTAGTTTTATACACAGCTATTTTCCCTTATGAAAAAATATTAATGACTTAGTAAAATGGAAGAGAATGCTAAATCTTATTCTTCCTTCATTAAAAGTTAATATACAAATTAGTAAATAACTAAAATCAATGGTGGGAGTCAAGGGTGGTGGGTCCGGATTGGAATTTTTGCGGCACGTTCGACACAACTGACTTTTCACCTGATAGCTAGTAGTTTTACAGTTGTACAATGCAGTTTCACCGAGAACCAAAGCAATCGTAGTGGGAAATATTTGTGCTCGGTGTTTCTGGGGAGATTTTGAATACAGCTGTATATCAACATAACATATTTTTCCTTAATTCCTGTGTTGAGCTGACTGGTCTATCTTTTCCGCTTCAAAACGCAATCTGATTTCCCCTTGGAAGTGTGAGTCCATACGAAAAGAAGAAGAGCCGAACTCATCAAACAGTTAATGTTCTTTGACATAATTTTTTGCGTCATTATATTTTCGCGACATTTATTTTTTGCATCACTTTAATTTCGCGAAAATTCCGGGTCGCCAACATTTCCTGTAATAAGGTAATTCCAAGATATTTAGCTGTGCGGTCGAACATTGTGTACATGGGCTACCTACAGCACTAAAAATTCGTGCTTTTTACATATAGAAATGCTAAGTCCGAGACATTGAGCCCATTCAATTCATGCAGTTTCGAAGTTCGGCCATAAGGAATATGGTGAACCAAATCCAGTGTAAAACAAAACTGAGTTAACCTAAATAATTATTTCAAAGTATTATATAAAACAGGATACAAGAAGTTATGATATTGGTGTCGTACAAGTCTACCACAATGGTAAATGAAGGGACCATGGTCAATGCCTTGGGTTATGTTACTGGTGTTGTACAAGTTTACCACAATGGTCAGTGGGGAACAGTGTGTTACGATTACTGGGATAACAATGATGCCAAGGTTGCATGCCGACAACTTGGTTTTACCACTGGATATAACTGGGGCAATGGACGTGGGGAAGGACCAATCTGGCTGAACAACATGGGATGTACAGGCTCAGAATCCTCACTCCAGGATTGTACTCATTCTGGATGGGGAGTTGTCAGCTCCAACTGCAACAGTCACACATATGATGCTGCTGTTAGATGTTCTGGGCTTTTGAATAAGACAATAATTTACTTGCGGGCTCAAATATATCTTTCAAATTTTGCTTCACAATTTTTGTATTGACAATACGACTATAAGAGGTACCAGCTTATTGGTTTGGTTTGTAATTTTTGTTTGATTCTTCAGATATATGCATATAGGCAAAAATAAACCATTGGTCTGGTGTGTTATACGAAATGTTTTTGACACCTCTGGACATCCTCTTCATCAGCTGAGTGTCTGAATTCACAAATGGGGAACTTTAATGATAAAATTTGAAGATAACGAACACATCTCGGGCCAGCTGCTATCATAAGTGCTGTGCTTATTTTAATCAGTTACTCTATTTTATTCATGTTATGATTATAATATATTATAATGTCAAAAAAATTAGTTGATCCAGTTGCTGAAATTAATGTTTACAAAGTATTAATGTCATCTAAAGTTGTCTTTAATTATTGTTCATAAATTTTATGTATTACATTTTTATATTTTATTGATACGTTAATATATAGTATTAAACATAGTTATTATTTATTTATTTTTTTAATGCTTTAAATTCTCTTAAATATAATAGTATAATTTTTAGAGGTTTTATTTATAATCTATAATACTGATTTGTAAAGTGCTATTGAACCTTGCGGAATTAGCGCTAAATAAATTAGAATTATTATTCTCCGTTAACTCAGTCCTATATACATATAAAAGAAACAATAGATAAAATAGACTAGCCTTGCTACGTAGAATTCTGCCGTATTTAAATCAGGAATAAAACATTTGAAAATAATGCTATAGTTACTTGTAAGAGATCATAGAGTGAAAATTATTTTTGAATAATTCAACAATTTCACTCTATTTTAAATAATTATAAACATAGCCTAAACATTATATTTAATTTAATAACAAAAAACATTCAATGTAACTATATATATTTCTTTTATATTTTTATATTTCTTATATATTTCTTTTATGATTTTATTGTATATGTAATTCTCGTTGTCGTCAAGCTCGGGAGATGGGGCGAACACTACCCGTGTTATTGACATTAAATAAATTACTCGGTTCTATTCTAAATTCTGTTCAACATAACATCAGGGGGAAAAGAAGAAGGAATCATGTTGATCATAATTCAGCTAAGTCTATTTATTGAACAACTTTGTTCGAAAACTCCACACGCACATATTGGAAAGAAGATATCTAGTGAAAAATGTTTCCACCAGGTTTCGAATTAGCTAGCTTTTGTTGCTTGCTGAATGTGCTTGAATGTCCACTCTTGTTTCTGATGTTGACATTGCATTTGGTAGAGTTGAGATAATAAAATGTGAAACCTTTATGGAGCTCCAGAACACCTAACACCAGCATCTTCAGTGTTACTGCCGCAATCATGAACTCCCCATCCAGGGTGACCGCAGTCCTGAAGGGAGGCCTCTGAGCCGGTACACGCCATGTTGTCCAGCCAGACTGGCCCCTCTCCCCGTCCATCGTGCCAGTAAGTGACAGCTTTGGTGAAACCAAGTTGCCTACATGCAACCTTGGCATCATCCAAACCCCAGGAATCATCACATACAGTTCCCCATTGACCACTGTGGTAGACTTGTACAACGCCATAAACATAACCCATTGTGTCCGGTCGAGATCGTTTTACTTCCTTTAAACCACGAAACAGTCGAATTTGCCATATTTGATTGTTTCAATAATCTGAGGTTTGGTTTCATAAAATACTAATTTGACAGATTAGGACGAAAAAAATTGATAGCTAGCTTAATCTGTCTCATCTGCTCGAAGGTCAGCCGGTAAGATTCTTAATTTATCTATATTTTCTTTTAATGCTTAAGGTAGAACTCTCAACCAGCCCAATTATCGTAAATTCATTTTCTTGCAAAAGCAAAAATTTCAAAACCATCTTAGGCGAAAACTTTAAAAAGTTATGTGTTGTCTAAAATCATATTTTGTAGCCTGCTTTGTGTTTTAAGCGTAGCACTTTAAATGAATTTTTGAATTTTGACAACAATACTGTGCATTACAAATGACATTATTTGTGTCATTGACAATCATAAGGATGCTGTTCTTGTATTACTTGAATTGTCAGTAGGATTACAATATATTAAGCTATGAGGGGACCTTCGCGACCGTGTTCACTTAAAGCGCACAGAACTACTCATCTGATGTATATCAAAGTATATATTTTCTTGAAACTAAATAAACACTTATTTTCAACCAAACTGTTCATTTTTAGAGCAAACTCAAAAGTTTTTATGAGTGCGAGTTTCATAATTTTCGACCACTCTTTTTCAAGACGTTCCCGGAATGCCGGATATCAATCGATTTTGCTGACGCTTTGCAGATCGATTTATATCTCATCTCAAAAACTGTCTCAGTTTTTTGATATTTTGTCTCGTTTTAAAGTTTTATAGTTTTACAAATATTTTCGCAACCAAAGCCTTAATCAAGGCACTGTTTTCGAGAATTCCGGTGTTCCGGGAACTTTTTGACAAAGTGCGATCGAAAATTATAAAACTCGCATAATCAAAAAAAACAAAAAATGAGATTGATCTGTAAATGAGCTACATGGTTGAAATTTGTGTTTATTCAGCTTCAAGAAAATATATACTTTTATGTACGTTAGATGAGTAGTTTGTGCACTAAGTCTTATTTAGTGAACATCGGTCTCGAAGGTCCTCTGTTACCTTAAAACTTCGACTTCGCCATAGATTTGGCTCTTAAATTAAAAAGGTTTACTTCATATTTGACTGATTGCACGCAATTCGTCCATATAAGTGCTGCCCTTCCTGCGATGGTAAACGTCACCTTGGTACAAGTGTGTGAGGATGACTTCCATTGGGTGGAAGCTAACGTGGCATGCAGACAACTTGGTTTTACTAAAGCTGTATGGTACTGGGACAATGGACGCGGGGAGCAAGGACCAGTCTGGCTTGACAACATAGCATGTACAGGATCAGAGGCATCACTTCAGGACTGTCCTCACCCTGGATAGATAGGTCACTGGCAAAGTCGACGAAAGTATAATGTAAATAAATGTCGGTCTTTCTATGTTCTGGAAATGCCTTGCTTCAATCTTCTAGTTATCAGAACAGCAATTATTTCTTTGTTAGGTATTACTTGGTCAATGTTTTAAGTTTATTTTCATTCAAACAGAATTTTGGGTGAGAATGGAATAGTTAATGCAAACGTAATAATAATATTTTATCCTGACCAACATATTCGTAAATGAGCTTACCTTTAGACATGAAGGTAAGCTTTATATGTATAACCCTTAATTATCTTTCATTTTCAACAGGTAAAAAAAAAAATTTCAATGAATGTCTATTTTTTCATGATTTTCCATTTGAATTGTTTACATTTTGTACAAGATGTTTCGATGAAGCTTGGTTTGTCCTCTTTGTATCTTACGTTGGCGATGGAATGCTGTAAAATAATTTCTTTGCTCTATAACATCCCATACTTTTTACTTATTTAAACTTTTAATTCTCCCTTTTTACTTCTAACTACCCACTTACGAATGATTAGAAAATGATGTCAGTTTTGGATTTTATAATAAAAACTATTTTTGCAGTGGTATGATATAAATCTAATCAATAAAAAATACCAAAACAAAATGCAAATCAGAATAAAACATTGGAGTATGGCATTGAATAAAATGAATTAATAGGGCTGAAAATAACAAAGTAGTAAAGATGAGAATGATACAGCGAGATAACGAAAACTGAAGATATACGATTGCTTGGTGTTACTGGTATTGTTCAGGTATACCATGGTGCAAAGTGGGGAACAGTGTGCCATGATTCCTGGGGTTGGGAGGACGCCAAGGTTGCATGTCGACAACTAGGTTTCACCAAAGCTATAATTCCTTGGAGCGGTGGACAGGGGGAAGGACCAGTCTGGCTGGACGACATGGCATGTTCAGGCTCGGAGGTCTCACTTCGCGACTGCTCTCACCCTGGATGGGGAGTTGCAGACTCTGGCTGCAAAACTCACAAATATAATGCTGGAGCCCAGTGTTCTGCAATCGAATTTGTTAGATTTGTTAACCGTCACCCCGTTAACTCAGTTTATAAAGCATCGGCATTTTGTGCGGAAGGTCATGGGTAAAGCCATGGCGGCCGGACCAACACTCAGGGTCTTAAGGTATCTAGCCTGCATTGCAGGCGTTCTTCGTTGATTCTTTCCGGGACGGGGAGGATTGGGGAGAGGAAGGGAGAGAAGAGAAGGGAACGCCTGCCCGCAGCCATTGATTTTTTCGAATTCCCCGTTCGTACACGAACGGGTGCTCTGATTGGCTCGGCTTCGTCAATTATGATTGACATCTGACAATCAATGTAAAGATATTAAAAAATTGATGTAATAACACGTCTGCAAAGGAAGAGGCTAGTGAAGAAGCCCAAGTTGCGATCGAAAAAAATACTACAGAATTTGACTTTAAGAAAGAGCAGAAATAAAACAGCTTGTGAACAGTGGAGATCTCCTAGCAATACTTCTACTGGTTTTGGAAAAAGCCGCATGATTTTCCAATGTCTCCCTATAGCTAAATTATGCTCGATGTTGAAGAACACGACTTCGCGAGTGATAGTTGTCTGTCCTTTGAAGATCATTGTAAAGGATCAGCTTTTAGAAGCAGCTGTAATGGGAATATATAACTGCAAGAACACAGGTCAGCCCAAGCTCTGTTTCTGTATTGAGCAAGTTATAGACATTTCAAAATTAACCCCTCTCTGGCCCTTATAGAGATTGGGAACCGTTGGCTTCTATGGTGTACCATCCCCGCCAAAAATCGAAATTTCAATTTGACATTGTACTTTTTGGATTTTGGATAACATTTTCCATTCTTTGTTTCAGCGATCTCCGGTTTCAATTCGTTAACCATTACACTTCGGTGACCTTTCTACTCGCACGTGGTAATCTTCGTCGTACAACTTGAAACTCCGCAAAAACCCCTTTGAATCGTGCTGAAATCCGGCTGAAATGAATTCGAAAGAACTGAACAAAGTTAAAGACACACTCCTGCGGGTAGCAGATAGATTGACCCGAACACAGGGATCATCAGGTGCGTAAATCTTGAAAATAGGATGACATATTCTCAGTTGGGCTGAATTGAAACCGGAGATCGCTGACATCTGATTCCCCTAGCTCCAAAGGTTGTCAACGATTTCAAGAGTACAATGTCAAATGAAAAGATTCAAAGTTGGACTTCATACAGTTGAAAGCTGCATGACAACACACAGTGGTATACAACTGACATGGTAGAATATGCGGTGTATAAGTTAGGATATACAATGTACAATGTTGCAATACTAAATGTTTTGCCCATAAAAAGAAAAGTCAAACAAATAATGGAAAATGTTATCCAAAATCCAAAAAGTACAATGTCGAATTGAAATTTCGATTTTTGGCGGGGATGGTACACCATAGGCTTCGGCGGCTCAAATTTCCAAGTCGGCTCATTTCAGATGCAAATAAATCCCACCATTTTCAATCTATGAAAATTCCGACGCCAGATCTTAATTCTACGATAATTTTATCTTTATGTATGTCTAATCTTACGGCTCCAATCCCCTTATTTACCCAAAAAAAATCCGGCATTCATCTCTAAATTACGGCGTCAAGACCCTCGCACAGATCAGCTTTCAACACATTTCTATCAATTTCAAACATTCCAACGTTGTTGTTGTGTAAGGTAAATATCCTTTCTTTCCTGAAATATTCCCGATTTGAACTTTAAAATTTCATTTGAAGAGCCTACAATATTCTACGTGATTGCTAACACAGCAGACATAATCGCAACAATTTTATTTGACAGCTACACACACGTACATCAGTGTACATGTTTTTATCGGAAGTAAATTTTCACTTCCTTTTTACCGTGATTTGTTTGGATAAGTTTTGACAGTTCTCTTAAGAATCGTGCATAGTTAATAAGGGGCGTATTTGAAAAAAGACAATGGCTGCGGGCAGGCGTTTCCTTCTCCTCTCTCCCTTGCCCTCCCCAATCCTCCCCATCCCAAAAAGAACCAACGAGGAAGGTCTACAATGCAGGCTATAAGGTATCATGATACGGTTGAGGCCTTCTAGATTACTTTACGTGCGACCGAACTTTCGCGCTGCCTATTCAATATTATTATATAAAAGTATACATTTTCTGAAAGCTAAAGAACATACTTTTTGAAGATCAATTTGAAATTTTCTGTTTCGCAACACAAAAAAAGTTATTGGCTTTCTCCGCAGTTTTTTTTTTTTTGTGTGACCAAAATATCGTTTTAAAAGCATTGTAGCTCTTTTGGATTACATTGGATCCAACTGAAACTTTTGATTATGATAATGACAAGACGACCTAAGCAGCGGTGTCTCAGATTTTTGAAATGTTTTTTCATTCAAAAGATATTGTCTGTTTTGCAAACATAACCACCAAAACTTCAAACTTCCGGATTTTTCCGCGTCATTGCCAAGATCTAAAAATAGTATCAAAAATCTGAGACACTGTTTTGAAGCTTATTATTCACAGAGTATGCTAATGTTATTTTGATCCAAATAGCGGAAATTCTGATCCTGCGGAATGTCCCCGAATGAAGTGAGGTAGAATGTCACTTTGAACCCAACAACTTTTTGTGTGTTCCAAAACAGAAGTTATAAATAGATATTCGAAAACTACATTTATTTAGCTTTCAGAAAATGTATACTTTTATGGCAAAATATTGTAAATCCCGTGCGAAATTGGAGGTAGCTCGTATAGGGGTCCTTATCATATCCTGATACCTAAAAATAACTGAAGAGAAGTTGCTGCCTTTGTAATTACATCTGCAAATGGTTAGAACTTCAAGTTGTTTTAGTTGGACCTTCAGTTTACTAAGAAAACAATTCAGTAACGAACAGGATTGAAAATGAACTTTTATGGGATGTTTCATTAAATAAAGCATTCATTTGTTTCAGATACGCAAAAAAAATAATAGAAAACCAAATAACCTACGCAACATTAATAATTTTGTATTATGTCCTTGATTTCGACTTTAGTATATTGAATACTGGTTCGAATCATTCATCAGGATCAATAGGCGCTAATAGTTGCTTCCCAGTAACAACGTCTTTTAGCCATTCTTTTGAACAGCCACTAGTTCTCTACTTTCTCAAAAATGGAAGGTCGCTTAATTTTCGCGTCTTTATATTTTAGCGACATCTATTTTTCGCGACACTTTAGTTTCGCGATGTTTTCGAAATCGCGAAGTTAAATTGTTGCGAAAATTTCATGTAATATTTATTTTTTGAGGAAAGATCAAAGTTTCTGCATATGCATACTAGGGGTTATGTTTATGGAGTTATACAAGTCTACCACAATGGTCAATGGGGAACAGTATGTTACAATAGCTGGGATTGGAATGAAGCCCATGTTGCATGCCGACAACTTGGTTTTACCAAAGCTGTATCTTACGGTGGTGGACGAGGAGAAGGACCAATCTGGCTGGACGAAATGCGTTGTACAGGCTCAGAATCGTCACTTCAGAACTGTCCTCACTCTGGATGGGGAGTTGTAAGCTCCAACTGCAATGGTCACACATACGATGCTGCTGTTCCTGCTGCTGTTCCTGTCTTTCTCTATACAGACATTTAGTACATTACTTGTGCATGGTTAAACAAAGAAAAAAAATGGAGGTAATTGCTAGATAAATCCCAGATAAAATCATCTCTTTGGGATGTGCTGAATCAGACAATAGAAAACTAAATGGTAACAACATGTAGCACAAATAATATCTTTGCCCCTTCACAACGTTCTTTGTACCTCCATAAAATTCATTTGAAATAAAGCCTTTGATACCCAATCACACATATTTTGATTTTTAACTTTTTGGTTTTATAATACAAACTTGCATTCCCTTAGTCTCTTAATAAAATAATTAAAATACATTCAAAATAACCAACAACAAAAATACAAAACAGAAGAGAACAGAAGAGAATTGCATTGGAAAGAATGAAATATGACGGCATAAATCATCAAATTTGTACAGGTGAAAATTGGGCAAAATTGGAATTAAAATACGATTACTTGGTGTTACTGGTATTGTTCAGGTGTACCATGGTGCAAAGTGGGGAACAGTGTGTCAGGATTCCTGGGGTTGGGTTGATGCCAAGGTCGCATGTCGACAACTGGGTTTCACCAAAGCTGTATATCCTTGGGGCGGACATGGGGAGCCAGGACCAGTCTGGCTGGATGACATGGCATGTACAGGCTCAGAGGCATTACTTCGGGACTGTTCTCACCCTGGATGGGGAGTTGCTGACTCTAGCTGCAAAACTCACAAATATGATGCTGGTGTTCAGTGTAATACATTTCCAAGTTGTTGGACATTTCTGCTTTCTTAGGCTTGGTAGTCATTTCTCATTTCTCATTTCTCATACGCTATACGCCAAACCATATAAACGTCTGTAAATCTGTCGATTTTCAAAAAAAAATTCTCGGCCGATATAACACTTGACAAAATGAAACTTCGTAGGGTTACTAAAGTAAAAACACTCTTTCTAGTGCTAGTATTGGTTTATAAACTTAACGCATTCGAATTTGCGGCCACCATTTTTGAAAAAGGCCTATTTGGTTGTTCAAGCCCTGGTCGTACCAACACTCAGGGTCTTACAATAACCAATGAGAAAGTTTTCATTTTGTCATTACATCCAAAAATGGACAGACCACTTTAAATAGTGATCTCGTCTCTCCACAGTACCTCAGTGCCTACACCTCATAGTAACTACCTCTCAAGATTGTAATCCCCTTTGATTACATGTATACAAAAAAGAAATAGTATTGAGTACTTAGTAATCCATTTCTTGATACTCGCTAACTGCTGCCTGTCTGAATTTCGTGATTTTGAAGTACGTTGCTGCAGCGGAACTGCAACTTATGTTGTGGGTGTGCCTGCTGTTAAATCTTTAATAGATCTTGATTTTATTATTCTCACGACCACCATGTTATCGTACCAGATTTTTTGTATCCGGTAAAAACTGTCAACCTATTACTGGACCACTCTATACAGTCGGCTTGATTTATACCTTATTTTATATAAAGGACTTTCTTCTTATTTTAGTTTTGATTGATTTGATTAATAAGTTACAGTATCTTAGTTACAATACTTTAATAGCTACTTTATGTTTATCTGTATTTGTGTAATTTGTAATTGGAGCCTTTAGCGTCACCACACGTATACAAAAGTCACGTTAGCGTTAGTGTTTTTAGTAGATATTCGTGGATAATGCTTTCCACTTCGTTAAACATTGTTGGTTTATCTTATTAAGATTAAAAATTTCCATTAAGAATACTGTACAATTGGTACAAGTTGCTAGATTTTTGCCTTTTCATAACGGCTATTGAAATAAGAGGTTTACTAAGAATCTTTCCGTAACCGTACTTTTATTACATATTGGAATATTTTAAGTTGAAACATTTATGTGCTATCAATAAAAACAGTTTTTCATTAGAATGTTATATATATATGTAATATAAATATTGCAGTTTACGTATCGGATTGACTTCAATAAATCTACTTTCAGCGTCGTTTTGATTGCGCCATATGAATTCCTGGTTGGGCTATTTTTAGCATCCAAAATCGTTTGGTTTTTAATTTTTTGATGGCGTGGATACTTTTCGTCGATTTTTCTAACTTTTTTTCGACAAATTTATTACTAGATAAAGCAAAAAAAAAAAATCAGGATTGGCTATGTTCGGTTTTCTGATAAAATACGACTGAAGCAGTTGAACACTCAAAAAGACGCGAAATTTATGTTTTTCCCCAAAAATCTTTACATGTTTTGGCTACTTCCAAATTTGGATGAAGCACACAATTTTCGACGCACAGGAGTAGGGTATGGCGAAAATTGTTTGTACACAAATGCTTAAAATAGCACAACCAGGAATTCACATGGCGCATGCGGTATTAAGAAGTTTCCCTCCCTTATTTATGCTTTTTTGCAATGAAGCAATTTTCAGTGATACTAGGCAATTGCTATTTATAAAAGTTTTAGTATTTGTTTATAAGGTAATCTTGAAAAAGAATATGATTGCTTGGTGTTTATGGAATTGTTCAAGTGTATCACGGGACAAAGTGGGGAACAGTGTGTGATGATAACTGGGATTGGGATGATGCAAAAGATGCATGTAGGCAACTTGGTTTTTCGAAAGCTATAAGTCCTTGGTACAATGGTTATGGGGAGCCAGGACCAGTCTGGCTGGATAACACAAACTGTACAGGTTCAGAGGCCTCACTTGGGAACTGTCCTCACTCTGGATGGGGAGTTGTTAGCTCCAACTGCAACGGTCACACTGACGATGCTTGGGTTCAATGTTCTGGATACCAAAAGCAGTTTATTCCTTTGTGGAAAGCGTTAGACTTTCAAGTGGCTCGGATGACCACTTTAAATGGCGGTCCCGCCTCTCCACACTTAAACACTAACCAATATCGGAGGGACGCAAAAGAACCACTGAGGACGTAGAGAAACCCTGGCAGTGACCACCCTCAGTGCCTACACCTTATACTAACCACCTCTCATGATTGTAAAAGCGCCTTTGAAAATATACAAAGAAAGGGCGATATATAAATCATAAATCATTATCATTATCCTACTGACCAGTCGGTCACTTGAAGATACTGATACGGTGAACAGTATGTGATTATTATTGTTGCAATATGTAATAGGATACCCCTTCGCTTTTATGTATCGTTTGTTGAAGTCTTGTGTCTTTGTATTATTCTTCGAAATGAGTGAAGGAGTGTACGTCATACTTGTGAGTCAATCGTTGTCTTTAGCTTTAAAACAGCTTACTGAAATAATTATAGCTTTACAATTTGGTGACTTAGTACTCCGGGAAATAATATACGATTCCTGCCTGGTGTTTCTGGTATTGTTCAAGTGTTCCACGGTAGACAGTGGGGAACAGTGTGTGATGATATCTGGGGCTGGAATCATGCCAATGTTGCATGTAGACAACTTGGTTTTACCGCTAAAGCTGTATTGTATTGGCACAACAATTATTGGGAGCAGGGACCTCTTTAGCGGACTGTAACAAACACTGGTTGGGGAGTTGCCGACTCTGGCTGCAAAAGCTAAATAGAATATGCGGTCCTCTTTTTTTGCTTTTTTGTTAAAAAATGTATCAAAAAAGAGAATCGACTTACGGTCTATGTCGATGTAGAATTTCAATAGGATTGTCCGTAAATGCTGATAACCGGTGGACAAATATCCACAATGACATCTAATCAAAAGAGAGCCAATTATACGTGTTTTCATTTTATTCTTAAATTTATTCACAAGACAAAATTAAATAAATTTCTTATCTCACGAATGCTTTATTAACAGTCAAACAGAAATACACTGGGTACAATGTCAATCGATTATTTAAATTTGATTTCTTTTTACAATTTGTGTACATGCGCTACTGACTTATTGATGGTATCATAGAAGTGTATAATGGAAATCAAGGACAGATGAGATAAGAAAAGCACCAAAGTTACATGCCAAAGTTCTTTTTAAATCGATACTAACTGATGTGTTAGAGACAAATTATGTAGCAATGAATAGCAGAACAATGACACATTTAAACGGATGCTAGTACAATTTGGCCCAATAAAATATTGCGTTTCCTCTTGTGTGCAGCCATAGATATGCTTAACCCGAGCCATTGAGCATGCAAGAAAACTAAGTATCGGCTCTTGAGTTTTTTGAATATGGTGGAAAAATCCAGTGTAAAACATAACTGAGTTAATGTAAATATCAATCTTTATTCAAAAGTGTAATATAAAATAGGAGTAAAGCAGGATACAGGGGGTATGTTTTTGGTGTTGTACAAATCTACCACAATACTCAATGGGGAACAGTATGTTATGATAACTGGGATTGGAATGAAGCCCATGTCGCGTGCCGACAACTTGGGTTTACCAAAGCCGTAAATTACGACAATGGACGAGGAGAAGGACCAATCTGGCTGGACGAAATGCGTTGTACAGGCTCAGAATCGTCACTTCAGAACTGCCCTCACTCTGGATGGGGAGTTGTAAGCTCCAACTGCAATGGTCACACATACGATGCTGCTGTTCCTGCTGCTGTTCCTGTCTTTCTCTATACAGACATTTAGTACATTACTTATGCATGGTTAAACAAAGAAAACAAATGGAGGTAATTGCTAGATAAATCCCAGATAACATCATCTCTTTGGGATGTGCTGAGAGGGAGATCAGACAACATTTTTACGTCCCTGCTCTAACGCTACTGAAATTAACAAATGATGATTGCGAAATGATGAACAATTTATGGTGCTGGAATGATGTGGCGCTAGCTTGTTACTGCAATTTGTATGTGACTGCACAACTAAGAAAACCAATATTTAGAGAATTGATGCCAAGGTAACCTAAAACGGCAGTCTTGGATTTAATAACATTAGTAATGAAGTATTTACCAACTTCAACACCAAAAGCCAAATTATCCAAGTCTGCAACGACTTGATAATACATAAAATCAATAATATATTTTTGAAAAACATATAGGAATCCATACTTAATTTTCTTAACATTTTGGAGCTTGAACCACTCAAATAAGGGTTTGTGGGTTGTTGCAAGTATCAATGATTTGTTTCATTATCCCAAGTATGTTTACTTAATTACGAGTTTTGACCTGGCCTTGTGCCATTGGTTGAAGTGAAAAATCAGTACGATTACTTGGTGTTACTGGTATTGTTTAGGTGTACCATGGTGGAAAGTGGGGAACAGTTTGTCGTGATAGCTGGGGTTGGGATGATGCCAAGGTAGCATGTAGACAACTTGGTTTTACTAAAGCTGTATTGTATTGGTACAATGGACATGGGGAGCAAGGTCCAGTCTGGCTGGACGAAATGCGATGTACAGGCTCAGAGGCGTTAAAGTCACAAATATGAAGTAGTAGGAATTCACAATATAAAAACGTCGAGGGGTTTGTAATAATCGTTAGTCCACAAGTTCAAGAAAAGCCAGAATTAGATTCAGCTTTTCTCCATCGACACTACCAAGCCATAAAGGTATTTTGCAAGGACTTCGGCGTGCCATGAACTGTTAAGCTTATTTATCTCTAAAAAGTACGATCATGACTGAATTGCACTTTAGACATACATTATATTAGTATTGTTACTGCTGTCATAAGTATTGTAATTAGCGAATAATTTTAATTCAAATACTCATTGTTATTTTTTTTCCAGGGTCTCCTTGCTAGCAGAGTCTCCTGTGTAGACGAATCCTGGCAGAGAAAATGGGAGACGTAAGGAAAGATAAGAAATTTGGCTGACCTTTGTATGGGACCTGTGTCCTGTTGGTTAGACCCTCAACCTATCGAGCAGCACATAGTATAATTTGTTTGTTTTTTTTCATCTTCGGTTCATTTTCTTGTAGCCGTAATTCGTACTTTAAGCTTGTATTTTGATATTTATGTATTTAGGCTCTCGTGGTTGTAAAGTTAATAAATAAAATAAATAAAAGACACTTTGATGAAAATTGAGAATGACTTGAAACATGGTTAAACTTATTACTCGGGCTTCCGTAGGAACGCCGGAGTCTAAAAATGCAGGCCGTTCTTCGTCGTATTTGGTGGCCTAATGGGGGGGGGGGGTCATAGTCCCAGGCGTTCCTAGCTGAGTCGCTGGGAACTAGAGGCGAGAATCATAACCGCATGCTTATCTCCTTTTGCTTCGGTTCGTCGGACTATAAATTTTACGGAATTCTGTGTGGCATGAAGAAATCTTTGGAAAGTGCTATGCTTTATAATACGATCATCCCACATACAAACGCACTCGCCATTCGTGGTAAGCCCACACTAAAAGATGTAGAGCCTTTTCGGAACGGGTCCGTCCACGAATCTTATAGCTTGAAAGCGTTGACATCTTTGAAAAGAAATGAGCTCTATTTGAGTACAAACCTCGAAAAGACTGACAAAACTATGACTAGTAACTCAACAGAAAACTATGAAGCTGAAATGAACTTCTCGGATGTTGAAAATAACGAAAATCTCCGTGAGCAGAACTTCGAAGATGAAACAAACAACAAGAAAATCGCCATATTGGATAAAGAGTATACTCTGGGAAGCAATTTAAAAAGTAAATATTTAAGTTTAACTTTCTTGTTAAATATCCTGATTCATTTGTTTGTTTTTGTTTTATTCAATAGTCGTAGAATATGATTTGATTTTGCACAAATAATCATTTGTATTATCGTACAAGCGATTGTGAATATTGGTTTGTACTAAATATGGACTTGCACGTGCTTAATAGCAGACATGGTAAATACTCTTGGTGACTGTGACACGCCTAAGTCATCATATATATATATATATATTACCAGCTAGATTACAGTGAAAGTTATACTGGTGTTGTTCATGGTGAGTCTACCATTGAAGAATATCAATACTAGTACTGCATGGGCATGAAAAGAGCTTTTGAATCATTGCTAACAGAACTATACAGCCATTTATTCTAACAGTTGGTTGTATTGCTGTCGGCATTATTTACTGTACTAATAATGGCCTTCTTAAAGTGTTTGACTCTCATGCTAGAGATGTTTATGGTAAAAGTCATCCTCAAGGGACATGTGTATTATTAGATATATCATCTATAGAGAATTTAGTGCAGTACTTTCAAGGTTTATATGGAGCAACTGCTCTTTATGAACTAAAAGGTCTAAAAATTACAAAATATGACATTGCAACAATCAACAGTGTAAAAGGCATAATAAGTACACCAGATCAACACAACTGTTCCGAAGAGCACTGTTTTGCAATACATGATGAGAGCATCCAGCTGTCAGACGAAGCTTTGTGCTAGTGTGATCGTTTTCGTTGAAGTCTCGGACTATTTTCCAAGACTGTTTAAAAGCAACCTTTGTACAATTTGAAATTCCTCCTCTCACCTTTTGGACAAACTCGATCTAATGAGGGCAAGACAAAAGAAATACTTACAGTATAAGTTAAAATAACCTCAAAAGTTTTGCGTACAACAAAGGAAATGGGCTTCCAATCATCGAAATTATGTATGTCAGACAGCTTCACGCCTGCATGCCCTGAACTAACTTCTCTGTGCTTTGATGTCTTTTGTCCACAGGGAGCCCAACTTAGATAATAGTAAAATATGAACACTACTCATAAGCTGCCCCTGCTTTGATTTATTACCTTTTAAACATGCTGGAAAATAGGTTTACTTGTCTTAAAGAGAGACAGATGAAATGTTAGAGCAGGAGAGTATACCCTCTTGAGTCAGTTACCAAACACCGAAATCCTTTCCATTCTCCCTCCCCACTTCCCTTCCTCTCCGGTAAGCTGATAAAAATGATGTAATTATAATACACAGTAAAGGAAAAATCGATAAAATTATTTTATCTCCAAGAGATTTTTTTACGAAAAAAACAACATTTTTCATACGGCGTTACCAAAATTTAAATATGACAGCGCATCGCCACCACGCAAATGACGTGGTCCCGCGTTCTTGCGCCGTCCTCCCTTAAGGAAGCTCAAGTTAACGCTTCAATAGCGTCTAGTCTTTTCTAAATTCAGGGACGAATTGCTTATTCAAATCGCTTCAATCGATAGCAACTAAGGAATGTTGCAGGAGGATCAATTGTTTCTTCTTTTGATTGATCCTCCCTGCAAACCGAAAAAGTAGTAGCAATATATATATTTTTTTTCAATTGCTTCACATCACGAAGTCATATTATAACACAAAAGTTTGATTAGTACACTGAGAAAACAGAATAAGCTACGTTAATATTTTATAACATCATTGATTAAACCTCCGGGCTACACAGTAACTTTAGGGTTTATCATAATAATCAATATAATTTATTTTATTTGGGCTAATAGTTGATGTGCATAGGACTACAAAATTTAATGATGTGAGTAATACACGACGTTTCGGAGTCCTCATGACCCCATTATCAAGTGAATAATAATAGTTGCTAGAGTTCGGTTTGCTTCAACGTCAACTAATGAAGATTTACATAAATAGTTTAGCCCTAAGGAAGTCCGATTGGACATTCAAAGATTAACAGCATTTCGTATTTTCATTCAAAGTTCGATGTTTTATTATACGAAATGTGGCTGGTAAGACCAATTCAGTCCCGAAAGTGTCAGTCGCAAATTGGAGAAGGAATATCAGTGGGTTCGGTCGTCATGCTTTCGCTTATCTTCCTCTGCCCCGCTTCTCTACGCCACACTGCTCCTCTGTTGCTCATAGGAGGCAGCACCCTTTCGATTCCCAGTTGATTGGATTGGATTCTTTAGTCCACCGGGAGACCGCGTGCCCTGCCTGAGTTGTCCTAATATCTTATAAGGAAGGCGCTCGTCGGATATGCGCAAAACATGACCTGCCCATCTCAGCTGCGCCTTGCATAGCATGTTGTGCACATTTGTCGTGCCAGCGCGTGAGAAAACTTTTGTGTCTGAAATATGATCCAGCCACTTTATCTTCAGAATATTGTGCAGGCAGCTCATGCGAAAGAAGAGAAGGCAGCATACAGCAGTGAATATACTTTGAGCTTGGTCTCAAGGCGAATCCCTCATCGCTCCGAGACATTGCCTCTAAGTGGTCAGAATGCTGCACTGGCTTTAGTGATGATGGCATTGACTGTATCATTTATGTGAAAAGAATTAGACAAAGTGCTTTATGTGAACAGAATTAGACAAAATACTTCCAAGGTAGGTAAACGTTTTGCTCTTGTGACCATTAATCTAGATCTCAGGCTCTCTGAATAGATCACCTGGTGCTGGCTGGTACATGACTTCAGTCTTCTTTGTGAAGATTGTCAGGCCGGAGTTAGAGCAGGTATTAACGAAGAGGCCTAAGCTGAACTGCATGTTCAGCATGGACAGCAAGACAAAGACAGTCTCCACTTGCACTTTAGTTTTCGCCTGCATTCGTCTCAGTTAAACAGTTTCCCGTCTATGCGATGGCGCATCTACAACGTCACTGAATGCATCCTGTAGCATTGCGGAGAACACGAGGCTGAAGAGGGTGGGCGCAAGTACACAATCTTGTTTTACTCCATTTTTGATAGGGAAGGGGTCGAATGTTACCATTGTCCTGGACTCTGGCGAGCATACCATCATTGAAGTGGCAGACCATTTCAATAAACTGTACATGGCAGCAAACTTTGCCATTATCTTTGAAAGGCCCTCTCTGCTGATGGTGTCAAACACTTTAGTCAGATGCACATGAGTGATTTAGAGCTTGACGTTCTGTTCCTGACACTTTTCTTGTAGTTGTCTGGCAGCAAAGATCATGTCGATGGTGTCCTTTTCTTTCTGAAGACGCACTGGCACTCTTGTAAGAGTCCTTGGCCAAGATGTGCCAAACAAGGTGTACTAACCTATGAGTAAAGTAAAGCCTATGTTAAACTCAAGCTCCTGAGCCTATGCATGCTATGTATTTTAGCCAAATCCCCCCCCCCCTCCCATTAATAAAAAAAGTCGAATAAAATCACGTTTTCTACGGCTAACCTTTGTTGGTGTCGCAAAACTTAAAGAAGTCACGACACATCATTCCCACTGTCCACTGTGATAAGCGTGAGAACAGTCCTGAAGTGAGGCTTCTGAGCCGGTACATCCCATCTTGTCTAACCAGACTGGACCAACTCCTCGTCCAGAGGTCCAGTAATTTACAGCTTTGGTGTAACCGAGTTGTCGACATGCAATTTGAGCTTCATACTGATAGTCCCAGCTATTACCACAGACTGTTCCCCATTTGCCATTGTAGTAGACTTGTATAGAACCCCAAACATGTCCCCTTGTATCCGGTCGAAGTGGTAAACTTCTAATTTAAAAGTGGGGAACAGTGTGTGATGATTACTGGGACTGGAATGATGGCAAGGTTGCATGTAGACAACTTGGTGTTTCGAAAGTTGTAAAAACTTTGTACAATGGTTATGGGGAGCAAGGACCAGTCTGGCTGGATAACAGAAACTGTACAGGTTTAGAGGCCTCACTTGGGAACTGTCCTCACACTGGATGGGGAATTATTTGCTGCTTCTGCAAGAGTAACACTGATGATGCTTGTTCTGGTAAACACCAGCATTATTCATAGCTTACAAAACATATATCTCTTGTCGAACCCACGACCCTCCCTATGCTAGTCGGACGCTCTACCACTGAGCTGCTGGAGACTCTAATGGCGAGTAGGTCGTTCGATTCCCATCTGGGGCTCAGAATTTTTTCTGAGTCCATTCAGTATGGTACGATCACATATACATTTCATATTCCATCACCATACGCAAAACCAACATTATCATCACTTTTAACCCAATAACTTTTTTGTGTTCCAAAACAGACAATTATAAATAGATGTTCGAAAACAACGTATATTTAGCTTTCAGAAAATGTATACCTTTATGGCAAAATATTGTGAACCCGGTGCGAAATTTGAGGTAGCGCGTATAGGGGTCCTAATCATATCCTAATACCTTAATATCCAGTGGGGGGAAATTTAAATTATTTAGATATGACTTTCACTTGGAGATTGGTGAAATAGGTAGGCTGTATGTCTTGAACATGATTTAAAACTGAAGAACAACACATATACCAAGATGCCAATGGTAGTTATGTAAAGGGGAGCAAAGCGGTAGGATATCCCCTGATCAGGCAGATGCTTTCCTTGGGGAATGAAGCCCTTATGCTAGAGCTTTCAGCCTAATTTACCAAAATCCCGTTGCCATCCTGCAGCATTAAAATATTCCTTATGACGTTGTGTTCTACGACTCATTACTAGAAATTCTCCTGTGGTTGATACTTTAGACTTTTTTAGACTTTAATTTATTTACACGTGCTATTACAATTTAAAATTTTTCTCCAAGCAGAATTATACAAACATATAACTATATAAATACAATATATAAAAATTCACATATTTTTAAATAAGATACTTAATTAAGAGATAGTAAAAGTGTGTGGTGGCCAAAGTAGTAATGAACTTTACTAATTACTTTAGTAATTTCGGCTTTCAAAAGGATAATTTCTCCTAAAGGATTACAATGCTTACATGTATGAACAGCAACAACAACAATAAATAAAATAAAACCCAGCATGTTTTCCCCCTACACCGTTCAATAATAAATAACTTAGGATTTCCGACATCATCAAGAATATTAACGGCCATCTATACCAAGGGTGCATTATCTATGTTTAATAGATAATGATATCCATATGCACAATCACTTCGCAGGAAGCGCACTTTCGCTCTTAACTTAAGTACACATAGATTTAAGAACAACCTTATAACATATAATGCTCTGCAACATGCTTTTTAATAATCTGGTTTTGTTTTTAAGTTTAAAGTTATATTTAAGTATATACATTAAAAAAATTTCATAATAATTTAATCATTTATCATAGTCCCCTTATAGTTATGTTTTACTAGTTATATTATTAAAATAACTATTGTCTGGTTATAGTTATATTATAACTATAGCTAATGCTGATCTATACAATGCAGAATACAAAATTCCTGTATAAAGTTACATTTATGTCTGTACTATTATTTTCCTGTAATTTAATTAAATTTGTTTCTATTTTTTGGTTTTGGTTTTGCATATTTATATATAGGTAATTTAATTTAGACAATAAATTAAATGTTTTTATGCGGGCATCAGTGAGGTTTCACTTCCGCCTGCCAGACTTCCGGTACAATCGGCGAGGGACCTTATATATGAAGTGCCAATAACGAAGCCTTCCTGCTCGTCCTTGCAACAACAGTATTGAGCGAATTTTCCCTCCACCACCCCTTCTTCCTCCCAAATATTATTCTTTCTGGTAGATTATTCCGTCAATTGTAACGGATTGACCCTCACCTTTGATTAGAACATTGTATTGTAAGTAGTGGACTTACCATTTAGGAAAATCCCAAAATACAGTGGTATTAGTTATGTTAATAAACGGCCACACTCGTGGCCAAAAGTTTGCCAACATCGGCGTCTTATTACTGTTCTGTGTTCTTATCAAACATAGCTTGTCTAATGCAATGTTTATGATTCTTATAGACGAACAAGCAGCATAAACATATTTATGACAGTAAAATAGGCAAAATACAAGGGGTTATGTTTTTGGTGTTATACAAGTCTACCACAATGGTCAATGGGGAACAGTATGTTACAATAACTGGGGTTGGGAGGAAGCCCATGTTGCGTGCCGACAACTTGGTTTTACCAAAGCCGTAAATTACTACAATGGACGAGGAGAAGGAACAATCTGGCTGGACGAAATGCGTTGTACAGGCTCAGAATCGTCACTTCAGAACTGTCCTCACTCTGGATGGGGAGTTGTAAGGCTACACCAAAGCTGTATACTGGACCAATGGACTAGGGGAAGGACCAGTCTGGCTGGACAACATGCGATGTACAGGCTCAGAGGCCTCACTTCAAGACTGTCCTCACGCTGGATGGGGTAATGTTAGCTCATGGTGCAATGGTCACACTAATGATGCTGGAGTCCTTTGTTCTGGTGTATTTCT
Organism: Anthopleura xanthogrammica; assembly: GCA_964019055.1. Lineage (NCBI taxonomy): Eukaryota > Metazoa > Cnidaria > Anthozoa > Actiniaria > Actiniidae > Anthopleura > Anthopleura xanthogrammica. Next base: position 17,477,295 of record OZ025207.1, on the reverse strand, counting down.
GGAAACACCAGATTTAACTCGTAGCGGTAATGGTTAGTAACAGGGGTTAGTAAGGTTGAGTCTCAGGGTTCGAGGCACAGTAAGTTTATTAAAAAATTCAAGAATTTTTGCAATTAAAGTTTGTCTCATTTTTTAAAGTAAAATATTTCTAAGTGTCACTAAATTGAGGACTGCAGTGACTTCGACTATAAAACAACTCCAAGTTCATAATCCGAAGAAGAACACAAAAGGAAGTTAAGATATAAACGAGGCATACACAAGGAGGTTTCGAAATCCAATGTAGCCTGATGGAACGGAAAGCCGGCCGGATGTTGGACAGTAGATTACATAAACAAGCCTTTATAGACAACTCATCACAAACATCTCCATCTAGTCTCAATTGGTGCAGCTCCACGCATCCTTTTATAGCTTCGTTCAATAGATTCAGACTCAAAATAACTCCATAACTTATAAAGATGCTTGTTTTTAAGGACACGTAGGAAGGATATTTTATAAATTCTTTTTAAAGAAAAGAGCACTGTCCCTATTTGTTATAGCTTTTTTTCACGGACATATGAAAGAGGCTTCAGTCCTATCCCATCAATTTTGTTGTTGTTAAGTTGCCCCCTTTTTTATGAACAAGTAATTGCATGGTTTCTTGTAGAATCAGGGAATAATTTCACTCATGTTTTCAAAGTTATGCAATGTCAACAGAAACTGAAAGAAAAAAAACACTCTTGAAATTATTCCACAATCTTACTCGGCTCCATGCGATTACCTATATGTAGCATTCCAGGAAAAAAGTGACTAAAAGTTCCGATGAATCGATGGTATTTGTATATCGTCCCAGTGAAAGAAAATGATATACGATTCCTGCCTGGTGTTTCTGGTATTGTTCAAGTGTACCACGGTGGAAAGTGGGGAACAGTGTGTGATGACGGCTGGTACTGGGAGGAAGCCAAGGTTGCATGTACTCAACTGCATATAATGCCCTTCCTCGTAGTCTTAGAGAAGTTGACTCACTCAAGGAATTTAAACTTAAGCTCAAACGCCATCTTAAGAATATGAACTAACTAGGGGTAGGCAGGGGTGGGATTTTAAGTGCATAAGGGATTGTCTGATTATGGACTAACTGTTGTTAAGTAATTTATTACGTAATTGTAAAGTTCGTGTTTTCGTGCTCGTGATATGTAAACTAGTTATGTTAAATCAGGCCTCCTTTTAAACTAGCTGTTGCTAAATAGGATATGCCTGTATAAATATTGATTTAAATAAAAAAATAAAAATAAAATAAACTTGGTTTTTCCAAAGCTGTATATCTTTGGCACAATGGTTATGGGGAGCCAGGACCAGTCTGGCTGGATGACATGGCATGTACAGGCTCAGAGACCACACTTGGTGATTGTCCTCATGCTGGATGGGGAGTTGCTGACTCAGGCTGCAAAAGTCACAGAGAAGATTGTCTTTTAATGCTTTTTTTCTGTAAAAAGAACGTATAAAAAAAGAAAATCGTGGAATAGTGTAGGTGGTATTGTAAAAGTCAACGACCTGACATACGATTTCAATGGTATTGGGCATAAATGCTGATAACCGGCTTGCTAACTTGGTTAAATTACATATGATGCTGGACGAATACCCATAACGATATTAAACCAAAGGAACCCACCTTTGTTTATGTGTTTTCATTATACTTTTAAATTTATTCACAAAGCAAAATAAAATGCATTTCTTATCTCACAAATGCTTAAGGTGACTGACTACTTTAGCACGGAATAATTACAAAATGTTCTTAGAAAGATATTTTACACAGAATTTAACGCTGATTCCCAAAATGAGAAGAAAAATGGGGTGTCCTGGGCTCGTTTTCGAGATAATGAATTTTGAATATGACCATCTTGCAGGTTTTCGAAAGAAAAATGGCGGAAATAAATCTCAAAAATTAAAAAAGCTCTGGAAGTAATTTTTTCAGGAAATGTACCTTAAACCATATTTTCGAAAATGAACTAAAAATATTCGAAGAAAGTTTTTAAAAAAAGCTAAAAATTCAGCATCTTTTTAACTCAATAAACTGAAAATCGTACTCAAACGACAACAAAAAAAACACATAAAACGCTTTTTTTATAACTTCTAATAATCACGTTTTTTTCAAACTTTCTCAAAATATTTTTTACCTGTTGTTTTAGGAAATTCAAAGAAAAAATAGTTCCGTGCAAAATTCGGGGTTTTTGCCTTGTTGAAGTTCAAAACGTGTATGGTTTTAAAATATTGAAGGTTGTTTTGCGGGTTTGAGCGGATTTTATGCGCGCACACACGGTGGGCTAAAATTGAACGTTCAAAAGTAGTCAGTCACCTTAAGTAAACAGTCAAACAAAAACTCAGATTTCTTATATACACTTGGTACAATGTCAATCGATTAGATTAATGAAATATTTTTATAATTTGTGGTCAAAAGTTGTGTACACTTAAAATAAGCAGATCACGCATCACGGTGGAGTGAAATTTACTAATCACGGACTTAATTATTTAATTTCACGAATCATGCGCTAAAGAAAGGCAAATTACGCGACACGCGTAACTCCTGTGCCACCGTGAATTTATGTAGCAATGAATATCAGAACCGTGACATACTTAAACAGATGCTAGTACAATTTGATAGTTATAATGGGATACTTATGAGTTGACGCTGAGCCCCGAACTAAAGCTTCGGCATTCGGCTCTTCGAAATATGGTGAACCAAATCCAGTGTAGAACAAAACTGAGTTAACGTAAATTATTATACGTATGATATAAAATAGGACTACGACAGGATACAAGGGGTTATGTTTTCGATACAGGTCAAACGATGGTCAATGGGGAACAGTATGTTACAATAGCTGGGACTGGAATGAAGCCCATGTGGCGTGCGGCCAACTTGGTTTTACCAAAGCTGTAAACGGGGGCTATGGACGTGGGGGGATCATTGAAGCAGACATGCTTCATGTAATTTCTCCTCTTCTATTTTCTCTTTTTTTCTGTGTAGTTTCTCATGAATTCTAACATTTCTGATGTTGAGGACCTGCTATTTGGTCTCTTTCGTGATCTTTTAATGGTCTTACCTTGCTTTGAATTAACAACAGTCTCTGTTTCTGAATCTACATCTGAATCATCACATAAGCTACTTTCTTTTGAAGAGCTAGTTTCATCCTTTGAAGAGCTGCTATTATATTTTGAAGAGCTACTATTATTTTTTTTAGAGCTAGTAATATGTATCGTAGAGCTTTCCATTGTACATTCTGGATTAAGAGAAGGATTTTTTATACCCACAACCAATGACATTTCATCAAAATATTTCCAATTTTTCCTGTCGTTACCACTCTTGTTGTTGTGGTCATTTACTTCGTTTAGCTTCGTTACAAGCTTGCTCCATTTGCGCATACACTGTTCGCCTGTAACATTAATACTTGAGGTCTTGTTAATGGACTCGGCAGTCTTATTGAATATTTCTTTTTTCGTAGTCTTTCCTCCAACTAAATGCTTGTGCTCTGCATAACAGCTCATGAGCAATTTCACATCACTTTCACCCCACCTGTCCAACTTTTTAATGACCTTTTCGCCTTGCGATGAAGAAGCAGATGGAGGTGTTGGAGTATCCGGTATAAATTCGAAGGAAGTAGGATTTGTTGACGGGGTTGAAGCGGTTGCTATCGAAAACATAATTGAAACAAATGTATGAAGTAACTATTGGCGTGCGTCGAATCGAAACGAAGTACTCAGAAAATCAATCGTAGAACTGTTAAAGAATGAATTGTTTTGAATACTTACTATTCTAGTAAAGTACACAGTCATGTTTTAGAAGTAATGCTAACCCAACTGTTTCGAAGCCACAAAAAGAGCACTGATAAAGTGAAGCACCTTCATGTAAACCCGCCATCTTGAATACTTATTGCTTTCGCAATATGGCACCGTTTGGCTGGAAATCTTGAAGAAGAAGATGGAGGTGTTGGAGTATCCGGTATAAATTCGAAGGAAGTAGGATTTGTTGACGGGGTTGAAGCGGTTGCTATCGAAAACATAATTGAAACAAATGTATGAAGTAACTATTGGCGTGCGTCGAATCGAAACGAAGTACTCAGAAAATCAATCGTAGAACTGTTAAAGAATGAATTGTTTTGAATACTTACTATTCTAGTAAAGTACACAGTCATGTTTTAGAAGTAATGCTAACCCAACTGTTTCGAAGCCACAAAAAGAGCACTGATAAAGTGAAGCACCCTCATGTAAACCCGCCATCTTGAATACTTATTGCTTTCACAATATGGCTCCGTTTGGCGGGAAATCTTGAAGGGGCCTGGAACTAGTTAGTCTCCTTGGAAAAATCGTAAATGGAACAAGAATTTCCGAAAGAGATTTTTCAAACGGGAAAAAAGGATAAGCTTTCAAAAATTCCATTTTCTTTTGGAAATTTCATTTGGAAATTCCCGAAAAGTGGTGTTCCATTTATCTTTAAACCGGTATTACCGAAATTTCCGTGTAAATGGTAAACACCCATTGAAACCTATCATGTATATGCATTTTTATTCGATATATATATTTTCCAGGAGCCCATTAGCCCATTACAACTGGTACCACTATCTGCCAATAACTGGTTAATTTTAGATTCATATTTCCCACGTACAATTAAGTGCCACAACAAAAGACTTCAAGATATACAATAGAACGAAACTAACAAAGAAAACAATAGGTTTCAATTGTGTCCTCTACACGGAGTTATGCCTGTACTCGAGCTTCGTTGATTGGCTAAGGCGACATTACTTCACGTGAAAGGCGTTCTAAATATAGACGGTCTGGGAAAACGATAACTGCTAATGTAGATACGTGAGTTGAGCGCTCCACGTAATGGGCTCCTGATTTTCTTATATCTCAATTTATGTTTATATAATTACATCAATTAGCATTTTGTTGTTGTTGTTGTTTTCTTATTTCTTCTTCTTAAAGAAGTTCCATAGAAATGAGTTCCGAACATAGATATTTTGTGAAATTTTGCACAGTAATTAATTGAGTCAACTATTCCAGAAATATATGAAATATGTGCTAGCTCAAATTTCCTCTGACCTAAAAGCTGTAAAGTTTTAAATGCGTTTAAAAGAATCAAAACTCAGGATTTTGCTGTATTAGATTTTGATGACCAAACAACTCGTCTTTTGTTAAAGAATCTTTAAAACCAAAACCATTTGGGCCAAATGCGCCCAAAACGAAAGATTTCGCTACCGATAATTGATCGGGGTATTCCAGGTCTTGCCCGCATGGCTGCCGGATTTTCAACGTTTCTCTTTATATTTTCATTACTTTTTTCACAAGAATAATACCAGCATGCACTCTTCAGGAAAGGTAAAGAGTCCGATATTATAATGACAACAATAAATTACCATTTAACTATTTAACAAATATAACAGATTTTTAGAAAGCATATGGCATCAACTTCAGGCCGGGGTTTTTTTGGCTCGTGCTTCTCTCCATCACTTCCTGCATGCTTTATTATTGGCAGAACCAATATTCATATAGAAAAAAAAAACATTACTTGCTACTGCTGTTTCTTTGTACTAAATATTTTTACTAATAAAGCACAATTCACCACTAATCAGAGCGCTCTTGCTATTTAAGCCATATAGTAATAGTTAATGGAAAATGAAAGTGTTTTATTTTAAGAAATATAAGACTTCGACCGGAAACAAGAGGTTATGTTTATGGTGTTGTGCAAGTCTTCCACAATGGTGAATGGGGAACAGTGTGTGATGATTACTGGGGTTTGGATGATGCCAAGGTTGCGTGTCGCCAACTTGGTTTCACCAAAGCTGTATATTACTGGACCGATGGACGAGGCGAAGGACCAGTATGGCTAGACGACATGCGATGTACAGGCTCAGAGGCTACACTTGGGGACTGCACTCACGCTGGATTGGGAGTTGTTAGCTCAAACTGCAACGGTCACACTGAAGATGATGTTGCATATAATTTTAATCCAACACCCGCAATTATTGACAGAGATGAAGACTAGTATAATTTCGGAGTTCGAGAGGCCAGCCATATCAAAATCGATAGTCCTGATCTGAATGGGGATGGGGGCAGAATCAGCGTAGCTCAAATCTGTGGCCACGTGTGCCAAGGTTTACAAAGCCAAAATATTGTGACTTTAGTCATTGTGATCAGGACTTCGGTTTAGTCCAAAGCTCAAGAGTTTGCTTACAAAAATTAGTCACACTGTGTTTCAAAAGTTTTATCCTTTATTACCACTACTACTATTACTACTATTTTTACTACTACTACTAAAAAGTCTTGTAACAGCTGTAAAGATGTAACAAACTTGTGAATTTAGATGATAGCTTGTTCATCATTATAACAAAGGGTTCACTGACTTTTTTTGCAGAGTGATATTATGATGATAAGTTGTGTTCAAGTTACATACTGCAACCAGAGTATCGGTCTGTTTTATTTATTTACTTAATTACTTATTTATTTACTTACACCTTATTTCTAAAATGTTAACATTGAAAATAAAATAAAATAATAAAATAATACGAATTAATTATGTTTGCAACACAGTTGTAATTATTTTACTGTTTTGAAGGTATACACCGACATTCTCATAAGTCTACGAAAGGAGACAAAAAAATAGCATGAAAAATGAAAAAAGTATTTCTAATTATTTTTCTTGGTATGTTAATTTATTCATTTATTTATTTATTCATTTATTTATTTATTCATTTATTTATTTATTCATTTATTTATTTATTCATTTATTTGTATATTTATCTACTATTCGTTTATTTATTTGTTTATTAATTAATTAATTAAATTATATCTTAAATCGCGGTCAAGTCTCTCCACACTATATTATACCAATATCGGAGAGGCGTAAAAGAACCACTAAGGACGTAAAGAAACAGCGAATTTGAGCGTGTTGCATAATCCCAAGATGATTGAGGGCTAGGAAAAGACCAAAAGCCAATCGATGCAACGATTTTCGCTGTAAATTCAGTTAACTTCTATTCAACATATGCAGGCTTGAAGAATAAGAAGTATAAACAAATCTTGGGAAAATGTACTGCCTATTGTTTCTTGCATTGTTCAAGCGTACTACGCTGGAAAGTGATCTGAGGAACGGTGTGTGATGATATCTTGGGTTGGAATCATGCCAAGGTTGCATGTCGACAACTTGGTTTTACCGTTAAAGCTGTACGTTATTGGTGGGATGGTTATGGGGAGCAAGGTGAGGTGTGGCTAGATGACATGAGATGTACAGGGTCATCGTAGGTACGATGGACATGGGGAGCAAGTGCCAGTCTGGCTGGACGACATGCAATGTACAGGCTCAGAGACCTCACTTCAGGACTGTCCTCACGCTGGATGGGGAGTTGTAAGCTCATGGTGCAACGGTCAAACTAATGATGCTGGAGTCATTTGTTCTGGTGTATTTCTGGATATCAAACACCAGTTACAGCCACTGGCAGTTTTAGATTTCGGAATTTTACTAACAGAAACATAGGCACACTCAATAGAAAATACAAATGCAACAAACTTAATCTTACGTGGTCATTCAGTTTTGGGGTTTTTAATTTTGTCTTATAACCGCATGACCGACTCAAGGCTAAACACGTTCAATTGTCAATGATTCGTTAGGACGAAGTTCTTAGAGCAAGGGACTAAACGTTCCGTTGAATGGATGGTATTTGTACAGCGTCCCAGTGAAAGGAAATTATATACGATTCCTACCTAGTGTTTCTGGTATTGTTCAAGTGTACCATGGTGGAAAGTGGGGAACAGTGTGTCATGATTCCTGGGTTTGGGATGATGCCAAGGTTGCATGTACACAACTTGGTTTTTCCAAAGCTGTACGTCCTTGGTACGGTGGTTATGGGGAGCAAGGTAAAGTATGGCTGTATTACACAGCCTGACTCAGACTGCAAAACTCACAAAGATGAGGAAGTTGTCTTTTAGTGCTATATGGGAAATTACGATTTTATGGTAATTCCCATACATTACATAAGCGAATATTGATTATCATTGTGAAATGAATTAATAGAAATTCATATTTTATTTATCATGCTCTTTAAAGATTTACCCAAAGCAATTCTTTGATAGATTTCATTAGCCTTCACTTTTGTTCTGAATCACTTCATTCCCTAGCCCTCGATTGAGCTTGACTATTATGACATCTTTGCGGCGGTTTGGCATATCAAAACCTTGTAACGAAGAAGCATTACGCCTTTTAAAATATCATTCCAAAGATAAAGTGAAATAGAGAAGTAGTATTACGAAAAGCTAAAGAAAACAAACATCGCTCTGGAAACAATAAATCCTGAAGTAATCATAATGTAACATTTAAATGTCTCAGCATCATTGGCCCCTTCATGGCGACTAGTAAATTATAAGGCTGAAGGAAAAACAAATGCCAGTTTCGAATCCTTGTTGCTGATGGGCACAGACAGCATCATCGTAGTGATTGTTGCAGTAAGAGCTAACAACTCCCCAACCAGCATGAGGACAGTCCCTAAGGGAGGTTTCTGAGCCTGTACATGCCATGTCATCCAGCCAGACTGGTCCTTGTTCCCCATGTCCATTCCACCAAGGAGTCACAGCTTTGGCAAAACCAAGTTGTCGACATGCTACCCTGATATCATTCCAGTCCCAGTTATCATCACAAACTGTTCCCCACACTTGAAGAATACCAACGCACAAGGACGGAACTGACCATAAATTTCTCCATGGATAACTAACTACCAAGTTGAAGTACATTCATAGAAAAAGGTTTTTACTGATTATTGAGTTTATTAAGCTATTGACTTATCAGGCAATTGAAGATACTGATTTATTATATACATACCGAGATTTACTCAGTAAAATCCTGGGTAATAAATGTTCGTTCGTTCACTATTACCAACCAATCACAATGCACGTATCGCTTTTTCACGTGTGAGAAAAATGATACGTCCAATCAGAAGCTACGTACTGCTTTTCTTCACGTGTGAGAAAAACGATACGTCCAATCAGAAGCTGGCAGCAACGGGCTCCACTGCTCTTTCGTGTGAGACTTTCGACTAAATTAAACTAGAAAGTTTTTATTTCAAAACATGAATGAAACTATATTTTAGATGACAAAACCAAAGGGAAAATCGATGAATTACCTATAGTAAAGCGGAGAAAAAACTGCCTGAGATGTAAATCTATTGGAAAAGTTCTTTAAAAGTACTGAAAACTTAAACAACAACACGGAAAGTCAGCTTCAGTTGCTTTTGTAAGAAGACGACTTCAATATTCGGTGAGACCTAAACTAGAAAGTTTGAGTTCAAAACATGGATGAAAATATAATTTAGACGACGAAACCAAAGAGAAAATCGATGAAATACCAATAGTAGAGCGGAGGAAAAGCTGACCGAGATATAAATCTCGTGAAAAAGCTCTTAAAAATGTATTAAACAACAACGAGGAATTGAAAGGCAGCTTTGCCGTGTAAGAAGGCGACAGAAACTTCGGTAAGCTCTCGCAATCATTTTTGGTGTAAACTAAAAGCCTAGAAGTTGAAAAGATTAAACTTAGAAACCGAATTAGAAGTTGATAAGAATAAGTTTTTATTATGCTTGTAAAACAGTGTTGTAAAATAAAGAATAATTGCAATATAATTTTTAGTTTGGAAACTGAGCTTTGTTTACAAACTTTGTAAACTAAAATAGTCTCTAATTCAAACCAAATTGAAAATCTCGGTATGAATATAATAAAAAGAAAACACCATGGAAAGTGCTTTGTACAGTTTTTATTCACTCGTTGTTTCGTATCATAAAACTCACGCGCTCGAAGACTCGCTTGTTCGTCTTATGATACTTCACAACTCGTGAATAAAAACCGTACGCGCGCACTTTCCATGAAGTAATCTCTATATATCGCCATGGTATTAAAATATACAGCACCAGAAGACGTTAGCAACGCTATTTCACGAATAGAAAATTGAAATGATGCAGCCTGCACAAGTTTGCATATTCATTGTGAAGAGAGGGTTTTAAGTAAAGAGAAGTGGGCTGTTTCTTTTCAAGAATTAACCTCCTAACTTGTACATTAAAATCTTTAAATGAATTAAATGAGGAATTTATCTTGAGAGCAAAGCTTGCAACAATATATTGTTTCAAACTCAATAAAAACAACTGACTTCAGAGTCAAGAAAATAGTTTAAAAATAAGTTGCAATGCGCGATAGAAATATAACATAGTTGGAATTTTCAAGTAATAGTGTCTAAGTTTTGACAAAATACCATTATTTTTACCAATATTCACCCTTTTTATCGTTAATTATTAATTGTATTGAAGGTTGACGTACATCCTTAAGTTCCTATCGATAATGCAGACATATCTTTGATCAATCTGGCATAGTTCTGTACAAACCTGAAAAGCAGCTAGTTATCTTCCGTTATGAAAAAAATATTAATGACTTAGTTAAAAAAACAAAAAGGATGCTAAATTTTCTTATCTCTATCGTTAAAAGTTTATAAACAAATGAACTAATAACCAAAATATGGGAGGAGAATCAAAGGTGTTGGGTCTGGATTGGAGTGTGTCCCGGGACTCGGGTGTATTAGAATGATGTCCTTTTATGCTGTTGCAATTTCGATATTTAGCTGTGCTTTCGATATCGATCACTTGCAAGAAGTTACTTGCAAGAAGTTAAGAAGTTAAGTTTTGGAAATAAGGTTGGCTGTTTATAGATTTTGCATGTACATTGTTCATAAATTGGCCATTACTACATTTAGAGTGCAAACACTAAATCCATGTAATAAAATCAAACTGTTAGTTTTTAATAGTTGTAATTTGTTTAGTGGCTAATAGTCACTATTAGTAACTATCACTCAACCAGCGCATTCTTAATATCAATACACAGGAGACATCAAATACACAAGAAACAACTCGTTGTCGTTTTTACTTGGTTGTATTCTTCCTGTTTCTTGTGTATTTATTGTTGCTTTTACATTAATATTAAAGGCGCGATTACACGGTGCAATTTTCTCTTCAACTTGTCTCGCAACGGCGTTGCGAGACAAGTTACTCGAAACGGTGCACCAAAAGTTTTAAAGTCGTAATATTTCTGTCGGGGGCTGGGGAGAGGTTCATTTGTAACGTTTCAAGATGGCGTCCATGTAAACAAACAGTATCCATGTCCAAGCGAAAAGCGCTCGTTGTTTTACTGCTGGTTTTGTTGGATGATAATGAAGAAAGAAAAGATAAAAGGGTCCAAACTTCCTGGGTAAGGTCCTGGCTAGGTAGAAGAGAAAAAAGAGGAGCATTTTACCAACTTGTAAGAGAGCTTGCAATTGAAGACGAAGCTGCTTTTAAGAATTTCTTTCGTATTGATAAGAATCAATTGAATGCTTTGGAAGATTACATAAGGATCGAAATTTCTAAGAAGGGCACTCTTATGAGATACAGTATTACACCAGAGGAGAGATTAACTGTAACTTTAAGATATTTGGCGACGGGAGAGACATTTAGATCGTTAGAGTACAGTTTCCGTATTAGCAAAGCCGCGATTTCTTATATTGTGCTCGAGTGCTGTCAGGCGATTGTAAAGATTCTTGGTCCAATCCACCTCAAGACTCCAGACAACCAGGAGAAGTGGTCGACAATAGCCAAATGCTTTCTCCAAAGGTGGAATTTTCCAAACGGTATCGGAGCCATTGATGGCAATAATCATTCAGCAACCCTGCAACTCTGGCTCATATTATTATGATTATAAAGACAATAACAGCATCATACTTTTAGCGGTTTTTGCTCCAAATTACGAGTGCTTATGGGCAGATATTGGTACAAATGGAAGAGCTCCTGATGGTGCATATGGCAAAAGAGTGATTTTAAGTAACTCCTAAGCAGTGCATCAAACCCACTGAGCATTACACCAACTGCTCCTCTTCCTGGAAGAGAAATGCCTGTCCATTACGTCCTCACTGGAGACGATGCATTTGGTCTCACAACGTATCTCATGAAACCATATCCACGAACTCATCTGAGCAGTGAACAGAGGATCTTTAAATATAGACTCTCTCGCATGCGACGTATTTCAGAGAATGGTTTTGGAATATTGGCCAACCAATGGCGGCTTCTGAGATCACCAATCCTTTTGTCACCTGCTAGTGTGACAAAAATATTTCTGGCTGTATTGGTTATTCACAATTTTATAAGGTGGGTGTGATTTCCATAACAATGGGTGCTAATCAATTATAGGTGTGTGTTGGGGGAGGGGTCATTGACATTAATTTCTTAATGAAGTCTTTCAAGGGAGGGGTCAAAAATTAAAGACATTTTAATTAACGGATGGGTCATAAATAATATAAAAGTTTAAAGTCATTCAGTTTTATAAGTCAATGTTTCTAAAACTTTGCGTTTACTTTTTAATATTTGGTTAAAATTAAGGTCTTACACTTCTCTCTCATTGACGGATGAAGCAGAAGACTTGACTACAGTGGACATGATGGAAGAAAACTTGAGAGAAGATGGTCCAACTTCAACATCCTGGATAGACCTCTCTCCATCATGCAGCAACAACGTCAGTAATGAAGCAAAGATGATGCGAGAAGGAGCTGTGAAGGAGCTGTACCTTGGCAGTGGAGGATGTGTGGACTTGACTAAATTGTATTGTTCTCAAGCATGGTAAAGATATATAATTATAAGAAAGAATTCATGATTGGTTATTGTTTACATGGGGCTTTCACATTGGCTGGATATGTAGTTTGGAGGGATGTCTTTTAGACATTCAGAAAAGAAAGGTAGTGCACAAAATTATCAAAATTCAAAACCTTATTTCAAAAACTCATGAAAAATTCATAATTCTTTGGTCCGATTGGAGCATCCATACATGTCACATGCATGGACCTTTATACTCAGTAAAGTTTTCTTCATTAATATTCAAGTGATCATTATATAAAGACACACATGACTTTATAAAAAGAATACTAATGAGGACGACTTTATCAAATTTAAAGGTGCATCCAAGTTTAGATGACGACATAGAGCCTCCTCAAAGTCAGTCTCACTATGCTCACTGACGACCCACAAGATTTAGTCGACTAGCAATCCTATCTTGAGACTGGCATGCTATCTTCAAAATGTGTAAGTCTTTTGAGGGCTGACTGACATGACAGTTACATACAAACTTCTATTGAATGTATAAAATCCATGCTCGTGACGTGTATGGTTGCTCTAATTCCACCAAAGGTTTGTGAATTATAAATGATTTTTTTTAATTAGTTCAATAAACTTGTAGATCATGTTTCATCAGGTCTAAAACCACTTGTCTACAGAATGACATCATGAAAGTGACATCAATTAAACCAAATTATTAGAATTAACATATTGAAATCTGTTAGTAATTCTCTGTTTAATCTGAAAGATAATGCAAGCTATCTGGCATATGCAACTGTGCCACCTTGGCTGACTATATATTTAGGCACAATTATCTTTACTAAACAAAATATAAAAGCAGAAGTCAGATATGCAAAACAAAACAAAATGTTTTAATTGGCAAATTATGCCTTTTATTAAAAATATTTGTATTTATTAAAGTATTTAGTTGGATTCATAATTTGAATCCATTAAGAGGACCACAAAAAATAAGGTTTATATATTGATATTGATATTTATATATCCTAAGTTGTTCAATAGAGTGCAAACACTCTTTAATATTGAGTATTATAAAGATAATATATGCATAATCATGCAACACGTATCACTGGTGCTAATTAAATGATAGAATTCTCATAAAATATCACTATTTAGCGCTATGTTGCAAGCTTTTAGTGTTTGTACTCTAAAGAGAACCACAAAAAAATAAGGCTTGAAAGTTGAACGTCATAAGTCAAGGTCTATACACAACAAATATACCTGTATGCAAGGGAATTCTAAGTTTGAGGTTCTAAGCAGGTTATTAGCGATGCCAACTGAACTATTTGTATATGAAGAAGGTGAGGTGATTCTCACACCTGGTTGATATAAAGGCTGCTGAACATAGTAATATGGTGACGTCATTCGCTGTTGTCCTATTCTACATCCCCTTGTTCTTTCCCCTTCGTCTCCCTTGTCAATTTCAAACAATACGTCACTTATTCGTTTCTCGGCAACTGCTCGTTGCCTTTCATTAAATCTCAATAAAGTTTCTTTAACCATTTTAGCAAATGTAGATAGTCTTGTTTGAAGGGGTTAGTACTCCATCATCAGTTGAAATATCCAATGTGCTCGTTGATACATCTAAATTTCTATTGATGCACTAAATTTCTATTTATTTAAAATAAATTGCAGCTCGAGCCAGGAATGTGAATGCCAACTAGGAGTGAATCAATTACGCATTATTTCTTATCTTGTCCCCGGTATTCTGCTCAACGTGCCACTTTGCTTACCTCTGCTGCACAAATATTTCCAAACTGGCAAATTTTTTCAAATAAGAAAAAAAAAAAATTCTTGTTGCACGGTTCTGAAAAATTATCATTTGGTCAAAATTCCTTATTTTTTAAAGCCGTTCAACAATTTATTTTAGATTCTAGACGATTCTAACTGTCATGGCTTGATTATATTGTTTATCTTACTTAATCACTTATTTATTTAGAATTACTTATTTTGTATACGTTTTTTCTTATTAGTTTTTCCTCATTTTTTCTTCGTTCCTTATGTATGTTAACATATTGTATTTTCTAATTATTGTATATTCCTTATTGTAATTATCGTATTATGTCCCATATTCAGTTTCACGATTAATTAACTCTTATTTGTAAAATAGTCAGTGAGCCTCCTCGATGAGCATTCGCTCTTGGGGCAAACTGAAGAATATATGTGTCTAAATAAAAAAAATATATATATAAAAAAAATACATCTAAATCTTTACACAATGTTGTGAAAATTAAGCATTTGAAATATTTCCAGCTTGGGGTATACATAGAATCTGTCCCTGTACCGGACCTTTTGCTACCTTCCACCCTTTTGTTTTCCCTGTCAAATATGGTCTTCAATGAATGCCATTGCGACTTTATTTGCTCAATTGAGCGAGTACTTAACTGTTCTTGCAACTTGGTCAATAAGAGTTGTCTCTTATCTCTGTCTCTATAGCTTTCGAGATGATGATTCCAGAGACAATCGTTTTCTCTATAGAATTCAATTAGAATTTTCTGTTCTGGTTGAGTGATAGTGACTAATAGTCACTAAATGAAAACTATTATACACTAACAGTTTTGATTTTATTTCATGGATTTAGTTTTTGCGCTCTATAATATTTTAATTAAGTGTATCTAGTTAATTGTTTCTTCAACCTTAAACGATTTCTTTAACTGATCCTAGCTTTCGGACTTACAAGTCCATGTTTAGGGATAACAAAATCTGGATTTATGATATATTGCAATTTGATAATCCTAAATTGTA
Organism: Anthopleura xanthogrammica; assembly: GCA_964019055.1. Classification (NCBI taxonomy): domain Eukaryota; kingdom Metazoa; phylum Cnidaria; class Anthozoa; order Actiniaria; family Actiniidae; genus Anthopleura; species Anthopleura xanthogrammica. The sequence goes on along the minus strand of OZ025207.1, from coordinate 17,461,897 downwards.
ACAGTGTACTGTATTTTCATATTTTCTAAGTGGATGGCCTATGACGGCGGAAATGATATTTTTAGTTTTTGGCTTATTTCTCCTAATCCTCGTGTACGAATTTTACAGCTTGTGTACCAATTTGTTATATAACTCACCAAAAATAGCCTCAAATCTTAATCACTCATTGAATAAAGATTTAACTAGTAAAGGCCGTTAGACACCCTGAAATGATAGTTTTTCCAAAAATCACAATTTCGCCGATCTCTTTGAAACAGCGCCAAGTTTCTTCTTTAAACTTCCTACAACAATAGATCATAGCTTTATATAGGATGTAGTGAAATTTCTACAGCTTGTCCCAGGTTTTACAAGTCCAGGTTTTACAAGTCCAGGTTTTACAAATCCAGGTTTTACAAGTCCAGGTTTTACAAATCCAGGTTTTCTCAGTCCAGTCCAGTCCAGTCCAGGTTTTACAAGTCCAGGTTTTACAACATGCCTATACACATCCCTGGAGATAATTATATGTTGTTAGGAGTATTGTTTAGGAAATTCAGGGTATCTACTGCTTGTGCGTGTCCACAATTTCTCGCCATGTGAAATATTTTGTTTCCATTTTTTTTTATTCTAAAGTATATTCACAAGGCAAAATTAAATGCATTTTTGATTACACAAATGCTTATATCAACAGTAAAAAGGAAGCTAAATTTTCTTAGATACGTATTATAAGGGCCCACTTCACCCATAGTGGAAGACAAGTAAAATTCCACTGTGATCAGTAGGGTATAACGATCCCTATCCCTGGTTGGGAATGTTCTATGTATTGTAACGCCCCCTACCCCCGTCAGGATTTTTCGTACCCCGTCCCGACATGTTTTGTACAACAGCGAAGTGGCATTAAAGATGAGTTCTAGAAATGTCGTAAAGCTGTCGTCGGTCCCAACACGTATGATACAATGTCAATCTACTACTTCAATTTGAAACCTTTCTTTACAATTTTTGGTAAAAAGTTGTGTACATGGGCTACTCCACATAACTTGAAATTCTTTTTGTTACTGATTTATCAGCAAATCAAAGACCACAGTACAAAGAAAAGTGCCACATAACAGTCTTTGAAATACACTTGAAATTGATATTCACTCATGTGTGAGACACAAAACTGCCATTTGTTTTTGTAGTATGGATAGCAAAACAGTGACCTATTTTAACGGAGCAAGTACAGTTTAACCGTTACTCTTGCTTTTACTTTTGTAGATATGTAACAGGGCGACACGGGCGGTCGAGTAGGAACGAAAGAGATCCAAGGTGTTCTTAGGTTATTTTATTAAAAACCCAAATTAATGCTTATTTACAAGTCAATAAACGGGAACGTCTAACATACTCCTCTATAATAGACAAAGATAATACAAAAATATATAAGCTAAATGGCTAAAACTAATGAATTCTAAAAGTATATTGCAGATTTGTAACAAAATGCTGAATAAATAATTGAGCTAAGGATACTTAAAAGTAAGAAAACTCTAAGTTTCATGAACAGGAAATGACATCATAAGTATGTGTAAATTGAGAACTGTTATCTGATAATTAACATAATTTACAGAATGTACTAGCTGTCAATACAATACAATACAATAACTTTATTTACGGAGGGATAAATAATAACCATTTACAGTTTTCTAACTTACGGTCCTCAAATTAAAGATAAAATAAAATAATATAATTACAAATTGTTATAAGTTACAATATATTAATTAATTTATTACAAAACTACATATATATTAAATACTGGAGTACAGTATGGATAGAAAAAATAGAAGAAGATAATTTAGGATAAACAATGACAGTGTAGAGAGTAGCGACAATTAGAGCAAAGAAGGTCTTCAAGATGATCAACAGTGGAAATGCGAGATAAGAAGAATTTGCGTAGTTTATGCTTAAGAGAGGAGAGAGAAGTCAACGATTTAGGAGTTAGTGGAGACGGGGGACAGACAAGGTGTTTGAACTCAACTCCAAGGTCATTTAAGAGTTTGCCAGCACTATAGGCTAATGTCCTCTTACCAGAATCAGTGCGAGGATGTGGCAACTTCAAGTCGTGTGATGAGGCCCTAGTACGACGACTACAACTATCACGAGTGTTAGAAATAAGTTGGAAGCGATTTTTTAAGCATTTCGGAGAATGAGGGTTGAGAAGTACATTGAAGAGGACTAAAAGTATGTTTAGACTTGGTCTTTTGTTCCTAATCAACAACATTTCATTGATTAAGCAGTCGAGCTTGTCCTTGCATTTCTTCAGGATTGTAAAACAGTCAGGCGAGACAGAGTCAATTGCATGATACTATCCAAGTCTAAACACACAATCAGACTCCATACGTGCAAAACTATTTGTTTAATAATTTGTCACGCGCATTGATCCCAAGAGGATAATTCATCTCAATGTAATATTCAAATTTATCGAATAAACAACTCACTTGAAAATGATGTCAGCAACATCGAAACGTCGTGAAATAAGACATGTTTATCCCAAAATAAACTATCGTCAATGGTAATGCCAAGCATTTTGGCATGGTCGACATGTTCAATGGGCTCGCCTTTTATATAGACATCAAGGGCCGTGATAGGAAGAGTACGGCGCTTCTGCCAAGTAGTGATTAATAGTGATTTAGTTTTTTTTTGCATTCAGTGCAATTTTATTTTTATCGGCCCATACAGATAAAGACATAGCAACTTCATCCAGTTGACTATTTACGGAAGTCATCGAGGGCCCTGAAACAAGAATAGATGTGTCATCTGCAAACATAGTAGAGGAAGTATCGGAGGGTAACATTAATGATAAATCATTAATATGTACAATAAAAAACCGGGGCCCTAGGATACTACCCTGTGGCACACCTACAGTGACTGGAAGTGAGTCGGACAAAGTTCCTCTAAACAGTGTCTTCTGAGACCGATCCGATAAATAAGAATGAAACCAAGATATAGCTGAAGGAGAGCAACCATAGATACGCAGTTTAGACAACAGTAAGTTATGATCTACGAGATCAAATGCTTTTTTTAAATCAACTAATAGAAGTCCACTTAGGAGTTTCTTATCCATATTTGTTAAAATAGAATCAGAGAAATCAGCAAGTGCTAGCTAGCTAACTGTCAGTTGTGTACAATCATGCAAACAATGTGTTATTAGTTTGGTTATGACAAAAAGGAGTAATATGCATGAATACTAACAGAGAGTGGGGGGTAAGCTTACATTAGCTAGAAACATATTACATTTTAAACAGATATCCCAGCATGAATAAGATGATTATGACCTTACTACTGACCTTACATAGACTAAGCCAAAGAGTTAAATGCTTGCTATTAGAGCTACACAGGGTTAAGCCCTAAGTTTAAGAATGCTACTAATATTATTATAGAAATATCTAGGCACAGCAGAAACTAATTGTGATTATAGTACTTATAGTACACTCGACAAAATTACTCGATTCTGATTGGTCTAGAGGAATACAATTAGAGCGTTAATTTGTACTCCGTAGGAGTACCAATTACGTCGCTATGGAAACACGGCCAAAAGCAGCAAATTTCCCCAGTGAAATTCCCAAAAAATCAGTGTTTTATAGATTAAAATGGAAAAACTTCAGAAAACTGTTCAATACACACATGGGAAGGCCTCAAATTATGATAACTAGACAAATTCAAGACCTAATAAATCATGTTTTGTAGTAGAAAGTCGTTTTTTCTTCCTAGTTTTCGCCAAACAATTTGAGATGGAGTTTTGAATGTTCTCGTTTTACTACCTGTTGTCTTCTGTGGTCTTCTCGAAAAATAAATTCAACACCACATCTACAATAATTGTACAATATGTAGAAAACAGCTAACAATAGTTTTAAAGCAAATTTCTTTCCGTTTAGCGAAAAAACACAGCGAGTAGAGGCTTGTTTTTTGTTTTGAAAATAGTTAAGATCAAATCTTACCGGCAAACTGTCGAGTAGTTGTAGAGAGACGAATTCAGCTATTTATCACCAGTTAATTGATCCTAAGTTATCAATCTAGTCTTGAAATAATAAAATCTTCAGATAATTCACCATTCAAAGAAAATAGCAGCGAAATTCTTCAAGCTACAGGAGGGAATAATATCCAAAGCACATGGTCTGATCACTGGCGACTCGTTCACGGCAAGCTGTACTTCAAAACTTTTAACTTGAACGACATATTTGTCGCTTTTATCCCTTTTGATGTAGTCCAGCTAACTTGTTTTAAAAGAAAGTATTTTTGAAATTGTGTTTTTGCAGTTATTAGCAAATGCTAAGAGGAAAACAACTTGTTTTAGCGAACTGTAAACTCTCAACTTTCGCTTAGTTTTCACACAGTACGTTTTCAAAGAAAAGTCGCTTCTTGATTCGCTGTTTAGCTGTCAGTACTGTCATTCAATAGTTGTAAACATGCATTGAAATGGCTTTTTACATGACATGTGAAATTAGTTTCTAGTATTTTGTAGTTCAAATCATACATAAAATACTAATCTAAAAAGGTTTTACAGCAACGTTAATACTTTCTATGCTGTTCTTGACTTAGCTTTCTTGGAGAAGGGTCGGTTATAGCAAAGGCAATGAAGATGGATGAATGCCTTCGCTTCGCATTTTTTATAAAATTTTGTTGAGTGAACTATAAATAAAAAATCGCACGACCTTCTCGTACAATTTGGAATTAATAGGCACATGAGTCATGAAGTCATGAAGATGTGTCACATCCCACTAGATTTTAGCACTAAATTATAGTATTTTAACGGAAAATCACCCACAAACCTACGATAGAGGATGTAAATTCCTCAGCATACATCACAATTTACATTCCTAATGAGTTAAATCATAAAATGGTAAATTCCTAATTGTAAAATTAAAGGTAAAGTCTTAAAAAATAACTTTATAGAAAATTCTCTAAATTAGGGCCAAAGTGACCCTGTCACACATACGCATAGATATTCTAAGTCTGGGACTTTGAGCCCAGTAAACTACTGTTTCTGCTTTCGGCTTTTCGGAATATGGTGAACCAAATCAAGTGTAGAAATTATTATTCAAAATTGTGATATAAAATAGGACAAAGACAGGATACAAGGGGCTATGTTATTGGTGTTGTACAAGTTTACCACAACGGTCAGTGGGGAACAGTGTGTAAGGATTACTGGGATAATAATGATCTCAAGGTTGCATGCCGACAACTTGGTTTTACCACTGGTTATGACTGGGACTATGGACGAGGGGAGGGACCAGTATGGCTGGACGAAATGTATTTTACCAGTTCTGAATCCTCTCTTCAGGACTGCCCTCACGCTGGATGGGGAGTTGTAAGCTCCAACTGCAACGGTCACACAAGTCATTGTAAGAATCATACTGTATCAGCGGTTTCTCTCATCAACCCAAGAGTTTTTGGTATTGTTCAAGTGTACCATGGTGGAAAGTGGGGAACAGTGTGTCATGATTCCTGGGGTTGGGATGATGCCAAGGTTGCATGTCGACAACTTGGTTTTACCAAAGCTGTAGAATTTTGGGGCAATGGAAATAATAAATAAAGATTCAAGAAAAATTGAACTCTAGCTCGAATAAAACAATTCGTAAATGAAGAAACAAACAAACAAACAAACAAAAACAAAAACTTTCAACAAGCGGACCTCTATTATCTCCATCCCGTCATTTTTGGCTTTGCGAAGCAAAACTCGTTAAAAAGGCGTTCAAACGGTTATATTTCTTATCACAGCTGAAAAGAGCCAGCATTGGTTGTAACGAGTTAGTTCAATTTCATCGTACGTGCATTAGACCTGTGACCGAATATGCATGTCCTGTATATCATGACAGCTTGCCTGACTATCTAAGGAATAGATTAGAAGCGGTACAGAAACGCGCTATGTGTATCATTTTCCCTTCGCATGAGTATAGGGAAGCGCTATCATTATCAGGCCTCAAGCCTTTGTTAACACGGCGACAACATCTTACAAGTAAATTATTTCAAGATATTATGTCAAACAAACATCATAAGTTGAGAAGCTTGGTGCCGCCATACAATAGTAACGTATATGCACAATCACTTCGCAGGAAACGCACTTTCGCTCTTAACTTAAGTACAAATAGATTTAAGAACAGCTTTATAACATGTAATGCTCTGCAACATGCTTTTTAATAATCTGGTTTTATTTTTTTAAAGTATAGTTATATCTAAATATATACATTTATAAATTTTCATAATAATTTAATCGTTTGTCGTAGTCCCCTTATAGTTATGTTTTACTAGTTATATTATTAAAATAACTATTGTCTGGTTATAGTTATATTATAACTATAGCTAATGCTGATCTATACAATGCAGAATACAAAATTCCTGTATAAAGTTACATTTATGTCTGTACTATTATTTTCCTGTAATTTAATTAAATTTGTTTCTATTTTTTGTTTTGGTTTTGCATATTTATATATAGGTAATTTAATTTAGACAATAAATTAAATGTTTTTATGCGGGCATCAGTGAGGTTTCACTTCCGCCTGCCAGACAACTATTGTCTGGTTATAGTTATATTATAACTATAGCTAATGCTGATCTATACATTGCAGAATACAAAAATTCCTGTATAAAGTTACATTTATGTCTGTACTATCATATTCATGTAATTTGATTAAATTTGTTTCTATTTTTTTGTTTTGCATATTTATATATACATATTTATGTCAATAAAATAAGCAAAATACAAGGGGTTATGTTTTTGGTGCTATACAAGTCTACCACAATGGTCAATGGGGAACAGTATGTTACAATAACTGGGGTTGGGATGAAGCCCATGTTGCGTGCCGACAACTTGGCTACACCAAAGCTGTAGACTGGACCAATGGACTAGGGGAAGGACCAGTCTGGCTGGACAACATGCGATGTACAGGCTCAGAGGCCTCACTTCAAGACTGTCCTCACGCTGGATGGGGTAATGTTAGCTCATGGTGCAACAATCACACTAATGATGCTGGAGTCCTTTGTTCTGGTGTATTTCTGGAAACACCAGATTTAACTCGTAGCGGTAATGGTTAGTAATAGGGGTTAGTAAGGTTGGGGCTCGGGGTTCGAGGCACAGTAAGATTATTAAAAAATTCAAGAATTTTTAAACTCTTGCGATTAAAGTTTGTCTTACTTTTTTAAGTAAAATATTATATAAGTGTCACTAAATTGAGGACTGCAGTGACTTCGACTATAAAACAACTTCAAGTTCATAATCAGAAGAAGAACACAAAAGGAAGTTAAGTTATAAACGAGGCATACACAAGGAGGGTTCGAAATCCAATGTAGCCTGATGGAACGGAAAGCCGGCCGGATGTTGGGCAGTAGATTACATAAACAAGCCTTTGTAGACACCTCATCACCAACCTCTCCATCTGGTCTCAATTGGTGCAGCTCCACGCATCCTTTTATAGCTTCGTCCAATAGATTCAGACTCAAAATAACATATAAAGATACTTGTTTTTAAGGACACGTAGAAAGGATATTTGATATATTCTTTTTACAGAAAAGAACACTGTCCCTATTTGTTATAGCTTTTGTTCACGGATATATGAGGGAAGCTTCAGTCCAATCCAATCAATTTTTTTTATCGTTAAGTTGCCCCCTTTTTTATGAACAAGTAATTGCATGGTTTCTTGCTTTCTTTCTCAGGGAATATTTTCACTCGTGTTTTCAAAGTTATGCAATGTCAACTGAAACTGAAAGAAAAAAAAAACACTCTTGAAATTATTCCATAATCTTACTCGGCTCCATGCGATTACCTATACGAAGTATTCCAGGAAAAAAAGTGACTAAAAGTTCCGTTGAATCGATGGTATTTGTACATCGTCCCAGTGAAAGAAAATGATATACGATTCCTGCCTGGTGTTTCTGGTATTGTTCAAGTGTACCACGGTGGAAAGTGGGGAACAGTGTGTGATGACGGCTGGTACTGGGAGGAAGCGAAGGTTGCATGTACACAACTTGGTTTTTCCAAAGCTGTATATCTTTGGCACGATGGTTATGGGGAGCAAGGACCAGTCTGGCTGGATGACATGGCATGTACAGGCTCAGAGACTGCACTTGGTGATTGTCCTCATGCTGGATGGGGAGTTGCTGACTCAGGCTGCAAAAGTCACAGAGAAGATTGTCTTTTAATGCTTTTTTCTGTAAAAAGAACGTATATAAAAAGAAAATCGTGGAATTGGTAGTACTGTAAAAGTCAACGACCTGATATACGATTTTAATGGTATTGTGCATAAATGCTGATAACCGGCTTGCTAATTTGGTTAAATTACATATGATGCTGGAGGAATACCCATAACGATATTAAACCAAAGAAACCCACTTTTGTATATGTGTTTTCATTATATTTTTAAATTTATTCACAAAGCAAAATAAAATGCATTTCTTATCTCACAAATGCTTAAGGTGACTGACTACTTTAGCAAGGAATAATTACAAAATGTTCTTAGATAGATATTTTACACATAATTTAACGCTGATTCCAAAAATGAGAAGAAAAATGGGGTGTCCCGAGCTCGTTTTCGAGATAATGAATTTTGAATAAGACCATCTTGACAAGTTTTCGAAAGAAAAATGGCGGAAATCAAGCTCAAAAATTAAAAAAGCTCTGGAAGTAATTTTCTCAGGAAAGGTACCTTAAACCATATTTTCGAAAATGAACTAAAAATATTTGAAGAAAGTTTCAAAAAAAAGCTAAAAATGCAGCATCTTGTTAACTCAATAAACTGAAAATCGTACTCAAACGACAACAACAAAAACACATAAAACGCTTTTTTTATAAGTTCTAATAATCACGTTTTTTTCAAACTTTCTCTAAAGATTGATTTTTACCTGTTGTTTTAGGAAATTCAAACAAAAATATAGTTCCGTGCAAAATTCGGGGTTTTTGCCCTGTTGAAGTTCAAAACGTGTATGGTTTCTCAATAAAATATTGAAGGTTGTTATGCGGTTTTAAGCGGATTTTGTGCGCACGCACACGGTGGGCTCAAATTGAACGTTCAAAAGTAGTCATTCACCTTAAGTAAACAGTCAAACAAAAACTCAGATTTCTTATATACACTTGGTACAATGTCAATCGATTAGATTAATGAAATCTTTTTATAATTTGTGGCCAAAAGTTGTGTACACTTAAAATAAGCAGATCACGCATCACGGTGGAGTGAAATTTACTAATCGCGGACTTAATTATTTAATTTCACTAATCATGCGCTAAAGAAAGGCAAATTACGTAGCCTGCGTAGCGGCGCATTTTTGGGGGAGGGGGTGGGGAGGGACAGAGGGAGACTGGGTAGGAGCGGAGAGGGAGGGAGCGCCTGCAATGATGCTATTGTTTTAGTGTTTACCGCCTACTCGTTGCTATCCAATCATAGTCATGATAGTCTTCGCGGAAAGCTAACCAATCACGGCTCAGCTTGGGTTTTCCCAAACATATTTCATAGTCTAATCCATCGTTATATTATGATATTCCTCGTTCTTCTAATTCAACTAATCGATCATTATTAGTGATATCCTTCGTCCTACTATATAAAACCAACTCGGCTACCCAAACCATAGTTGATAGAGGGGGGACCTCTATTAACTATGCCCAAACATATTTCATCAGTAGAGTAATCGTTATTCGTTATGATATTCCTCCTTCCAATAACATTATTGAATAACTGAACTCCAAATAGCGAATGATTTCTTGATAGCTTGAAATAACTGCGATCTGTCGCACATTGCAAACACAATAATTGCTTGTTTGCCAGTTGTTATCTAATTTTCATGGAGATTTTCTAGCTACTCCGCCAGAGAGCATAAATATTACCCAATGGATTGAGCTTCGACGATTCTATTGAGGCCGTTACAGTCAGTACAAATCCAAAGCCTCGACAATCTTGTTCGACAAGTTAGGGTCAAAGATCAAACTTTTCCCGTATGCGTCGGTAAAATGGCCACTAAATCTTTACCAATAAATAACTGACGTATCGTTTGATATTTTTCTTTCTTTAGATTTAAATTTTCGCCTTTAAATTCTTTTAGACTAGATACTACAATTCTTAAAGTCTCTTCAAAATTTCTCAAAACCTTTGTCGATAATTATTACTGTGCTGTTATATGTCATTTCAGAGAGTGACATGTGATGATTGATGTCAGACACCTCTCAACCAATAGGAATTTCCCGCACCTAGAATGAACGAGTAAAAACGCTTAAACAATAGCGTCATTGCAGGCGCTCCCTCACTTTCCCTCCTCCCCAGTCTCCTTCCCCCCCAAAAAAAACCAAAATGCGCCGCTACGCAGGCTACAAATTACGCGACACGCGTAACTCCTGTGCCACCGTGAATTTACGTAGCAATGAATATCAGAACCATGACATACTTAAACAGATGCTAGTACAATTTGATAGTTATAATGGGATACTTATGAGTTGACGCTGAGCCCCGAACTAAAGCTTCGGCATTCGGCTCTTCGAAATATGGTGAACCAAATCCAGTGTAGAACAAAACTGAGTTAACGTAAATTATTATACGTATGATATAAAATAGGACTAAGACAGGATACAAGGGGTTATATTTTCGATACAAGTCAAACGATGGTCAATGGGGAACTGTATGTTACAATAGCTGGGACTGGAATGAAGCCCATGTGGTGTGCCGCCAACTTGGTTTTACCAAAGCTGTAAACGGGGGCTATGGACGTGGGGGGATCATTGAAGCAGACATGCTTCATGTAATTTCTCCTCTTCTATTTTCTCTTTTTTTCTGTGTAGTTTCTCATGAATTCTAACATTTCTGATGTTGAGGACCTGCTATTTGGTCTCTTTCGTGATCTTTTAATGGTCTTACCTTGCTTTGAACTAACAACAGTCTCTGTTTCTGAATCTAAATCTGAATCATCACATAAGCTACTTTCTTTTGAAGAGCTAGTATCATCTTTTGAAGAGCTGCTATTATGTTTTGAAGAGCTACTATTATTTTTTAGAGCTAGTAATATGTATCGTAGAGCTTTCCATTGTACATTCTGGATTAAGAGAAGGATTTTTTATACCCACAACCAATGACATTTCATCAAAATATTTCCAATTTTTCCTGTCGTTACCACTCTTGTTGTTGTGGTCATTTACTTCTTTTAGCTTCGTTACAAGCTTGCTCCATTTGCGCATACACTGTTCGCCTGTAACATTAATACTTGAGGTCTTGTTCATGGACTCGGCAATCTTATTGAATATTTCTTTTTTCGTAGTCTTTCCTCCAACTAAATGCTTGTGCTCTGCATAACAGCTCATGAGCAATTTCACATCACTTTAATGACCTTTTCGCCTTGCGATGAAGAAGCAGATGGAGGTGTTGGAGTATCCGGTATAAATTCGAAGGAATTAGGATTTGGAGTATCTGGTATAAATTCGAAGGAAGTAGGATTAGTTGACGGGGTTGAAGCGGTTGCTATTGAAAACATAATTGAAACAAATGTATGAAGTAACTATTGGCGTGCGTCGAATCGAAACGAAGTACTCAGAATATCAATCGTAGAACTGTTAAAGAATGAATTGTTTTGAATACTTACTATTCTAGTAAAGTACACAGTCAAGTTTTAGAAGTAATGCTAACCCAACTGTTTCGAAGCCACAAAAAGAGCACTGATAAAGTGAAGCACCCTCATGTAAACCCGCCATCTTGAATACTTATTGCTTTAGCAATATGGCACCGTTTGGCGGGAAATCTTGAAGGGGCCTGGAACTAGTTAGTCTCCTTGGAAAAATCGTAAATGGAACAAGAATTTCCGAAAGAGATTTTTCAAACGGGAAAAAAGGATAAGCTTTCAAAAATTCCATTTTCTTTTGGAAATTTCATTTGGAAGTTCCCGAAAAGTGGTGTTCCATTTATCTTTAAACCGGTATTACCGAAATTTCCGTGTAAATAGTAAACACCCATTGAAACTTATCATGTATATGCATTTTTATTCGATATATATATTTTCCAGGAGCCCATTAGCCGGAGCTTACAACTGGTACCACTATCTGCCAATAACTCGATGATCGTACCATCAGACTGTGTTAGGAACATTGGAGTTGTGAAAGGAACGCATATACGATTCCTACCTAGTGTTTCTGGTATTGTTCAAGTGTACCATGGTGGAAAGTGGGGAACAGTGTGTGATAATTCCTGGGACTGGAATGATGCCAAGGTTGCATGTACACAACTTGGTTTTTCCAAAGCTGTACGTCCTTGGTACGATGGTTATGGGGAGCAAGGTAAAGTATGGCTGTATTACACAGCCTGACTCTCGCTGCAAAAGTCACAAAGAAGAGGAAGTTGTCTTTTAATGCTATATGGGAAATTACGATTTTATGGTAATTCCCATACATTACATAAGCGAATATTGATTACCATTGTGAAATGAATTAATAGAAATTCATATTTTATTTGTCATGCTCTTTAAAGATTCACCCAAAGCAATTATTTGATAGATTTTATTAGCCTTCGCTTTTGTTCTGAATCACTTCATTCCCTAGCCATCGATTGAGCTTGACTATTATGACATCTTTGCGGCGGTTTGACATACCAAAACCTTGTAACGAAGAAGCATTACGCCTTTTAAAATATCATTCAAAACATTCCAAAGTGAAATAGAGAAGTAGTATTACGAAAAGCTAAAGAAAACAAACATAGCTCTGGAAACAATAAATCCTGAAGTAATCATAATGTAACATTTGAATGTCTCAGCATTATTGGCCCCTTCATGGCGACTAGTAAATTATAAGGCTGAAGGAAAAACAAATGCCAGTTTCGAATCCTTGTTGCTGATGGGCACAGACAGCATCATCGTAGTGATTGTTGCAGTAAGACCTAACAACTCCCCAACCAGCGTGAGGACAGTCCCTAAGGGAGGTTTCTGAGCCTATACATGCCATGTCATCCAGCCAGACTGCTCCTTGTTCCCCATGTCCATTCCACCAAGGAGTCACAGCTTTGGCAAAACCAAGTTGTCGACATGCTACCCTGATATCATTCCAGTCCCAGTTATCATCACAAACTGTTCCCCACACTTGAAGAATACCAACGCACAAGGACGGAACTGACCATAAATTTCTCCATGGATAACTAACTACCAAGTTGAAGTACATTCATCGAAAAAGGTTTTCACTGATTATTGAGTTTATTAAGCTATTGACTTATCAGGCAATTGATCATGAAGATACTGATATATCGCCGAATATGAAATTGAAATGATGCAGCCTGCACAAGTTTGCAGAATCATTGTAAAGAGAGGGTTTTAAGTAAAGAGAAGTGGGCTGTTTCTTTTCAAGAATTAACCTCCTAACTTGTACATTAAAATCTTTAAATTAATTAAATGAGGAATTTATCTTGAGAGCATAGCTTGCAACAATATATTGTTTCAAACTCAATAAAAACAACTGACTTCAGAGTCAAGAAAATAGTTTAAAAATAAATTGCAATGCGCGATAGAAATATAACATAGTTGGAATTTTCAAGGTGTAATAGTGTCTAAATTTTAACAAAATACCATTATTTTTACCAAGATTCACCCGTTTTATCCGTTAATTATTAATTTTATTGAAGGTTGACGTACATCCTTAAATTCCTATCGATAATGCAGACATGTCTTTGATCAATCTGGAATAGTTTTGTACAAACCTGAAAAGCAGCTAGGTATCTTCCGTTATGAAAAAAATATTAATGACTTAGTTAAAAAACAAAACGGATGCTAAATTTTCTTATATCTATCGTTAAAAGTTTATAAACAAATGAACAAATAACCAAAATATGGGAGGAGAATCAAAGGTGTTGGGTCTGGATTTGAGTGTGTCCCGGGACTCGGGTGTATTAGAATGATGTCCTTTTATGCTGTTGCAATTTCGATATTCACGGTCATTAATATATTAAAGTATAAACCTTCATATCTTAAAGACGCAACACTCAAATCAAGAAATATTTTACCATTCAACTAGTCACTTCATGTAGAATTGATGCAGAAAGTATTGTATCAGGGGTTAGGTGCACTTTAATATCAATACACAGGAGACATCAAATACACAAGAAACAGCTCGTTGTCATTTTTACTTGGTTGTATTCTTCCTGTTTGTGTATTTATTGTCGCTTTTACATTGATATTAAAGGCGCGATTACACGGTGCAATTTTCTCTGCAACTTGTCTTGCAACGGCGTTGCGCGACAAGTTGCACGAAACGGTGCACCAAAAATTTTTAAGTCGTAATAATTCTGTCGGGGGCTGGGGAGAGGCGCGCCTTCATTTGTAACTTTTCAAGATGGCGTCCATGTAAACAAACAGTATCCATGTCCAAACGAAAAGCGCTCGTTGTTTTACTGCTGGTTTTGTTGGATGATGATGAAGAAAGAAAACATAAAAGGATCCGAACTTCCTGGGTAAGGTCCTGGCTAGGTAGAAGAGAAGAAAGAGGAGCATTTTATCAACTTGTAAGAGAGCTTGCAATTGAAGACGAAATTGCTTACAAGAATTTCTTTCGTATTGATAAAAATCAATTTAATGCTTTGGAATATTACATAAGGATCGAAATTTCTAAGAAGGGCACTATTATGAGATACAGTATTACACCAGAGGAGAGATTAACTGTAACTTTAAGATATTTGGCGACGGGAGAGACATTTAGATCGTTAGAGTACAGTTTCCGTATTAGCAAAGCCGCGATTTCTTATATTGTGCTCGAGTGCTGTCAGGCGATTGTAAAGATTATTGGTCAAATCCACATCAAGACTCCAGTAAACCAGGAGAAGTGGTCAACAATAGCCAAATGCTTTCTCCAAAGGTGGAATTTTCCAAACGGTATCGGAGCCATTGATGGCAATAATCATTCAGCAACCCTGCAATTCTGGCTCACATTATTATGATTATAAAGACAATAACAGCACCATACGTTTAGCGGTTTTTGCTCCAAATTACGAGTGCTTATGGGCAGATATTGGTACAAATGGAAGAGCTCCTGATGGTGCATATGGCAAAAGAGTGATTTTAAGAAACTGCTTAGCAGTGCATCAAACCCACTGAGCATTACACCACCTGCTCCTCTTCCTGGAAGAGAAATGCCAGTCCTTTACGTCCTCACTGGAGACGATGCATTTGGTCTCCCAACGTATCTCATGAAACCATATCCACGAACTCATCTGAGCAGTGAACAGAGGAATCTTTAAATATAGACTCTCTCGCATGCGACGTATTTCAGAGAATGGTTTTGGAATATTGGCCAACCAATGGCGGCTTCTGAGATCACCAATCCTTTTGTCACCTGCTAGTGTGACAAAAATATTTCTGGCTGTATTGGTTATTCACAATTTTATAAGGTGGGTGTGATTTCCATAAGAATGGGTGCTAATCAATTATAGGTGTGCATTGGGGGAGGAGTCATTGACATTAATTTCTTAATGAAGTCTTTCAAGGGAGGGGTCAAAAATTAAAGACATTTAAATTAACGGATGGGTCATAAATAATATAAAAGTTTAAAGTCATTCAGTTTTATAAGTCAATGTTTCTAAAACTTTGACAATTACTTTTTAATATTTGGTTAAAATTAAGGTCTTACACTTCTCTCTCATTGACGGATGAAGCAGTAGACTTGCCTTTGGTCCAATTGGAGCATCCATACATGTCACATGCATGGACCTTTATACTCAATAAAGTTCTCTTCACTAATATTCAAGTGATCATTATATAAAGACACACATGACTTTATAAAAAGAATACTAATGAGGACGATTTTATCAAAGTTAAAGGTGCATCCAAGTTTAGATGACGACATAGAGACTCCTCAAAGTCAGTCTCACTGACGACCCACAAGATTTAGTCGACTAGCAATCCTATCTTGAGACTGGCATGCTATCTTCGTAATGTGTAAGTCTTTTGAGGGCTGACTGCACATGACAGTTACATACAAACTTCTATTGAATGTATAAAATCCATGTTCGTGACGTGTATGGTTGCTCTAATTCCACCAAAGGTTTGTGAATTATTCATGAGTTTTTTAAGTAGTTCAATAAACTTGTAGATCATGTTTCATCAGGTCTAAAACCACTTGTCTACAGAATGACATTATGAAAGTGACATCAATTAAACCAAATTATTAGAATTAACATATTGAAATCTGTTAGTAATTCTCTGTTTAATCTGAAAGATAATGCAAGCTATCTGGCATATGCAACTGTGCCACCTTGGCTGACTATGCATTTAGGCACAATTATCTTTACTAAACAAAATATAAAAGCAGAAGGCAGATATGCAAAACAAAACAAAATGTTTTAATTGGCAAATTACGCCTTTTATTAAAAGTATTTGTATTTATTAAAGTATTTAGTTGGATTCATAATTTGAATCCATTAAGAGAACCACAAAAAATAAGGTTCATATTTAAATCTCCTTGAAAGTTGTAATTCATAATTTGAATCCATTGAGAGAACCACAAAACATAAGGCTCATATTTATATCTCCTTGAAAGTTGTAATTCATAATTTGAATCCATTAAGAGAACCACAAAAAATAAGGTTCATATATTGATAAAGTATATCTGCTTGAACGTTGTATATCCTAAGTTGTTCAATAGAGTGCAAACACTCTTAAATATTGAGTATTAAAAAGATAATATATGCATAATCATGCAACACTGGTGCTAATTAAATGATAGAATTATCATACAATATCACTATTTAGCACTATGTTGCAAGCTTTTAGTGTATGTACTCTAAAGAGAACCACAAAATATAAGGCTTGAAAGTTGAACGTCATAAGTCATAGGTCTCTACAAAAAAAAAAGGTTATTAGCGATGCCAAAGTTGCATTTTCACCCTAAATCCAAAAGAAAGAACGATTCTCCAGATACATAAGGATCTCTGTTTTTAGTTTTTGGCTTTTTTCTCCTAATCCTCGTGTACGATTTTTACAGCTTGTGTACCAATTTGAATGCTAATTTTTTTTGGCAGACAAAAAGTTATGACGACGGTCTGAAATCGAACCTAAAATTTAACGTACACATAATATATTGGGATGTAGATAACTCACCCTTTAATACATTGCTTTGAATTTTTGATA
The DNA here is from genome assembly GCA_964019055.1 of Anthopleura xanthogrammica. Taxonomy (NCBI): domain Eukaryota; kingdom Metazoa; phylum Cnidaria; class Anthozoa; order Actiniaria; family Actiniidae; genus Anthopleura; species Anthopleura xanthogrammica. The sequence goes on along the minus strand of OZ025207.1, from coordinate 17,444,827 downwards.
TCTATTTTTAAGTATTCGTTATGTAACTCACGAAAAATAGCGTCAAATCTTAATCACTCATTGAATAAAGATTTAACTAGTAAAGGCCGTTAGACACCCTGAAATGATAGTTTTTCCAAAAATCACAATTTCGCCGATCTCTTTGAAACGTACAGCGCCAAGTTTCTTCTTTAAACTTCCTACAACAATAGATCATAGCTTTATATAGGATGTAGTGAAATTTCTACAGCTTGTCCTATCCCAACTTTTGAAAGACTATTTTTTAAAGTCACGCGTAGCTATGCGATGCACATCCCTGGAGATAAATACGTATTGTTAGGAGTATTGTTTAGGAAATTCAGGGTATCTACTGCGTGTGCATGTCACAATTTCTCGTCATGTGAAATATTTTGTTTCCGTTTTTTTTTATTCTAAAGTATATTCACAAGGCAATATTAAATGCATTTGTGATTACAAATGCTTATATCAACAGTAAAAAGGAAGCTAAATTTTCTTAGATACGTATTATTAGGGCCCACTTCACCCATAGTGGAAGACAAGTAAAATTCCACTGAGATCAGTAGTGTATAACGATCCCTACCCCTTGTTGGGAATGTTCTATGTATTGTCACGCCCCCTACCCCGGTCAGGATTTTTCATACCCCGTTCCGACACGTTTTGTACAACAGCGAAGTGGCATTAAATATGAGTTCTAGAAATGTCGTAAAGCTGTCGTCGGTCCCAACACGTATGATACAATGTCAATCAACTACTTCAATGTGAAACCTTTCTTTACAATTTTTGGTAAAAAGTTGTGTACATGGGCTACTCCACATAACTTGAAATTCTTTTTGTTACTGATTTATCAGCAAATCAAAGACCACAGTACTAAGAAAAGTGCTACATAACAAAGGTCTTTGAAATACACTTGAAATTGATATTCACTGATGTGTGAGACACAAAACTGCCATTTGTTTTTGTAGTATGGATAGCAAAACAGTGACCTATTTTAACTGAGCAAGTACAGTTTAACCGTTACTCTTGCTTTTACTTTTGTAGATATGTTGAAGAGTTCTCTACCGGCAATTAGGGCCTGGACACTAATTAGGTACCGCTGACCGGCTCAGTAGGAGCGGCCATTTTGTTTTTTGATAAGGTTACGTTTGTAGTTGAGGAATAAATCTAGGACTTCTCAATACCATCACCTTATTCATGTAAGTTTACTAGTTATTATAATGTTTAATTATTTATCAGACATTTATCCATATAACTTCAGTTTGTAACGCGATTAATTTAGCTTAGATTCGCTATATTTTGTATTGTAGGATTCTTACATCGTTGTAGAATTAAATATCCAATCTGACATCGAGAAGCGTCTTTCTTCATATGTAACAGGGCGACACGGGCGGTCGAGTAGGAACGAAAGAGATCCAAGGTGTTCTTAGGTTATTTTATTAAAAACCCAAATTAATGCTTATTTACAAGTCAATAAACGGGAACGTCTAACATACTCCTCTATAATAGACGAAGATAATACAAAAATATATAAGCTAAATGGCTAGAACTAATGAATTCTAAAAGTATATTGCAGATTTGTAACAAAATGCTGAATGATTAATTGAGCTAAGGATACTTAAAAGTAAGAAAAACTCTAAGTTTCATGAACAGGAAATGACATCATAAGTATGTGTAAATTGAGAACTGTTATCTGATAATTAACATAATTTACAGAATGTACTAGCTGTCAGTTGTGTACAATCATGCAAACAGTGTGTTATTAGTTTGGTTATGACAAAAAGGAGTAATATGCATGAATACTAACAGAGAGTGGGGGGTAAGCTTACATTAGCTAGAAACATATTACATTTTAAACAGATATCCGAGCATGAATAAGATGATTATGACCTTACTACTGACCTTACATAGACTAAGCAAAAGAGTTAAATGCTTGCTATTAGAGCTACACAGGGTTAAGCCCTAGATTTAAGAATGCTACTAATATTATTATAGAAATATCTAGGCACAGAAACTAACTATGATTATAGTACTAACTAAGTGATTCTTCAGTACAGAACTTATACAACTAGAGTAATATTGTATCAAGTACTTCTGTCAGCATGATAGCATGCAGGTTTATTTATCCTCTTACAAGAGATAGCTTTTACCTTGTCTAACTAGTAGTCTTCCTCTTGTAATTCTCCAGTCAATGCTCTCTCTGTTCAAGTCCCAACTTACAGTGCACAAAAACCCTAGACTTGTGCCTCTATTTATATTAAATGAATTGTTAAAAATATAAATTACAAGGCTTTTGCATCACCAAAATTTATGAGTCATGAAGGTGTGTCACATCCCACTAGATTTTAGCACTAAATTATAGTATTTTAACGGAAAATCACCCACAAACCTACGATAGAGGATGTAAATTCCTAAGCATACATCACAATTTACATTCCTAATGAGTTAAATCATAAAATGGTAAATTCATAATTGTAAAATTAAAGGTAAAGTCTTAAAAGAATAACTTTATCGAAAATTCTCTAAATTAGGGCCAAAGTTACCCTGTCACACATACGCATAGATATTCTGAGCCTGAGACTTTGAGCCCAGTAAACTACTGTTTCGGCTTTCGGCTATTCGGAATATTGTGAACCACATCAAGTGTAGAAATTATTATTCAAAATTGTGATATAAAATAGGACAAAGACAGGATACAAGGGGCTATGTTATTGGTGTTGTACAAGTTTACCACAACGGTCAGTGGGGAACAGTGTGTAAGGATTACTGGGATAATAATGATCTCAAGGTTGCATGCCGACAACTTGGTTTTACCACTGGTTATGACTTGGACTATGGACTCAGGACTGCCCTCACGCTGGATGGGGAGTTGTAAGCTCCAACTGCACACAAGTCGTTGTAAGAATCATACTGTATCAGCGGTTTCTTTCATCAACCCAAGAGTTTTTGGTATTGTTCAAGTGTACCATGGTGGAAAGTGGGGAACAGTGTGTCATGATTCCTGGGGTTGGTATGATGCCAAGGTTGCATGTCGACAACTTGGTTTTACCAAAGCTGTAGAATTTTGGGGCAATGGAAATAATAAATAAAAATTCAAGAAAAATTGAACTCTAGCTCGAATAAAACAATTCGTAAATGAAGAAACATACAAACAAACAAACAAACAAAAACAAAAACTTTCAACAAGCGGACCTCTATTATCTCCATCCCGTCATTTTTGGCTTTGCAAAGCAAAACTCGTTAAAAAGGCGTTCAAACGGTTACATTTCTTATCACAGCGGAAAAGAGCCAGCATTGGTTGTAACGAGTTAGTTCAATTTCATCGTACGTGCATTAGACCTGTGACCGAATATGCATGTCCTGTATATCACAACAGCTTGAATGAACATTTATTCAAGAATGACCTCTATGAAACCTACCAGTCGGCATACAAATGCTTCCACAGTACTGAGACTGCACTCTCAATGGTAAAAAATGACATCCTGATGGCTCTGGATAACCGACGTGCTGTTTTCCTACTATTGCTAGATTTGTCAGCTGCTTTTGACACTATTGAACATACTACTCTATTGTCTAGGCTTGAGTCGCGCTATGGAATCATTGACCATGCTTTATATTGGATGGAATCTTACTTACGACATCGAACTCAAGCTGTTACTATAAATAATACTGTATCTTCCACCCGTGATTTACTTTCCGGCGTCCCACAAGGATCAGTCCTTGTACCTGTCCTGTTCTCCCTCTACCCTACGCCCATAACAGATATTATACGACGCCATGGTCTAAAGTTTCATCTCTACGCTGACGACACACAGATCTACTTGGCATTCAACCCCGCTTGTAGCGATGACCTGTCTACAGCTAAGTCAACTATTGAAGGTTGTGTTGCAGATATTCGAATATGGATGACGTGTAACTACCTCAAACTGAATGATGATAAGTCCGAACTTCTGGTATTCCATTCACGGTATGCACCACGTCCTGACATCACGAGTGTCATTGTGGGTGAGGAGAGTATACTTCCAGCTACTTCTTGTCGCAACATTGGTGTGACCTTTGATGAAACTCTCTCCTTTGAGAAGCAGATCAATTCCATTTGTAGAACTGCGTTCTGGCATCTTAGGAACATCTGGCGTATTCGTTGTTATCTTGAAAAAAAGTCGCTAGAAATTGTAATCCATGCCTTTATTACCAACAAGCTGGATTATTGCAACTCTCTTCTAATTGGGCTTCCAAAGTATCTCATCAAGCGTCTTCAAAGTGTGCAGAACGCAGCGGCACGTTTAATAAATGGCTCTAAAAAGTATGATCATATCACACCAGTCTTACCGGACCTTCACTGGCTGCCAGTTGAAAAGCGTATCGTTTTCAAGATTTTGTTGATCACCTTCAAGTGCCTTAACGGTCTGGCTCAGTCGTATTTGTCCGACCTCCCGGTGGAATACAAACCCACTCGAACATTGCGTTCAAGCTCTAAGCAATTATTGGTCATCCCTCGCTCCAACACCAAGGGATATGGAGAAAGATCATTCTACGTTACTGCACCAAAGCTGTGGAACGAACTTCCCCTCGATTTAAGAACCACGAACAGTTTAGAACTTTTTAAGAAAAAACTCAAAACTTTTATTTTTTATAAAACGTAGTACATATTTTTAGTTTTATACATAGATATCTGTAAACAGCGCCTCTGGGCTAAAGGAAGTTAGGCGCTATATAAATTAGCTTATTATTATTATTATTACTATCTAAGGAATAGATTAGAAGCGGTACAGAAACGCGCTATGTGTATCATTTTCCCTTCGCATGAGTATAGGGAAGCGCTATCATTAGCAGGCCTCAAGCCCTTGTTAACACGGCGACAACATCTTACAAGTAAATTATTTCAAGATATTATGTCAAACAAAGATCATAAGTTGAGAAGCCTGGTGCCACCATATAATAGTAACGCATATGCACAATCACTTCGCAGGAAACGCACTTTCGCTCTTAACTTAAGTAAAAATAGATTTAAGAACAGCTTTATAACATATAATGCTTTGCAACATGCTTTTTAATAATCTTGTTTTATTTTCTTAAAGTTTAAAGTTATATTTAAATATATATACATTTACAATTTTTTTAAATAATTTTATCGCAGTCCGCTTATAGTTATATTTTACTAGTTATATTATTAATTTTTTTGTAATATTTAACTTAATTCAGCCTACCAGCTGCAATGTTTTATCAAATAAACTATCTATCTAAAATGTTCTTAAAATCCATAAGAAACTTCTAGACTTATAAAAATGACGACGTTTCGACGTTACATAACATCATTATCAAGTCAAACTCGGTATAAATAGTGAGGCTAAGAATATAAATGAGTTCTTGTTCAGCTCACCTATATGGCCTCCCTAAAACCCATAAGCCGTCCTTGAGTCTGAGACCGATACTTTCAGTGTCAGGCACGTACAATTACGTTCTTGCCAAGTGGTTAAAAAAGAAGTTAAAACCGCTTTCTATCAACAACTACTGTATTAGTGAAATATTTGGCTTCGCTCAGGAAATACGTGATCTCACTGTTGAACCAGAACACCTCCTTGTTTCATAAGATGTATGGTCGTTATTCACCAACATACCTATACTTGAAACGATCAACATCTTAGTCGATAAAAGCTTTCGAATAGAACTGGTTCAGCAGGACACGTCAATTGTTCCAGTTTAATGGAACGTTACACGAATAAATAGACGGTGTTGCTATTGGGTCCCTCCTTGGACCCTTGTTGGCGAATGTATTCATTTGTTCTGTAGAAGGCAATTTGGACAAAGAGAACAAAAAGATGTAGAGTCGGCTACCGAGCTTCTTCAAGTTCTCAATAATGCCCACCCTTGCTTATCGTTTACCATGGGACTAGAATCTGAAAGATCCATTCATTTCCTTGGTATGCTAATAACAAGTCTACAGGAAGCCCACAGAGCATTTCTCTCCATTATCAGAGTCACGTTGATAACAGATACAACATGTGTCTCGTTTACACACCAGTCGATCGCACCCATCGTTTGTCATCGTCCAATGGGGCATTCACGCCTGAATGTGACAAACGTCATGATATGTTCCGCAAGTTAGTTTGAAAAAAAACCCTGATTGAATCAACTATCCAAAGAAAAATGCAATATCAGGATAAGAAAAATGTGGCAGCAAGTGAGGAAAAACCACTACCACCAATCTACTTTAAACTTCCCTCCAAATCTCAATGGTCCGCTGATCGAGTACGTAAAGAGTTTCATGATCTTACCCCATGTATACAAGTAATAAGCTGTCATAAGTATTGTTAAAAAAGTGAAACTAGCAATTGTGTATTGTGTCATTTTTAAGAATCTAGAAGTTTCTTATGGATTTTAAGAACATTTTAGCGTACGATTTTTCTTTTAAAGTTTATACTAAATCTATTCTTTTACCAGCTGTTTAAACCATGATAAATGGCCTTATGCATATTTTCGTAAAATTGTTAAAAGATGTCCATAGAATAAACAAATATAAAGAAAAGTAAAATGTACTATAACTAATGCTGATCTATACAATGCACAATACAAAATTCCTGTATAAAGTTACATGTCTGTACGATTATATTCATGTAATTTAGTTAATTGTGTTTCTATTTTTTGTGATGCATGTTTATATATACATATGTATGTCAATAAAATACAAGGGGTTATGTTTTTGGTGCTATACAAGTCTACCACAATGGTCAATGGGGAACAGTATGTTACAATAACTGGGCTTGGGATGAAGCCCATGTTGCGTGCCGACAACTTGGCTACACCAAAGCTGTAGGCTTGACCAATGGACTAGGGGAAGGACCAGTCTGGCTGGACCGCATGGGATGCACAGGCTCGGAGGCCTCACTTCAGAACTGTCCTCACGCTGGATGGGGAGTTGTCAGTTCCAATTGCAATGGTCACACTGTTGATGTTGCTGTTGAATGTTCTGAAAGAATTTACATGGGAATAGTGGGCTACAGCTACAGTCTGAGTTAGGTCTAGTAATGATTATAGAGATATTTAGCAATCAATCAGTCAATCGTTAGTGCGTGCACCATCATCTTTCACGTAGCATTGTGTTGGATTACTTTATTTTATTATATTAAGTTTTCTATTTACATAGCAGGGTAGCAGCAACAGCAAAGCCAATTACTGCGGTCCCGAGTTTGCTAAATGTCTAGGATAAATCTACTAACGTGGTCTCGTATTGTACAAAGCAGAGTGTGGGGAACAGTGTGTAATGATTACTTCCATTGGGAGGAAGCCAAGGTTGCATGTCAACAACTTGGTTTTACCAAAGCTGTAAGATACTGGCACAGTGGATATGGGGAGCAGGGACCAGTCTGGCTGGACGACATGGCATGTACAGGCTCAGAGGCATCACTTCAGGACTGTTCTCACCCTGGATGGGGAGTTGCTGACTCTGCCTGCAAAAGTCACAATTATGATGCTGGTGGTGATTTTTTCCCTTGTAAGAGTAGCGTTATTTGAAATCCTTCATTTTTTTCAAAATTAAAGCAGGCAAATTCTTGATTCAGATATTACTTTAAAATTGTTATTTTCATTGAATGGAATTGCTTTTCTTTTTCAAGCAAACTTTAAATTTCTTTACAGTTTTTAAAAATGTTGCCCACTGTAGGATTTCAAGTAAATGTTTCATTTTTACAAGATGGTGATTTGTGTGGCTTTATATTTTAGGACGAAAGAGTTTCCTTTAGTATTGCCTTCCAGTCATCTAGAGAGGGGCCCTTGTGGATTACAGTCCACGAGCTGAATGCTTGGTTGCCATATTTAAGCAATGATATTTTTAAAAGCGTTTCAAGAAATAAAGTATAAAGTATTATTAATATTATTTAAATAAAGTCACGTGATCATTAATAATTTTGAACACTAACTCCCACCATTCTCATCATTTCTGAGCCCTATAAAGCCTTTGTGTCACATACTTGAAACAGTTGCATCTGAATCGTCATACCATAGTATACCATAATTAACAATGTGGTTAGTAGTGATACCTGAGAATACACTGATATCAATGTTTTATGGTCAATTTGGTTTTACCAAAGCTGTACATTACTGGCACAATGGATGAGCATGATCAAGTTTTCAAAAGCCTGGCAATTCACGTTTTGACCTTTTACATGCCAATGCTTTACTCTTTGAAGAAGTGTGTCCGACATTGTGTACTTTATTTATTATAGTGTCCCTTTGGTGGCCGTATTAACCGGGTTCCACTGTACCAGAGTTTTTTAATGAGCATTTTCGTATATATCTTTAAATTTTTATCGGACGATTTCAGTCACTTTTCGTTTTTTTATAGATTATTTTTTCTGTATTTCAGTAGTAATGTACAAAAAACATCTCTAGTGTGACCGTTGCAGTTTGAGCTAACAACTCCCCATCCAGCGTGAGGACAGTTCTGAATTGAGGTCTCTGAGCCTGTACATCGCATGTCGTCCAGCCATACTGGTCCTTCCCCTCGTCCATAGGTCCAGTAATCTACAGCTTTGGTGTAACCAAGTTGTCGACAAGCAACGTTGGCATCAGTCAAATCCCAGTAATCATGACACACTGTTCCCCACTGACCATTGTAGTAGACTTGTACAACACCCTTAACATATCCCCTTGTATCTGGTCGAAATAGTATTTTTCAATGGGGGAAAGCCTGCGTTTTAATATGAGCGTTGTAACACTTATATTATTTATTAATTATATATTAATTATACAACCACGGCACAATTAAAAATAAACGGCAAAGGATACAATTCAACAAACTAACTCTTAAAACCATCGAGAAAGTAGCGGAAATCAACGTAAGCGAAAGTGTTACACTCAAATAGTAAAAAAATGAGCTAACTTAGTTTTTTTACAGTAATAAAAATGGTCCTGGGCATTCCGATTGCAGAAATCTAATTATCTACCTATCACAGAAAGGTAATTCCGTTGTTTTTCCCCCCTTGTGCATCACTACTGTGCATAACGTAGGTAAAAGTGAAATCTTCAGAGTCCGATATAACAATGAAAAAAAACGCTTTTGTCTTCCTTAGCCAACGGCGGCATTTCTCTGATATGAGACGTAGGCCCATGATTTAGCGGCTATCTTGAAATTCGCCTTAGTCCACTCTTGGTAATTGTGTCATCGCTTCATACTTTAGCGAGGTGTAGTGTAATAAAGAATCAGTGAACTATCCACAAAAAAGTTTCTACAGTACTTTTTCAAAAATATCTCAAAATGTGAACATACATACATTACTGTGGAAACTGAAATAGGTGAAAGATAACCTTGTTCACGTTGGTTTACTAAAATCAACGTGAACAATTTGGTGGTAAAGAAAAAATTAGAGCTGAACGTTCTGAAGCTCTTTAAAAAATCTAAAATGAGTGCCTGATTGTAGATATAAAATTGTAAGGTACATAGAATAGCAAGAAACTATATTCACACTTCGAGATTTGTGAATTGGGGAAAGATCACTTACTTTTTCAGCTGCTGTACTATATAATTACTCTTTACCAGAAATGTAACTGTCCTGAGACTACTGGGATTCAAATGACGCCAAAGTAGCGTGTCAAAAACTTGGTTTTACCCAAGCTGTAAATTATTTATTGATTATGCAGGGAGGTGTATTTTTTTAAGGCATTGCCATGGCCACGATATCTTAACGAGCCAAAATACTCAAATTAGAAAGTACTGTCATATCTTGTGATTCAGAGGTCAATTTCTCAAACTTTCGCTTTGAAAATTTCATGAACGGCTGTTAGTCAAATCAATCTATGTATTGAATTATCAAAACAGGCAAAAAAATGCGGGCACTTAATCTTAAAATATATGACAGATTTCCTCACCCGCATTTTGTCAGTATCACTTCAAATTCAATGAGAGTTACGCCAACAGACAACCTGGTAAACATCCTCCAAATAGCCTTAAAATGGATTCTAATAAATAATTAGAGTCTATAATTTGCTATAATGTATGCAAAAGTTTTAAAGTTGGGAACAGCATGTGATGATTATAATTCTTGGTATTTGGAGGAAGCTGTAATTCGTTTGTACGATCGACATGGGGAGAAAAGTAAAGTATGGCTGGACGGCACGCGCTGTACAAGTTCAGAGGCTTCACTTCAGGACTGTCTTCATGCTACATGGGAAGTTGTTAGCTCCAACTGCAATGGTCACACTGATGATGCTGAGATTCAGTGTTCTGGTTTCCAAAGGTTACCTTCCCCCAGAGGTTATTTTTGTAGCAACATTCTCGAATTTGGGTATTTTGGGACGTGTAAGGAAATAATTAGATATCAAGATATGAAGACTGATTTTGAATACCATAGCTTTAAACCGGGTTTTGGAAGTACATTTTAAGGTACATACAATAGCAAGAAACAATATCATATTTCCTATACCTAAATTAATTAGGGCAAAGGTCATTTGCTTTTTCAGCTGCTATACTTTGGGGTTGCAAGTAGATAGTAAAAGTTTATATTTTCGCACCAAACTTCTTTGATTCTTGTAGTAGTGGTATAAAAGCGTAATAAGGGGAATCTTTTTTGAAAATACAAAGAATGTATGGTTTGAAAGGACGTTTTGGGGGGACATCATACATTTCTCTGTAATTTTGAGAGTTTGGACGCTTAGAAAAAAAATTATATATAGCCAAACGTTCTGAAACTTGTTCAGTAAGCTTAATTTATACTGCTCTTCCATGTGAGCATTTTTTCCTAGAACCATAATAAAATTAATTTTTCAAACTCGTGCCCAGTCCCTTGCTCTATATCGAAAAGACTAATCAGTACAGCAGCATCTCTAGTGTGACCGTTGCAGTTTGAGCTAACAACTCCCCATCCAGCATGAGGACAGTTCTGAATTGAGGTCTCTGAGCCTGTACATCGCATGTCGTCCAGCCATACCGGTCCTTCCCCTCGTCCATAAGACAAGTAATATACAGCTTTGGTGTAACCAAGTTGTCGACATGCAACCTTGGCATCAGTCAAATCCCAGTAATCGTAACATACTGTTCCCCACTGACCATTGTAGTAGACTTGTATAAATCCCGAAATATAACCCCTTTTAACTCCTAAGTTGTAATATTTCTCAATATTGAAAACATTAGGATTTTTAAAGGGGGGGCTGAAATATTCCAACTATAGCCACTTTTGCGGTCAATATTAACATACTTGATATATCATCTTACCTGTAGCATTTTTCTGAAGTGTCACGAAATAAGTAAATATCTTTTCTTTCCAACCAAGTGTGGACCTGTTTATGCCGTTCGTCAGCACTTTTGCATTCAATGTCATGATGTTTTAGTTTTCAGCTAGATATTGATTTTTTCCAGTTATCAAAGCTATCGTTTGGGCAGAATGGGAAGCCAGGTATGTTGCTGGAAGACATATTACAGGCTTGAATGCTCAGGTTCAACACATGTACAGGTTTGACAGTAATAATCTGGTAAAGATGTGTATGTAATATGATGTCGGATTGGTTCTCTAGAAACAAACTCATTGTCAACTTGAAAAAGACGAAATTCATGACCGTCATGACAAGAGCTAAATCGAGATTTACTACTGAAGACAGCTCTACTCCTACAGTTGAAGGAAATCAGATAAAGCAGGTACAACAGCATAAATTATTGTTATATTAGTTGTCATCGATTCTCCTCTCACTTGGAATGATGATGTTGACTATGTTCTTAACAAGGTAGCTGGCGGAATATATCTCCTAAAGAGGATACAACAGTTTCTACTAAGAAAGCGTAATTTATTTTATAACACTATGGTCATGCCAATATTGGAGTATGGTTCAGTTATATGGGGCGACTTGTACACTGATAATCGTAGATGTAAGATTGCCTATTGATGCTGCAAGTACCGAAGCACCTCAACTGGCTCTCGTTCGACAAGCGCGTAATCCTTAAAAGAGGGATACTGGTCTTCAAATGTCTAAACAACTTTGGAACAAGCTTACAAAACTCAAAGATTCCAGAACAAGAATTACTAGAGCTTCTACAAACGATAAGCTGGCTCTGCCTCGAAATTTCCTCTTGGCCATTGGACAAAAATCCTAACCTTCTCTATAAAGGAATTACAATATCGAAAAACTTAACTAGTTAACTTATAAATTGACCGATTTCTAACAAGTGTAAGAATAAGCTCATAGAGCCACTTAGGATCAATGCTGTCTAACGTTTTTTGTATGCTTTTTTCTCCGTTCATTTAGCCTAAGGACATGTCTTAGTCTCTACATGTTTTATATGCTTCTGATCAGTACATTTCATATTTCTTCTATAGTAATAAGACTTTTTTTCTAGACCTAATTTTTTGCTTATTTTGTTCATTTGTATATATGTTGACCTTGAATACGGTACAATTGGGCTAATAAAGCCTTAAAATTTTAATGAGCTTCTGAACACTGAACACCAGCATCTTCAATGTGAACGTCGCAGTCAAGAACTCTCCGTCCAGGGTGAGCACCGTCCTGAGCCGGTACATGCCATGTTCTCCAGCCAGACTCTTGAAGTAAAGGTGTCATTCATTCCTTTGTCTCCCCCGTCCATTGCGCCAGTAATCTATAGCTTTGGTAAAACCGAGTTGTCGACAGGCAACCTTGGTTTCCTCCATACCCCAGCCATCATCACACACTGTTCCCCATTGACCTTTGTGGTAGACTTGCATAACACCATAAACATGACTCCTTGTATAAGGTCGAAGTCGTTTTCCTTCTTTTAAAGTGATTCCTTTGAAATAGAATGAGAAATGTCATTTCCCTAAAATTTATATATGTTTAGTAAGTCATGGGCTTTTCAAATTGATCAACCTTCTACTGAACAACTTGTCCACGCCTTTATTTCATCTCGTCTGGATTACTGCAATAGCATTTTCTTTGGCCTTCACAACTATTCTCCTCAGAATTTTTCTGATCTTTTCAATCCTTACAAGCCCAAATGTATACTTCGCTCGTCATCGAGGTGTCTCCACCATACACCAAAATCAAGAACAATCACTTTCGGTGAACTTTCGCAATGGCCGCAACTGTACTCTGGAACAACCTACCTGATGAGATTAAACGTGCCGACTCTGTTCCTGCCTTTAAATCTTTACTTAAAACTTTCCTGTTTATTAGAAATAAATGACTCACTGTCCTATTGTAAAAATCATCAAGACAACAGTATGATGCATTCAAAGGAACTTCCATAGTATCATCATCATCATCACCATCACCACAGGTAGCCGCCATCTTCTTTTACCCTTTTCAAATAAATTTACTGGATGAAGTCACAACCCGCCATCGGGATCGTGACACTCGGCATGTCACGATTTACAGCTCACTTCAAAGGAGGATTTCTTTGTTATTGTAAAATCGTTTATTTAGATTTATTTCTATAAAAGACTAATTCTGCTACTCCTTTTCATCAAACTATGGCTAAAAGGAATTGCATTCATTTGTCAACACTGGCTAAAAAGCAAAAATCAAAACAAATGTCTGTGGTTCACGTGAACTGATTGTAGATTTCGATCCAAATGGAAACCAACTAGCTAGAAGAAATTAATCCCTTAAAATCAAGTTAAAATTGCGAGCAACTGACTTTTTAAGTTAGAATAGCATTTATACAGTGTAAATACAATACCTAATAAGAATGATTTTTTTATTTGTTTTCTTAGTACTGAGAAGAGTGAAGTTTCACGGGTTTTCCGACTGTATGAGCATTGAAGGGCAGAAGTGTAGTACTGAACAATATTTCTTTTGAAGGAAGATAGTGAAAGTGAAAGTTTTAGCTGAGGGAATTCCTCTGGTGATATGTTCCAGAATCTGGTGGCTCTAATCATGAATGATTTCTTCTATGTTGAGGCCTTGCAAAACAATTTGTGGAATTTTATGCCACTGTACTGTTATTGTTATTGTTTGTGGTTGATTTGGTAGATTGAGGAACGGTTGGTAAAGCTTTGGGATTGTTGAAAGATCATGATAACAAACAAAGAAACAATGGAAACGAACATCGTACGTGTTAAATTTATTTCAATCGCGTGTGTTCATTCAATTCTATTTGCATATGGATGTCACGCCAGAAAACGTCAGACTACGGAGGCCGAAACTCGTGAAAATGTTTAGTTCATTCAATACGTATTGATTACTTTAAATCTTGATGAACTAGTGCCTTATGGTCACTAAAAAAAATACTTTTCGATTTCACCCGAATACAAGGGGTTATAATTATGCTTTTGTACAAGTCTACCACAATGGTAAATGGGGAACAGTGTGTTCCAATAACTGGGATTGGAATGAAGCCCATGTTACCTGCCGGCAACTTGGTTTTACCAAAGCTACAAATTGGTGGACAAATGGACAAGGGGAAGGACAACATGTAATTATAATCACGGTATAAAAATAATATTTGTTGAAATATGAGGCTCCTGACTGATGTTTATGGCAATGTTCAAGTGTACCACAGTAATGGTTGGGGAAAGGTGTGCCATGGTTCCTGGGGTTGGGAAGATGCCAAGGTTGCATGTCGACAACTTGGTTTTACCAAAGCTGTATGGTACTGGGGCGGTGGAAATGGGGATCAAGGACCAGTATGGTTAAACAACATGGCATGTACAGGCACAGAGGCTACACTTGGGGACTGTCATCACCCTGGATGGGGAGTTGTCGCCTCCTACTGCAACGGTCACACTTATGATGCTGGTGTTATTTGTTCTGGATATCAAAATAAATAAATAAATAAATAAATAAATAAATAAATAAATAAATAAATAAATAAATAAATAAATAAATAAATAAATAAATAAATAAATAAATAAATAAATAAATAAATAAATAAATAAATAAATAAATAAATAAATAAATAAATAAATAAATAAATAAATAAATAAATAAATAAATAAATAAATAAATAAATAAATAAATAAATAAATAAATAAATAAATAAATAAATAAATAAATAAATAAATAAATAAATAAATAAATAAATAAATAAATAAATAAATAAATAAATAAATAAATAAATAAATAAATAAATAAATAAATAAATAAATAAATAAATAAATAAATAAATAAAGTTTATTTCTATAGCGCTCATCTCCAAAAATATGTCCAAGGCGCTTTACAAAAAATTACATAAGATATTTAAAATATTTACAAAACTTGAAATTTACAAAAAATGGTCTATTTATGAATAAAAATGTAATATTAAATGTAGTATTATTGTAAAGTGATATATTAAAATGGAATCTAAATGTATTTCTTGTTTTTAAGGTAAAAAGTAAATAAATATGTTTTAAGTTTATTTTTAAAACTAACGACAGTAGTAGAGGAGTGTAAGTCTAAAGGAAGCCTATTCCACAATCTTGGAGCCGCAAAGGAAAAGGATCGGAAACCATAAGAAGTAAGCCTAGCTTTAGGCTCAACAAGGAGTTTGTTAGAAACAGAGCCAAGGGAATAGCAAGAGGAGCGAAAGGTCAGGAGATCAGACAGATATGTAGGAGCAAGGCCATTTAAGGCCTTGTAGGTTAGCAAAAGCATCTTGAAAATGACTCTGTAGTAAACAGGTAGCCAATGAAGGTCAATCAACACAGGTGTTATGTGGTCAAATTTCCTGGTGAAGGTGACAACACGAGCAGCAGAGTTCTGTATGCATTGCAACCTCTCAACAAGGTATTTAGGTGGTCCATACAAGAGAGAATTGCAGTAGTCAAGTTTGGAAGAAATGAAAGCATGAATGACAGTCTGAGCAGCATCAGTGGTTAAGTATTTACGAATAGCGGACAGATACATACATACATACTTTATTGAATACTCCTAAAAAGGCTTTTCAGCAACAATTTACAATACAAAAGATGAAAATAAATTCTTCCGTTGAGAAAGATTAAGAATGAGGTGAACGAATGATAAAATGTCTATAAAATATTATTTACTTGATAAAATATGATTTTTATATTGTTTTTTAAATTGATTTATTCTAAGATCCTTGAGTTCTTTGTCCATATTGGTCAATGTCTTTGTAGCCTGATGCTGTCTTGTATAGAGGCGTATCTAAGAGATCACAGTTTCGTGTACGGCGGGTGTGGATATCAGAGCGTTTGCGTAATTTGCTGCTTAAGTGGGCAGGAGTAAGATTATTATAGCATTTGAAAGCTATAACGGCGTCTCTATATTCTAGATGTTGTTTTACAGTCCTCAAATTCAACTCTTGTAATAAGTGAGTGACATGGTCGTATTTCTTTGAATTGGTAATAATCTTACATGCAAAGTTCTGAACTTGTTGAAGTTTCTTTAGATTCTTCTCAGTTGTGTTAGACCAGACAGTAGAACAGTACAACAATTTGCTCATAACAAGTGAATCTATGATGAGAGAGAGTGTTCTAGAATCAAAACTGTTCTTAACCCGATTGATTTGACAGAGTTTTGACATACAGGAAGATATTACGTTGGATATGTGTTCATCATAAGTAAGATGTGCGTCGAGGATTACACCCAGATCTTTGGCTGACTTTGAGAAAGTGAGAGTTTTTCCCACGAAGGGCAAAGACAAGTTGGTCGATGAACGTTGCAGTAGTTGTCTTGTTCCAAAGACGAGAAACTTAGTTTTATCCGGGTTAATGAGTAAATCATTCTCGCAGCACCACTTTGCAATGTTGAACAGATCTTCTTCTAATTTCATAAGTGCAGAATCTGTGTCTGTTGGTTTGAAAGTTAAGCATACTTTAGTATCGTCAACATATGATTCCATACTGCAGATGTTGGAAACAGTAGGTAAGTCGTTTAGGAAGATACAGAACAGTAATGGAGATAAAATTGCACCTTGTGGTACTCCATGGGTAATTAGTAGAGGCTCAGATATTGTTGAGCCAATGCGTACTGATTGAGAGCGGTCAGTGAGATAGCTCTTGAACCATTGTACAGTTTGAGGAGATGCGCCAACAGCAGTTAGTTTATGTAGCAGAGCAGCGTGGCTGATGCTATCAAAGGCCTTCGAGAGATCAAGTAAAATGAGAGCAGTTAACTTCTTTTTGTCCATGGCATCCAGTATAATGTCAGTGGTGTAGAGGTTCAGTGTCTCTGTCGAATGGTGTTTTTTGTTTCCACTTTGATGAGGCGTTAAACGTTGGTATTTGGTAAGGTAGGTGTTGAATTGCTGTAGGACGATTTTCTCGCATATCTTTGATACAATAGACAAAAGAGACAAAGGTCGGTTGTTTGCAGGTATTTCATGATCACCGTCTTTTAACAGAGGTATTACTTCTGCTGTTTTCCAGTTTTTTGGAAACATTGAGGTGTGGAATGAACAGTTGATTATGTCAGTCAGTGGGCCTAGGATGACAGGAAGGCAGTCTTTAAGTACCTTTGCGTGTATTTTGTCAGGACCTGGTGACTTGTTTGAGGGCATAGATAGCACAATTCGACGGACTTCCTCAATGGTTACTGGTTTCAAATAAAACAGTTCGTCATCAGGATAGGAAGAGACAGGGCAAAAGGAGCTTGATAAGGTGATGTTGTTGTCTTTGGCCAGTTTGGAAGACGTTTCTGCAGCCAATTTACCGACTGAAGAGAAGTATTGATCAAAGTCGTTAGCGACAGCCTTTAGGTCTTTGCTGTAAACTTGTCTGGTGTTTTCTTTAGTTGGAATAGCACGTTTGATTATTTTCCAAAGTGAGCTAGGGTTGTCTTTATGCTGTTGTGTTTGCTCGTAGGTATGGTCTTTTTCAGCTTTCTTTAGTGCAGTTTTGACACAGTTTCGATATTGTTTGTAATTCTCCCAGTCGCAGGTGTCACGTGAAAGTAGAAATCGTCGGTGAAGTGTATCTCTGTCTTTCATCAGCTGTTTTAGGCTTGGCGTGGTAAAAGGACAAGGTCTGCTACGTACTTTGATAGTCTTGATTGGTGCATGAATGCTTAATGTAGATTGCAGGATGTCATTGAAGATACCCAATTTCACATCTACGTCATCTTCTGCAAATATAGATAGGAAACGACTAGCGTTTCGGGAAAGATCAGTGGTGAATAACTCAGGACAGTAGTTTTTGTAGCTTCGTACAGTGATGTAGTAAGGTACAGGTTTAGGAGATTTTAGTTTGAGTTCAATGTAGACTGGTAAGTGATCGCTGATTGCGGTATTGAGAACACCACTTTTACGAACACGTGTTGTAGAGGAAGTGAGTATAACGTCGAGTAGAGTTTGTGATGAATCTGTGATCCTCGTAGGAGTATTGATATGTTGAGTTAGGTTCAAATCATTCGAGAATTCGGTTAATGCTGTGAATTCAGGGCAGTTGTTGTCCAAAAGATTGCAGTTTAAATCTCCGAGAATGATGATCAGTTTACAGTGGGTCAAAGCGGTAATACAGTTCGGTTTAAGGATGTCTTCGAAGAAACTTAAAGGGCAGTCGTGTGGACGGTAGGTGACGCATACGATCATGGATTTTACCTTTTTGTACTGGATACTTAGCCACAGTTGATGAAAATTGTTATCTGATATATTCGATAGATCTTTTAGCACGGTGGCTTTAAGCTCGTTGCGTATATAGGCACAGACAACACCTCCCTTCTTGTGTAGCCGGTCGAGTCGAAAAAGTTTGTATCCGTCAATGTTTATTTCGCCCGAAGTTACTGACGTGTTGAGCCAGGTTTCAGAAATTGTGATTACATCGATTTTTGTAGAAGTAACGAGATCCTTGAGTTGAATAAAATGTGAGGAGTTTTTCAGAGAACGAATATTCAGGTGGGCGACTGTGATTCCAGGAGATGGACTGTGACTGTTAATCTTGCATGATTTATGCGAAGTGGCTGGTTTAATATATACGAGGTTATTGTTGTTAGAGTGAATATTTAATTGAGTAGAGAGAGTCCTTCGTTCCGCTTGGTTGATTAAGTCAAAATTTCTTCTGGAAATTACAGCCTTAATCGTGTTCATGTTATTAGTTTTTGAATTCCAATGTCCGCCACGATAACCTCTAAAGCTACGGAGCAGACCCATAGACTTCAAGAGTTTCCATGTTGAGTGTTCCAAAGGTCCTTTGTGTAGTTGAGTTGGAGTTAAATAATGGCGCGAAGTTTGAATACATTTCGACCAAAAGCACCTTGAGAGAAGAAAATTTCTTGAATATGTGATCATCTTTGAAGAATTGAGACACTAATAAATTCTGTAGATAAAAATCTTGATAAAAGGAGACGTTAAAATGTAAGAAATTACGTAAAAGAGTGGAGTTACAAACTAAGCCATAATTTTTTAATATGTCATTAATTTTTTAATATGTCATTGTTATTATTTTATTATCTAAATATCCTATCTTTGTATGGGAGTTGGATGCCCGGAGCGGGGCGATAAGCCAGATCTAACCAGTGCCGCTGCCTGGGCCGGTCTGGCTTCTCGCCCCGGTCGGGGTATTCAGCATATATTTATTAGGTGTTGGATGCTTGGAGCGGGGCGATAAGCCAGATCTAACCAGTGCCGCGGCCTGGGCCCGTCTGGCTTCTCGCCCCGGTCGAGGTATTCAGCTTATATTTATTAGGTGTCGGATGCTTGGGGCGAGGCGATAAGCCAGATCTAACCAGTGCCGCGCGCGCTGCCTGGGCCGGTCTGGCTTCTCGCCCCGGTCGAGGTATCCAACTTATATTTATATTCATATTTATATATAGATAACGAGAGAGTATATATTATATGTGTACGTATAAGCTTATGTCTTAGTATATGTATGTATTCGTGGGTGTATATTTATATATTCATTATAGTATATGTTTTCCATGTTTGTATGTATGTGTAATATGTATGTGTATGTATATCTATGTATATCTATGTATATGTATGTATATGTATATGTATCTATGACATATGTATATATGATATATTCTATTAATATATTCTATTTATATATTCTATTAACATATTCTATTAATATATCTGGGTATGTATGTGTTTTTGTACATATAGAATACCGCATATATTCCTTTATTTAATATATTTTAGCTTTATCTAGGTTTTTCTATTTACTTTACTTTTCACTATATATTCAATTTATTATTTTCTTAGAATTGAAGATGTAGAGCTACTATGTAGATATGCTTCAATAAACCGTTATTATTATTATTATTATTATTATTATTATTATTATTATTATTATTATTATTATTATTATCATTAAGCAGCTACCATGAGCGCTAATTACATGCTCTCTGAGATTCCTTAGGTGAAAGTAAGATGACTTACAGATATTACTGACTTGGAGCTCCCCAGTCATACAGTCATCAAAAACCACTCCAAGATTGACAGCTGACAGACAAGGGACAATAATGTCCCCGCAAACTTGGATCTCACTCATTGGAGGACAATCTTGGAATCTAGAGTGGATACACATGAGCTCTGTTTTATCATGATTTAACTTCAAACCATTGACAAGCATCCACTCAAAAATATCAGATAGACATTCCTCTAAAGATTGTCTGGATTGAGCAAGCTGGTCATTGCCCTTAAAAGATAAATAAAGCTGTGAATCATCAGCATAGAGATGGTAGCTGAGATTATGTCGCTTAAGAATGTCGGCTAGTGGAGAGGTATAAAGTAGGTAAAGAACTCCACCAATTTGTAGCTTTGGTAAAACCAAGTTGCCGGCAGGTAACATGGGCTTCATTGTAATCCCAGTTATTGGAACACACTGTTCCCCATTTACCATTGTGGTAGACTTGTACAAAAGCATAATTATAACCCCTTGTATTCGGGTGATCAACGAAGCTTTCTTATCATTAGGTATTACATGTTGTTTTTAAAACTAATTTTAACTAATATTTTGTGTTATCTCCGTTTTTACTGTTTTGTTGTAATGTAATTCCACTTCAAAACGTACTTTTAGCTTTCCTTAAATATAGAGAGAGTTTTAAGTAAAAACTAGGAAATAGCCTGCTTAAGTTTTATATTTCCTTTTTAATAAAATATAAAAAAATTAATGTTTTTTATCGATCACCTGGCATATAAACAATTGCCTCATATTTGTTCAGCTGGCTGGTACTATTGAAGTATAGTTTCTTAGACCGTGCATTAGGGAACAGTGTTTCATGATGACTTCCAGTGATGTGATGTATGTTAACAGTTATGGTTTTACCAAAGCTGTAGGATATTGGTGGGATGGAGACCATAGTTAATAGGTTCAGAAACCTCACTTAATGACTGTCCACATGATGGATGTGGGTTCAATGCTAGTACTTGAAGCCGAACTCCACAAATAGAGGGTTACTAGACAGTTTCTATTCATAAATATATTAGTATTTATACGGTTTCGTTAGAGAGGAATCCTAAGAAAACTAGATACGAATGCTTGGTGTTACTGGTCTTGTTCAAGTGTACCATGGTGGAAAGTGGGGAACAGTGTGTGAGGATTACTGGGACTGGAATGATGCAAAGGTTGCATGTCGACAACTTGGTTTTTCTAAAGCTGTCTTTCGTTGGTATGGTTATGGGGAGCAAGGACCAATCTGGCTGGACGATATGGCATGTATCTCACAATGTTTTTTATTTGTATATGTAAAAATACATACGACCCATACATAACATTTACAATACATAAAATAAAAGTAAAAAGCTAATTTATAACTAAAATATAATCTATTTATAAAAGTATTCTTAAAACGTTTATTATTTACACAATGCGAAAGGCTGCTATTATTTCTTATACCCCATAAACACCAGACCTTTAAACCTGTTTAGAAGTTGTTTAGTTGAACTAATTCCCTTTCACACAGCCTGCACGCTTAACTAAACAATTTTCGAGCTTTCTTTAATAACTAAACTACTATGGCAAGATAATTTTTACCCTGTATATACTTCAGTATATACTTTACGAAACCGTTGTAGCTTTATTTTATGCCTAGCTGGCGGACTCTCTAGTCAAGAAATTTTGCACAAAGTAAGTTTTGGTTTAGACGATCCATAAACGGACATGCCACATGTGATCTTAATTCGGTAAAACAGTTAATCTACTTCTTTAGCGTTTTGTTGGCATCTCAATAAAAGCACATAAAAGCCGATGTTGAGTTAACTAATTACATTAACGAACTCAGAAATCGGATATTTATTTAACGCAATATTTATACCGAGAGCAAAGTTAATTAAAATAGAATTCAGTTGAAACTAATAAGTTGGGTACTAAGGAATTTGCTGAATACTTGCTTTATTCATAAAAACCTAGTACAATTCTTATTTAGATCATATTTTTATGAACTTATAAAGTGCATTCCCACATAAATGATCAAATGCGCTCTGAATATAACGATGGCAGCAGCCTTCTCCTGAAGTAAGTTTTCTGGGACTATACAGCGCATATCTGTTATGTTTGGGGACTTATACAAGTCTTCCACAATGGTCAATGGGGAACAGTTTGTTACAATAACTGGGGTATGGATGATGCCAAGGTTGCATGCCGACAACTTGGTTTCACCAAAGTTGTAAATGCCTGGTACAGTGGAAGAGGAGAAGGGCCAGTTTGGCTGGACGACATGCGATGTACAGGCTCAGAGGCTTCACTGCAGGACTGTCCTCACAACGGATGGGGAGTTGTTAGCTCCAGCTGCAACGGCCATACTATTGATGCTAATGTTCAGTGTTCCGGAGCTCCAAAAAATTTCTGTGCTTTTATCCCTGCAAACATAGATATTCTCATTATTCTTTTTTTACTTCAATTGGGAAAAAGTGATATAACCAGCATGGTATTATATGTCTACTGTAAATCAGCAGATTCAAGCGCGTGGTAATATATAACAAATGTTCAGAGCGGTTGAACGTCATTTTCGGGCTACCTCAGAACTTTAAAGTTCACTGGCATCTGCTGAATTGTTTTCTTACTATTTGATCTGTTACTGACTTATGCAGTATTCCAAAAATGACATTAACAACCTTGTCAAATGGAAACTAGCTTTTAATAAATACAAATGTACTGTTTGCTCAGTGACCAGAAAGCTTTAACCTATTCTTTTCGACAACTGGGGTATAAAAATCCTTAGTGGAGTTCAAGCTCAACAAGACCTACAAGTTCTCATCTCTTGTGACACGCGTTACAACGAAGTGTTTAAATGAGGTATGTGTGATCTAAAAAAGTTTAAAAGGCTGACAAAACCTTCGTATATTTTCAACAACTTTTGTTAGTTTCACATTACAACTGAGGACATTTGATTTGCATTGGATTTTTTTAATTAAAAATAGTTTTAAAAAAAAACATCTAGAGTACACAAAAGCTTTTTTTAAACTAAAACAATTAGAATATGATTTTAAAAGCGAAAATGGAAAATTTTCTGGTGATTATCGAACGTTTTTTTTTTGCGTATACACTTGGGAGCAATCACGCATTACGCAACAAAAATGTCGGCGTTGTGAGCTCACAAAAACGTGCGGTTCTCTCGAAATTCCCAAAAGTGAATATTTTCGAATAAAAACCATAATTGCGCACATCCTCGCCAGTAATGTAAATGATCCCGTGATTGGTGGTTCACTGCAATTTCTTATCTAAATATTCAGTAAAATTAAAACCGGTTGAAGAACTGGAAGATTTCGCAGTTCACATCCTAAAAATTTAAGTCAAATGCAGGATGCCTACATATTGAACAACTTAACTTTCAATAATTACAATGGAAGTATAAATTATATAATTGACCAAAGTTATAAGGGTCTGGCAACAAATGAAATTACACCTGTGCTCAGAAATATTTTTCATGCTTTCTGACATTTAATCTCGCAATTGCAACATTGATTCATACCACTTCATAGCGACTGTTGGTAAAGCAAAAATAAATGCAGTTTATCCAGGACATACATTATCTCTCTATTGATGCTATAATTCATGCTCAGAAACTTAGAAATGACGAAATTCAATCTTTTGTGAGATATACAAGATTGAGCAGGTGAAATCGTAAAGCTTGTGTGTTAAATAGAGAGTACAGGATTTACTCAATATTTGAATAAAAATTTCATTAGTGGGTTCTAGAGGGTATGGCTTTTAAGCCGTTTTGACTTTAATTGAGATTCTGAACATTGACCACCAGCATCATCGTAGTGATTGTTGCAGTGAGAGCAAACAAAAACCTAGTTGTCGACATACAACCGTGGCATCATACCAGTCCCAGTAATCATCACATACTGTTCCCCACTTTCCACCGTGGTACACTTGAACAAGACCAGTAACACCAAGCATTCGTAATCGGATCTAGTTTTCTCACGATTCCTCTCTAACGAAACCGTATAAATACTAATATATTTATGAATAAAAACTGTCTAGTAACCCCTTATTTGTGGAGTTCGGCAGCAAGTACTAGCATTGAGCCCACATTCATCATGTGGACAGTCATTAAGTGAGGTTTCTGAACCTATTAATTATGCTCTCCATCCCAACAATATTCTACAGCTTTGGTAAAACTATCACTGTTTACATACATCACATCATTGGAAGTCATCATGAAACACTGTTCCCTAATGCACGGCCCAAGAAAGTATACTTCAATAGTACCAGCTAGCTGAACAAATATGAGGCAATTGTTTCTATGCCAGGTGATCGATAAAAAACATTTTTTTTATATATTTTGTTAAAAAGGAAATATAAAACTTATAACCATACCACCGACGAAGGACAGCTTTAGAAAAACCAAGTTGTCGACATGCAACCTTTGCATCATTCCAGTCCCAGTAATCCTCACACACTGTTCCCCACTTTCCACCATGGTACACTTGAACAAGACCAGTAACACCAAGCAATCGTATTTAACCTAATCTAACGAAATCGCATAAATACTATATATTAAATACTAATATGTTCTTAAACAGATAATGTGTATTAACCCCTTATTTGTGAGTTGGGCAGCGAGAACTAACAACCCACATACTTGAATTGAAATATGTTTCTCCATTAGAAAATTTTTATTCGTTACCTAGCTTTCAGACTCTCGTCCATCATCATGAGTATACAATTGATTAGAATATTGAATTGTTCTTTTTCTCAATCAGCCAAGCCTCTTTCCATTTCTAGATATATCTTTTAGGCCCATCAACTTTCCTTGCAAATTGCTTTCATGTTTTCCCATGCCACTGCATCATTTTCATCTTGCGCATGTTTTGCCAACGCCGAGTTAAGCTGGGGTATGAATAAAAATATTTTGCTGCATGCTGAAACATATCTAAATTCAAACAAGAACTAACTCAACGTGGCAATATTTAACCCACATACTGTTCCCAAGGAACTGACCATATATTTATGAACGGATATCAAAGCAAATTAGAACGCAGACTGCACATGTTCGTAGGAGCTTACTTCTCTTTAAGACAGAGTTTTTTAGCGAAGGGAGAGGGTTTCTTTTTTAAGGATTTTCCATGACATGATGATGGAGAAAAGTTTAAAAAATGTTTGATAATAAAAATCGATGCAGTTGTTTTACTTGAAATCGCAAGACTTACATATAGCACTGGTAGATAAATATTAGAAAAATAGATATATAAAAAATATGTGTTGTTACTAAAAATATAAATAAAATAAATAACTAAATAACTGGGATTTAACAGTGGCACCTCTACAGAGTAGCTATTGGTCCACTGAATTTTTTTGATATTTGACGAGGGAGGAAAAACAAATAAAAAAACCTCGAAGCACAGAAGATAAGCAACTATACACGCATATGGCACCAAGCGCGGCGGGAGTTGTTGAGAGGTGTGCGCTCCGACTGCTATGCCGCCCGTACTTCCAATAAATATTATATGGTTTTACTAAGTTATAATATCACAAAACCTGTTTGCTGTCGTGACTAGACGTATTACTTGATTCAGCTCGATTTACTGGCACATTGTTTGAATTTAAAAATAATTCTAAAATGCGAATCTACGGGTTTGAATTTCGACGTTTGACTTTCATAAAACGTTTATGTATTTAACTAAAGGATATGACTTAATTTGTCTACAAGCCAAGATAGGATGTTTGGCTAGTCATAGAAAAAAATTGCAGTGCATTATTGTGCAGTTTATGCTTGCCAGATTTATGTATTTTTTTTGCATGTATTTATCCTTTACACTAGGGTGCTGTTTAATGTTTAAGCTGATCCAATCAATCACTAAAATTTATGCATAAACCAAAGAACACTTCACTAATCGCTTATTGAGAAATTAACGTCACACAAAGGGACAGCCGATTAATTGGTTCGCTGGAACATGCTCTTTTAAGGTGTTTCCCTCCTGTTTTCAAACAACCGTAAAGAACATTTTTGAACGGCTGTTAAACTAAAATTTCCCTGGTTCGATTTTTTTGAAATTCACGCAAAATATTCTACTTATATTTTAGTTTAGCATGAAATTCACCTAAACCTAAATGATGAGTAATTAAAAACCAAAGCTATTCAGTTAAACTATAGTATATGGCAAACAAAATATCTATTTTATTCCGAGATTTTTTTTGTCCGGTTGCCAACTATCAACTACACTAAAAACTCAGAAAACGAATTCAACAACTTCGATGATCTTCATATACTGAACTATAGCTAGTTCAATTAACGTTGTCACTGAAAAAGGCTAATGCTTTGAGAGCAGAATCGTTAGATTTATTTCAGCATTAAAAACAATTCATTCTAGGCTTGCAAATTCTACGACTTAGATATAATCAATCCTTAATTCTTAGAAAGCCTACAATGAAGTTTGTTGGTAAACAAAACACAAATGATAGCTAGGCTTTAGGTTTTTTTCAGCGACCAAGTTAATTGACTTCCATCACATGGAAGTCAATCTGCCCTAAGTGCTGTTCACCACGTGACATCTTCTCCAACAAAATTTGTTGCTTTTGATTGCTTCT
Source organism: Anthopleura xanthogrammica (assembly GCA_964019055.1). Lineage (NCBI taxonomy): Eukaryota > Metazoa > Cnidaria > Anthozoa > Actiniaria > Actiniidae > Anthopleura > Anthopleura xanthogrammica. The sequence goes on along the minus strand of OZ025207.1, from coordinate 17,418,020 downwards.
AATACATTCAACATGCTGACCAATCGAAAACTATGAACTATTTAACTGCTTCATGATAACTACTAAATACTAAATTTCTCTAGATGTAATATTACGAATGACCCTTAGGACATTTTTGAATAATTTCAGTATCTAATCCATCTGCTTGCATCAATAATCTTTATACTATTCGTAAATCTAACTTATTTATTAACTAATTCCTCATATTTCCTAATTTATGACTCTGAACTTACTTCTTTTATGATAACAAAATATTGCATTTCTCCTTGATATTAACTGATTAGATTTCTCACGAACATAATTATCTATATATATGTATGATAATCACATCTGATTATCTACAGCCCTTAGACTATCTACAGTCTTAACAGCCCATATACGTTTTTTCATCGTTTCCTTGTTCATTTTATGAGAATAATAAGTTTCTTTGGTTAGATTTATATATTTTTGTTAGGGCGCACTTAATTTGGAGCTCAGCTCTGTTGTGCTAACCCCCTCCATTAGTATTTATTTAATGGATGAAGTAATGTAAATAAATAGAATAAAAATAAATTGAATTAGCTATACACGACTAGATTTTTCAGGTATAAGAATCTATAACGCAACGTTATCAAAATTATGCTTTTATGTATATTTGGGTATGAAAGATGTCGCGGTTGCATGTGACTTCAACAAGGGGCTATGTTTATGGTGTTCTACAAGTCTACCACAATGGTAAATGGGGAACAGTGTGTCATGATTCCTGGGGTATTGATGACTCCAAGGTTGCGTGTCGACAACTTGGTTTTACCAAAGCTGTAAGTTACTGGGATTGGGGACGTGGGGAAGGACCAGTCTGGCTGGATGACATGCGTTGTACAGGAACAGAGACCTCACTTCAGGACTGCCCGCACGCTGGATGGGGTGTTGTCAGCTCCAACTGCAACGGTCACACACAAGATGCTTATGTTCAATGTTCAGGAAATTCACACTATAGCGGGCACACACCAAATGCTTTTTATTCTTAGGTCCCATGTAAATTGCAACGATTACAGGGGAAACAAAAAAATTCGATGAGTTTATAATGAATAATAAATGGTTTTGTGTAGTTTATGTACACAGTAACAAGAATATCATGAGTATGTGATTCCAGCAGAATTTTACGATTGCTTTGGTATCATTTTGCTCAAATGTACTACGATGGGAAGAGCATGGAGACATTGTGATATTACTGGAGATGAGCGCCGGATGCCAAGGTTATATGTTGACAAGTCTGGCTTGACAACATTTGTTACAAAGGGTGACAGGCTTCACCTTGAAGCTGCCCTCGCGTTGGGAGGGGGTTTATAATTGCGGGAGTCACACCGAACATGCTGGTGTCGTGTCAGTAAAGGAGAAACAGAAAGAAAATACCATATTTATATCATACCAGGCATGGACCCGTCACGTTGTGACATATTTTGAAAATTGTCAAGATATAGTGAAGAAAGCTTAGAGATAAATATGAACCAAACTTAAATTAATTTTTATTAAATTAATTGGTTGAAGTACCACAAAGGAAAAAGTGTGTTCAATTGTCTGAATCTTGTGCGATTGCCAGTTTGGACCTTGCACACAACTGGGTTTTTCGTCGTGCTTTTGCTTTTGAGGTAATATGAATAATTTATGATGATTACTGTAAAGATCAACGTTTTATTTACAGTAAGGAAAATCAAGAAAAAATATCAGCATGAATTTGTATGGTTATATTAGGAACAATAAAAATTATTTGATGAGGTTGAGCATGATATCGTAAATTATCAAGACCAAGGCCGTGTTATCTGCCAAAGCCATATCTTGTATTAATTTTTGGACAATATAGTTAATTATAAACAAAATAAACTAAAATTTTTCTTGAGGTGTTTTACGAGCGTAAAACTGCTCGTGTTAGGTTTTTTAGTCAGAAGTTGAGATTGATTTATTTTTTATCAAAAGTTTTCAAGAAAAAACAGACTGTACAATTATATTCAATAACTCTTTCGCAATTAGGAAAAGTATGTCTTAAATGCTAGTCTCAATTGTTAGGGCCATTTTTTCAGTGTGAAGTTTGCACGTTTTGAAGTGTTAGATTACAAGCCTTTCGCACTGTTTATAAAGAAAATGTTTCAATCACAGCTTAAAAATTATTAGTTTTACCCAAGTCTTGTGAAATTATTCACATTTTCTAAAAGTGAATTTCAAATCCATGGTTAATTTGAATTAATTCTGATAATCAAGAACAGTATATTCGAACTTACAAATCAAGAACGTGCTTTGGTGTTTATGAAATATTTTTCTTCCTTGATCTCAGGTTTCTTAAATTACAATGGATGAAAATGAAATCCCTCATCATCATATACAATCTTTGTGTAGAGTTTGTGAAAAAAAATTCTTACAGAACACCCAACTATGGACAATATTTGTACCCCACCCCACCCGATTTTTTCCCATACAAGCATGGTTATTTTGTTTTTCCCCTGACCCCCCACCCCTGGGAATTTCTGATTTTCTACATGATAGGGTATGGATATTTTTTGGAACCGCACTATTAATTGATTGAAATAGCAATAACTTCAAGAAATTTTTTTATTGGAATTTTTACTAATAATCCTATCCCTAATATTCCAATTTAGCCACTCCGACTAGCCCCTATACCAGTTCCCAGAAAAGACAGCAATGAAGCCTCCGTCCAAACTGTCCGTAGAAGGTCAAGAGTCTTACATAACCGAGCTTCTAAGTGGTACCATCGGAGCAGTTCCCACTCATAGGGTTAACCAGCTAAGTCGTGTTAAAGGGAAAGAAAGACGAGATTTGTTGGAAAAGGCAGGGTTCAAGATAGAAATAACTGCTGAGCAGGTGTTGGCAATAAAATCAGACCATGCATGCATGCTCTTAGTGTTTGTACTCTATCAAATGTATGCTTTATAAAATCCCTACATTTTCAACAATTAAATGAGGCTAATTAAGCTTGAAAATAAATAATTTTCTTATAAGAACATCTGTCGTTTACAATTTAGATTAATCAAGCTCAGAAGTTACAAGAGAACACATTTTCAAAAGACAAAGGACCTTGTGTAAGAAAACTAGATGAAACTCTGAAGGAGATCAATGTTGCACGCGAAGCATATCATGGCAAAAGCTTTGTAGGCAACCATGTACACAAAATGTGTAAGATATGTTACTTGTCAAATTAAGCCAAGCCAAATACGTTTATAATAATCCGAATACACTAACAGATTTTAAAAGTGCCACTAAATACAAAAATTTACTTAAAGAAAGTAATATTTTCAGAAAAAAACTAAAAAGTTATTAGTTCACCAGTTTTGCTCATTTGTATGCATAATTTTGTGTGTTTAGTAGATCAACATTGAAAAATTATGCAACAGTTTTAAAGACATTGTTGAAAAAGATGCTCCAGATTTGGAAGATGCTTTTAAGTTAAAAGAATGTTTCAGCAAGCTATTCCGACTGTTTGCAGCATGCCATAACGTCTATGACTCCACAAAGCTACTAACAACTGCTGATCTCACTCAACTTGGTAAGTTAGGGTATAACTTTGTGTACTACACACAATAGAGGACACAGTGTACGTAATTCAATAGAAACCTATATTCGAAAACAGCTTTTAAAAACTTTAAATAACACGTGATAACTAAAATATATTGATACGATGTGATACTATAGAGAATTAAAGGTAGGCAATCGGACAAAAGTGGCCAAGTTGTTGGTGTTTTACAAGTCTACTACAATGGTCAATGGGAATCAGTATGTTACAATGGCTGGTATATGGAGGACGTCAAGGTTGCGTGTCGACAACTTGGATTCACCAAAGCGGTAACTTACTGGCACTCTGGACGTGGGGAAGGACCAGTCTGGCTAAATTACATGCGTTGTACAGGCTCGGAGGTCGCACTTCAGAACTGTCCTCACGATGGTTGGGGAGTTGTAAGCTCCAACTGCAATGGTCACACAAGAGATGCTGTTGTTTGGTGTGTTTTTAGACAAAAAGCAAATATTTCTTCACTCTCATAAAAAAGGTAAAAAAGGGAATTTTTTCATACATAGATTCCATGTATTGATATATTTTGCCCAGAATATACAATCGCTTCGAACATGTGTTAAAAAATCTTAGCTGGATAAAGGGATATGGTTGACATCCAAAAAGGTCTGATTCAAAATATAAAATCTGGACTCCAGCAGGTGTTTTCATTGACAAATTCACTATGACCGAGGCTGAAAAAAGCTTTTAAGGTATCAGGATACATTTGAGACTTTCGAGATTACTTTACGTACTACCAAAATTTCGCGCTGCTTTTTCAATATTATCATACAAAAGTATACATTTTCTGAAACCTAAATAAACGTAGTTTTCACAAATCAATTTAGAAGTTTCTGTTTTGCAACGCACAAAAAAGTTATTGGGGTTTTCCGCAGTTTTTAGGTGAATAAAATAAATGTTTTAAAACATTGTAGTTCATTACATCGGATCCAAATGAAACTTTGGATATATAACATTGGATGATAAATCACAATGCGATCTAAAAAAAATTGTCCCAGACTTTTGAAATATTTTTTTATTCAAAAGATATGGTTTATCTTGCAATCATAATCACCGAAAATTCCAACATCCGGATTTAACGAGTCATTTAGGGCGATCTAAAACAGATATCAACGCTTTGAGAAACCGTTTTGAAGGTCATTATCCTCAAAGTATGCTAAGGTAGTTTTGATCAGCATAACGAAAATTCTGATGCGGCGGTATGTTGTCAAATGAAAAGAAGTAAAATGTCACTTTGAACCCAATAAGCTTTTTTTTGTTCCAAAACAGACAATTATACATAGATATTCACTTTGACTCCAATAAAAAAATTGTTTCAAGATAGCCAATTATAAATAGATATTCGCAAACTACATTTATTTAACTTAGAAGGCTTCATGATAATACCAGTACACCAAAATCGTAGTTGAGTGTATTGCCTGCCGAGCCAACAACTCCCCATCCAGGTACGGTTGAGAACAATCATTAAGAAAGGCCTCTGAGCCGGTACATGCAATGTCATTAAGCCATACTTTGCCTTGCTACCCGTGTCCAGCGCCAAAATATCTTACAGCTTTGCTACAACCTAGCTGTCGAAATGTTACGTTTGCTTCCTCCCAAATGAAGTTAACATGGCAAACTGTTCCCCACACTCCATTGTGATTCCATTAATAGCATGAGAAGCGATATCATGGAAACAGATCTTGGTTTTATATACACATACGTACATAATCGAGTTCAACCAGCTGAAGTTTGAGTCGTTTTCGCATGAGTGGGAAACGTAAACGATTACTTCATGACTGTATCATAGTCGTATCGTAACCGTATTGTAAGTCTCAATTCTGATTCATTGTACACTTTGCAATTGTAATCCTTTTCTATGATTGGATGATGTGTACGTGTGATGTCTGATTTGTTGTAAACGGCACTTGTCGTATTGTACTTTGGCTGTATCGTAAGTTCGATTCCTGATTGGATGTGCTTCTTGCTCTCCCGTGTTAGTCGTATCGCAAATTCGATCTTTGATTGGAGCATGTATTTACGTAAGCGACATTGCTTATTCGGCTCGGGATTTCCAGGGCATTTTTCATGTCCTACAGCTCCAGTTATGTTTTATAGGAGAACAAAACATAGCTAAGACTCATTAATTAGTTTAAATTATAATTAAATGATGATTTTCACGAGAAAAGAGAGTATTATTTCAAAGTTTTTTTTGTTTTGTTTACGAGCGTGCTCGTCTGCCGTCAATCTCATGTAAACAAATTTGATGGATGCGAGGATGGACGAAAACGAGAAATAGGTAAATCTGACTGGCCCAATTTCGACAGTTCTGTACAGCCTGGCATAAATGGTTTACCGCACTTGTTGAACAAGAAACAAGAAAAGTACGGTTTTAAATGTTAGTAATTTAAAGATGCAGTTGAAAACAAACATCTTATGATGATTTAACTAATGGATATTCAAAATATAGAGAGTTCGAAAAACGTTTTCAATGCTCAAATTGTAAACTGATTATGAAAACTGTACAAAAAAACATAAACTTAACCTTACGAAAATTTTCAATGCACGAACAACCTGGAAGGGACTAAAAATATTGATGCTGGAAGAAAGCTAGCAGTACTTTTAAACTTGTGCTTTTGCTGGACCAGGAAAAACTTTGCTTTATAGATTTTAAATTCCTGATTTGACTATTGGAGAGCAAAATTTTAGTGTGATTATTTTTTTAAAAGAAAGGACGCTCAACAAGTAATTTGTAAAAGTAAGCTTTAAGCTTATATATTTTGGTCTTATCGGCCTAGAAATGTTCAAATTATCGTGTGACGTCTAAAGCACCTAAGTACATTACAGGTCACAGGTTAAGTGGAGCAAAATATCTCGAAAGATGCATATAAATTATCGAAAGAATACTCGATCAAGCTTACTTGGTAAGGATCTTCAAGGCGGCGAACTGATCTTTGAACAAAACTCAAACAATCGTATTACTTAGCAAAAACTTTCCAAAAACATTCTTCATTTTATTCTATTCTAAATCAACTAAAAGCCATTCAGAGGAAAGGCATAATGTTTTGCAGATTATCGATTAAAAACAGACAATCAGTCACGGTCTATACGGCTCTGAGATGTGTTCACTTCGGCAGTCAGCCAGAACTGAAGATATCCCGTCATGTTTTTCAGGTGGGAAATTCCGTATCGTAATCGTACTCGTATTGTAATTTGTAGTCGTAGGCAACACACTCATACGAAAACGACTCTAATCCATTTGAAAATAGACCCTAAAACGAAACTTTGGTATGAGGGATACGGTGCAATTATACTCCTTGCGATAATAAGATTTATATCAAAACGTGGATGGTATGATATAAATTAGCACTATAGCAGGATACAAAGGGTTATGTTTTCGGTTTTGTACAAGTATATCTCTTTGGTAGTGGAAAAGAGTGTGTTGAAATAAAAGCCAAGTTCATTCGAAGTAACGTCACAAGCAAATCGTTTTCCGATTGGTTTAGATCGGAGTTCTATAGTCACATTTATTTACATTACATCGATTCGAGGTTTTTCCTGTATAACTTTTTTTCCGCATTGGCTCTATGATGCTGCCGCCTCGTCAGTCTCGCGGCTGACTCGTTGGAAATAACATAAAGGTGTTGTACTAGTATACTACAATGGCCAATTGGGAACAGTGTGTGATAACTACTGGGATTCAAATGACGCCAATGTTACATATGGTATGGTATGGTATGAAAGATGTCGCGGTTGCATGTGACTTCAACAAGGGGCTCTGTTTATGGTGTTGTACAAGTCTACCACAATGGTAAATGGGGAACAGTGTGTCGTGATTCCTGGGGTATTGATGACGCCAAGGTTGCGTGTCGACAACTTGGTTTTACCAAAGCTGTAACTTACTATTGTTGTGGACGAGGAGAAGGACCAGTCTTGCTGGATGACATGCAATGTACAGGCTCAGAATCCTCACTTCCGGACTGTCCTAACGCTGGATGGGGAGTTGTAAGTTCCAACTGCAACGGACACACTAGTGATGTTGCTGTTTGGTGTTCTGGTCACAATCTTAGAAATATTTTCTTTTATATATTTTTTGTGTGTGTTTATAGCGATATATAAATTTTTTTTGGTTACTAATTATACATTTTTTAATGTTATCTAGCTCACAAGGATATAAATCAATAAATTGATAAATATTATATGTAAAATTAATTGCAAGTGTTGAAATTGTACAGGAGTATCTTGGTGAGACTGTAACATATGATACTTTTTACGAAATGTTGTGAGAGATATATGATTCCAGCATAGTGCTTCTTACATGGAAAAACATTATAATGGTCAACAGTAGAGAGCACTGTACATATGTCACTATTACATCATCTGGGAAGAAAATAGGAAACTTTACATTTGACTACGAGTATGCGTTCGAGTATGACTATGCGATTTTGTCACTAAAAAATCTTCCAATAAATTCTCGTTATCATCCCTTGTTTGACACACCACATCTCTAAAACAACCACTGAACCAATGCAAGGACAACTCCGAGTTTACAGTAGCATACTCCAAAAGGAATAATCTCGTAGTCGTACTCTTAGTCAAATCTAAATCTCACTAATGGTGTTGATATAATGCGTATAATTTGAAAAAGGATGCAATTAATGAAAACCCGATTTATTATATAGAAATTTAAAACATTTCCAGTGTTGTATTCCTATCACAAAATGAATCTGTTTTATGTTTTTATAATTAGAGACAGTGTGTATTGCTCTCTTGCATACCGATGATACAAAGGCTGCATGTCGACGACTGGTTTTACCAGAGTTGTAAGTTATCACTACTGGTATGAAAAAAGCGATGAGCTGAAATAGTAACAGTTACACTACACTTAAGATTGTCTGCAATATCTCATGTAAACACAAATCAAATTGTTCTTGACGGTGAATTGTAAGGTAAAAGAAAAATGTTCGGCGGTACTTTTTATGTTATATAAAGTATTAGTAGTTTATATTCATACTATTACGAATTTGCCATTTTTATTCTTCCTAAAACAGTTTAGGCCTTACAAATTGCTATGCAAAAACATGGGTGAGAACATGTTGCAGCAATATTAGATAATTTCATTTTGAAAAAATATTTGACTTAAGAGATTTAAAAACGATCAATATCAATATTAATCTGACTAATTGATCATTGATTTACTATAAACTCTGGCATAATTGAATAAAAGTAATCGATTAGAATAAACGCAACTGATTAGAAATTGTTTTACAGGTTGGTGACTTAGATTCCTGCCAGGTGATTCTGGTATTGTTCAAGTGTACCACGGTGGAGAACCACGGTCGGTTCAAGTGTTCAGTGTGGGGAACAGTGTGTAATGATTACTTTCAATGGGAGGAAACCAAGGTGGCATGTAGACAACTTGGTTTTAACAAAGTCGTATGGTACTGGCACCGTGGACGTGGAAAGCAGGGTCCAGTCTGGCTGGACAACATGGCATGTACAGGCTCAGAAACCTCACTTGTGGATTGTCCTCACAATGGATGGGGAGTTGTTAGCTCAAATTGTAATGGTCACACTCAAGATGCTGGTTACTGTGTCACTATTATCACATTTAATTTTCATATATATAATTCAGTATAGCATGTGATAATTTAGAGTAAATAAAAAAAGGTTGTTCGAGAACGACACAACAGTTACAGTTTTTATGTAAACAAATATTCGGCCAGTATTTTACTATAAAATAATAAAATTCAGGAATTACTTATTATCATGGTGGAAGGTTTTTGGAAATTCAGCCATTGAAAATACTTTTTCTTACCTTTGAGAATTTTTACCAAAATATGACATATTGCCACTGCCACACCTACTACTAATAAAAGAGCCGCAATGATAAAAACTGTTAGGATTCTGGTAATAAACTCATTCAGAATGAAAGTGTAACCTTTAATTGAAATAAAATAAAATAAAATAAAATAAGAAAAATCCACTCATTCCTCGTAATACGTCTTCTATTTGGACATCTACGTCTCAGCCAGGTTAACGGATGTTTGTCCAACAAGACATAAAACTGGTTCTATGGTTTCCTACCATCAATCATATCGGGTCAATCCTTCGTATACAATGTTTGTTCTACTTTTTTTAACAGTCATCGTTTGTTGCTACTCTACGATACACATTCGTAAACGACAAACGTGAAAGGATCATGATTCCAGATATCATGGTTCAATCGATCGACAAATAAGCTGAGGCCTGCTCCTTTTTGTAACCTGAAGACATATTTATTCACCACTTTCACATTCCTATTATGCTTTGCGGTTTTGGGGGGCAACAAGTTAATTTTGAAAAGTCAAAACTTTTCGTTGAGATGCTGTGTATATTTGCTATTATCATTGAAAAAACAAAACTTTGTATATATATAAAACTTTGTTATGAGTTTCAAAGGGCATCACTCGAAAAACTTTCGCTCGCTTTTTACATCGATTTGAAAACTTCAGTGGAAGCAAGTAGTTAGTAGTAGATGTTTAATATTTGGCCTTGTATATTGATGATAATTTGAAATAAAAAGTAAATATACACCGATTTGCTCTCTATGTAGCTAGAGTATTGTTTGGGATGCAATGCACTAAAAAGTATATATATATTTTTTTACTTTTGACACAAAATGCATTTCCGTCTTGGAATGCACTATTCAGCATGAAGTATTCAACGTTTATGGAAATAGCCGTATACCATTATATTTAAAGTAGTATATCAAAAATTATGGGATATCTTCCCGATAATTTTAACTGTAATATGTGTCACTCGCTCATACGTCATCTGCTTAAGACAATTACACCAAACTTACTCTCGGACACTGTACGAATACAAAGTTCTTCTCCAATAAAGCCTTGAGTAGTTTTTATATCAATAATGAATCAGAAATTTGATTGTTCGATGTGGGATGATGTCTGGCTGAGCATATACACACTCGCACTTAGCTTTACTTAACTTCACTTGGCAGGTGTACAAAAACCGGAACAGATGTATGCAGTACTCCACAAAATCAGCCATACCAACGCTTGCTCTTTTTAGCTGAGAAAGGTAGTAGATGTTTTGCTGCTTTATTTACAATCTCGGACAAATGCAAATTACAATTTAAGTTATTCTGCACGACTGAAGGATTAAACAGGGCTAATTATGTTTCCGCGTATAGTTACGTTTCCCTTCCTGATGGTGTGCGAGAAATCTTAGTTTCTTACATTTCTTAGGATTTATTAGAAATATATTTCCAGCGAAAAGAGCCAGTTACCTGTTATTCATTTCTGGCATAAGTTTTTAAGGATCACGACATCACAAAAATCTGACTGGAACAACATTTTGGCGACTTTATTACTTATAACCTCTTGCTCAAAATGATTTAAGAAATAAAAAACAGTTTTCCGTGTATCATACTCTGATAAAGACACGCGGGATGTGGAGATGTGGACATGGCTTTTTGACCAATCAGAGCGCGCGTAATATCAAAGTTATTTTATAAAATGGACTATTATTGTTTGTGTTTTGCAAAATTCCAAATTGTTTTTTAACTTGAAAACAAGGTTTTATACTGATGTTGTTATACAAGTCTACAATAATGGTAATGGCCGGGGAACAGTGTGTCATGATTACTGGGGTATTGATGACGCCAAGGTTGCATGTCGACAACTTGGTTTTACCAAAGCTGTAGGTTACAACAACTATGGACGTGGAGAAGGACAAGTCTGGCTGGACGACATGCGTTGTACAGGCACAGAGGCTTCACTTCAGGCCTGCCCTAACAATGGATGGGGAGTTGTAAGCTCCAACTGCAACGGTCACACTTCAGATGCTGGAGTTTGGTGTTCTGCACCCTCAGTACTCCCTCAGATTGTTTCTTTCTATAATAATATGGGGGGGGGGGGGGGGATAACGCTGAATATGATGTGATAGTATCTATGATCATTGCCGAAAATACGATTTTCTTTAACTTTTCATTATTAATATATAAACGACAATTTCAACCAGATACAAGGGGTCATGTTATTGGTGTTATACAAGTCTACTACAATGGTCAATGGGGAACAGTGTGTGCTGATTACTGGGAATCAAATGACGCCAATGTAGCCTGTCGACAACTTGGTTACACCAAAGCGTTAAATGCCTGGTGTTGTGGACAAGAGAGAGTCAGCAGTATTGTTGAAAAATTATTTTGGCCGATATGCTATGTGGACTAAAAATGAGCATAAAAATGGACATGAATACTGTATTTTATTATCTTTTGGTGTTTGTTTTGTGCCTTTATCCTTAACTGCAACACAAAAATAATATTTGATCCCGTTTCACTTTAACTAAAGTTTTGGTTCTTTACTGTATATGTATATAATGCATAGATGGAACAAATACCTATTAAAGTACAATTGTTTAAAACAATTCGGTTATTTAGTTACTTTGCTAACAATATCAGAGTAAAATGAGTGAATGGAAGATCCAGTAACCATTAACATTTGAAGTTGAATTCCTTGAAAATATTTCAAATTTTGTCGCCATTACAAATTCCCCATCGCCAATATTATTATCGTAATATTAAGCGCAAATACATAGATCAGAAAGAATGATAAACCCCTTTAGTGATTTCTACACATACTGGGCTTGATCACTAGGTGGACCTCAACATTTATTTGAATGGAACTGTATTCACCATTCTCACGACGGTTGCACCATCGATGCTAATTCTCGTCCTCAGCCATAGAGAGACTGAAGGCTTACATCATTGCGTTGAAGGACGAGGATTAAGCTATTTAGTTGACTGATTTTGTGAAGACTTTTACTGATTCACTGTTTAAGCTCAAGAGAAATTTGTCACATGAAATTTGCATACAAAATGAGATGTAATAGTGTTTCCGTTTCCGCTATTTACTGTTCTTGGATAATCAATAAATATAATGGTATGATTTCAAAATGGATATGGTTAATACATTAAAATCCCCTGAAGAGTGAGTTAATCACGAAACAGGCTTGTCGGGATGAAAGTGTAGTCTCTTTGTTTTTCTTATTTTAATATTTATATAAATATAAGTGTAGTCTCTGTTTTTCTTATCTTAATGCTTATATTAAGGTAATATTATATTACTTGTCAAGATGAAAGTGTAGTCTCGTTGTTTTTCTTGTCTTAATATTTATATTCCGCTCTACTTTTATGTATCGAGCACTGTACTACGGAATAATCGAAACCCAAACTTAAATAAGGGTTAGTATTAAACATACACCGAATCCCTAAAACTTTGACACTTTTGAGATATATATACATATATATTTGAGTGCTATTTTTGTTGAAAAATAAACAGTGAACAAGGAGAAAATCAGCTACAAACATGATAAAAAGCTTCATTAGATATTCTAGAACAACTTGGTAACACATTTTTGTTGAAAAATTACTGAAATAGCTATACTTCATATATATGTATATATATCGCAAAAGTGTTAAAGTTTTAGGGATTCAGTGTATATCCATTTTTTTGATTGCTATCTATATTATAATAGTCTAACCAGTCCCCCGTCTGTACAAAAAAAATGTCTCAGGGTGTTTACTCTTCAGCTACCTAAGGCCCGTAAATCACGTAAATTTTAGATTTCTACTTACGATATATTACGATGAGCTTTTATTAGGTCTTGTTCTGCTTCTTACAAAATCTTTTTAGTACCAATACAAATAGATTGATTAAATAAATTATTATCATTATTAAATCATTATCATTATCATTATCATTACTATTATTATTATTATTATTTCTATTATTATTATCATTATTATTATTATTATCATTTTAATAGAAGTTCGTGCCATGCAATTTTGGGCTGAATTCACACTCATAATTAACAAATTGCACTCCCACTATGTGGTCGTGCAGTTTTATAATCACTTTTGTGATTTAAGCACAAATTCCACACCACTCTATTCTATTACCATTATTTTTCAAACATTAAGGTATCAGGATATGTTTAGCACCCCTATACGCGCTACCTCACATTTCGCACAGGCTTTACAATATTTTGTCATTAAATTATACATTTTCTGAAAGTTAAATAAATGTAGTTTTCGAATATTTATTTAAAATTGTCTATTTTTAAACCCGAAAAAAGTTATTGAGTTCAAAGTGACATTCTATCGCACTCCATTTGACAACTTCACGCAGGATCCGAATGTCCGCTTTGTCGATCAAAAGTACATTAGCATGTCTTGTGGATAATGAGCTTCAAAACGATGTCTCAGATTTTTGATATCTTTTTTAGATCGGGCGCAATGCCGTGTTGAATCCGGATGTTTAAATTTTCGGAGGTCATAATTACAAAATAGACAATAACTTTTGAATAAAATAACATTTCAAAAATTTGAGAGCAAGTTTTTTACAGCGCGTTGTGATTTATCATAATTCGAGTTTCAGTTTCATCCGATGTAATCCGAATTATCTACAATGTAATCCGAATTATCTACAATAAAACTATGTTTATTTAGCTTTCAGAAAATGTATACTTTTATATATTAATATTGAAAAGACAGCGAGATATTTGGCACGCGCGTAAAGTATTCTCGAAGGCCTCAAACGTATCCTGATACCTTAAAATTAACAATAACACCTCAGATTTTTTTATATACAAAAGTTGTTTCAAACTAGTTATTTTAATTGTATTCCTAAAATTTGAAACACCCTAAGTTACAGCATAAGTTTTATTGTGGTAACCCCAATTGCCCTAATCCATTATAATGTGACGGCTTGTTTATGGGGGGTACAGAATCGATTAGAAAAATAGAAATTAGATCATAATACGTTCTGGGTTTTTCTAGTCAACTACAAGAATTTTACAGTGGAAAGTGGGGAACCGTGTGTAGGGATTACTGGCAGGGATAACTGTAGACTGGCACGGTGGACATGGAAAAGGACCAGTCTGGCTGGACGACATGGCATGTACAGGCTCAGAAGCTTCACTTCAGGACTGTCCTCACCCTGGATGGGGAGTTGTCAGCTCCGGCTGCAATAGTCACACATATGATGCTGGTGTTACGTGTTCTGGTTTCAAAAGTAGACTTCTACTCACTATAACCGGCCCACCCAATTATGTCAACAAACCAAGCTTTTGCACCTCACAACCGGCGCCATATTCCTTCGGAATGACCACCGAGTTTTCTTAGTTTTCTAAAACCTCTTTGAGGAGGTATTTCGTACTTCACTTTTTTTAACACTTATATCCTTATTTATGATATATAATAATAGCCGACATGCCCTTGTAACTCCGCTGTATGACTTTATAATTTCCTTATCAACAACAACAAAATTGATGTTGGTGATAGTGCCATGATTATGGATACCTTGGATGCATAGTATAGTAATATATATAACAACATTGTGGACACTCACCCCTATGATTGAGGAACGAGTTAACTCAGTAAAGCTACCTCAGTGGCTGTCAAAAGACACCTTGACCAGTATAAGAACTAGAGACTATCTAAAGTCTAAAGAAGCCGAGAGTGTAGAGAACTGGGAAAGTTACAAGGCCTTTAAAAATAAGGTAACATTTAAGATTAGATTAGCCAAAAAGAACTTTTATTCACATCTGAAAGAAGAAAACGCTTTGGCGCTTATTGAAGAGTGCTGCAAATATAGGACCTAAGGGATCCTTTTAAACAGCTATCATTGCGGGATGGAAAATGCAT
Organism: Anthopleura xanthogrammica; assembly: GCA_964019055.1. NCBI lineage: Eukaryota > Metazoa > Cnidaria > Anthozoa > Actiniaria > Actiniidae > Anthopleura > Anthopleura xanthogrammica. The sequence continues at coordinate 17,402,778 of OZ025207.1, read as the reverse complement.
AACTGATCCACATCAAATAGTCAATCTATTTAACTCACAAAGCGTCCTTGCGGATTCTAACATCCAACTGCTAACTACAACATCTGATCCTACTGATGTAGCAAAACAATTTGTTGCTGAACATCAGTCTCACCCTAATCTCATTTTTCAATTCCCCCTTTGACTGAAAAATTTGTTTCTATCAATAAAGTTAAAGGCGTGGCTTTCATTAACATCAAACTATTTATGTATGCAAAGCCTGAGATTCAATCAGCACTTACTTATATCTACAATCAGAGTATTTCCTCTAGGATTTTTCAATGTTAATGGAAAATTTCTAAGATCGCCCTAGTCGATCCACAAATCTGGACCAAAAAAAGGTATGGACATTTATCATCCAATATCAGTCTTGAGTTCACTTTCTAAGATCCTCGAACGTCATGTAGCCTACTACCCGACACAATACGTAACAATAGTCTATTTCAGTTAATTTTAATTTGATTCTCGTCCTCTCTACTCTCGAGACCCTTCTTATGAAGTTAACCAACGAATGGTTGGGTAACATGGATAACTCACTGGGTTATTACTTGTAGATTTTCGTAAAGCGTTTGACGTTGTCAACCATGAGATTCCTCTTAAAAAGCTATCATATATTGGTGAAAGCGTGCCTCCCATTCAATGGCTTCATCTTACCTTACCTTACCTTATGTAAAGGATGCAACTTGTGTCAATAGGATCTTATACATCAGACCCCATACCATACCAATGCAAAATTGTTGTTGTTGCTGTTGTTTTTGCTGTTGTTGTTGTTGTTCTTCTTCTTATTATTATCATTAGTATTATTATTTCAATATATTGTGAAATAAATTATTATAATTATTCATTAATACAACAATTATTGAAAAAAATATTATTATCATCATCATCATCATCATCTTTGTTATGAAAATAGTGGTTGAGAGCAGGCTATTGGATGTAATCGAAACATCGTTGCTGCTACTATTCAGTAAATGTCCAAAGCATTTTAATGTTTTTCTTAGTGACTTACTTCAGATACATTTCAGAACTACCACTACTAAATTGTTATTTTTATACACTTTGTTAAGCCTTAAGAACATTGTTTTCTACGTATCAATTATATACCTTCAAAAGTCACCTTCACCAGTAACCTTCACCGAATATTTCTTACCCATTCAAATTAATGAATTATTCCATTCTAACGATTAATTCCTAGTTTTCCTACATTGTTTTCTACGTATCAATTATATACCCTCAAAAGTCACCTTCACCAGTAACCTTCACCGAATATTTCTTACCCATTCAAATTAATGAATTATTCCAATCTAACGATTAATCCCTAGTCGTCCAAGTGTCACAACTTGCGAAAAAAAAGCAAGTCCTGCGAACTCAGATATTTCAACAGCTTGTTGTGAAATTGGTTTTTCGCTGCCGTCAATCAAAACTAATCAGTCGGTACCTTTTATGTTTTTGACTAGAGGCAGTGAAAAACCAAATTCCAACGGGGAACTTGCAACTACCAAATTTGCAGAATATTGAGAATCGCAGTAATAGCACTAATGTGGAAGTGCTATCTAAAGAAAACGATTTCGGTATAACGATTACAAAGAACCTCACCTGAAACGAACATATAACAGCTATCATCTCTAAAGCTAACAGAACGATGGGATTCATTAAGAGGAAATGTTCTGCTATCCTGAAATGTTCTGCTATCCTTGTTAGCTGAAAAGACCAAAAGATGGCCAACAAAGTTTATTTGCAAATCAGACACCAATACAATAATACAATTATTTTATTTTATTATATGTTATTGTTGTTTGGTATATTTATCCGATTTTTATTTCATATAAGAAAGTAATAAGATAATTGGTTACGATTACAAATATAAAAAAAAAATCAGTTGATATTTGCAATTGAGGGCTAAATTAACTGTTGTTTTCTACGTAGCCCCCTTAATTAGTTATAAAGATGATTAGTGCGCCTAAAGCTATTACCACATATTTATTGGATCGAGTATATTGACCTTGTTTCTTTTCTTTAAATGCAAGTCTGGTGATATATGCTTTAATATTCATAATTATATTCAATACTGCAAATAGTATGTCTCGCCGTGTTTGCCCATGTTTTTATCTTAATGCACCACGCTCCATAAATCAAATTTGTTTCGCGATTCCTTTCTCGTGGGCTTGGCAAATTTATGTAAGGCTATACCGACGATATTAAGTCTCAAACTACTATTTCTTCTTTTAAAAATAAGTTTTTGATGCAAATAATATACACTACTCTAAGTTGGTTTGCTCTAAATGTCATGAATTAATCCTACGATTATTTGTAATTGTTAATCTTCCTTTTTCCATTGTCTTTTTTCTTCTTTAATATTTTTGATTGTTTACCTTGAGTTGGGACTAGGCTTTTAATCATGTTCATGTTTGGGGTTGGTTTTATGGTATTAATACCATGTAGGGGACTTAGGGTGCTTACCATTTAATGGAAAATCCGGTTGGAATGACTATATGCTTAATGGTAAGGGAATTTTCCGATCGGTTGGAAACTAACCATACTATTTATCAACGAGTTTCCTATTTGTTGATCTACCTGTGCCTTCAAGATGGCGGACGTCAACTCCTTCATAACTTTTGAGCTATCTAACGAAGACATATTTGAAAATGACCTTTTAACACCAAAGAAGACGACATCATCTTATTTGCTGCAACACGTATATTTACGAGAAGAGGTTTGAACCGAAGTTTAGCATTTCATGAAGAAACTATCCTGTCCTACTTTGGCAGCGAATTTCAAAGTCATTTCAGAATGACTTGAACTATGCTTAAGATTTTGTGCAGAGAAATTATAGCAACTGACCGTAAGCGAAGGACTGGAACCGAGAATTTCGCACCCATAGTGCCCGATTGTATTCTCAACTTATTTAGCTATCGGATTTATATAATTTAGTGTTTTCAATTTTTTCTTTATATATATTGTCAGTAATTGTAAATTAACTCTGAAAACCCCCACGGAAAGGGGTTGATAAAATGTGTTGTATTGTATTGTAACTGCGTCGGGTAAATCTTTGAATAGATAAACAAACAAAACAAACAGATAACTAATTACAGTTTTTCAATTATTTATTTACACAACAATATATTTCTGAATATATATTTCCAGTTTAAATTTTAGGATTAGATGGCACGCCTGAAATAGCTTGGGAACTAATCAGGTACTCTAGTTCACGGAATTCGGAGGTTATATTAAGAATGTATAAAATTTGAGCTTTTTTGGTAATTTAGGTAAATTAAATGTTTATATAAACTTGCATGCTAGGTTTATTATGTAAATAAGGAATAATAATCAACTTACTTCTTAATTCAGATTGAAAAACATTAACGTCTATAGGCTATATAATTCGGTGAGTGACATATCACCTTGTTATTGCAACGTGGTTCATTGCTAACGCCAACAAAGAAACATACCAAAACGGTCGGATATAAGAGGTCATGTTCCAGATTGCCCTCATCCCTTTTGGGGAGTAGTTAGCTCTGGCTGCAGAAGACACACGGCTGATGCTGCTGTTGAATTTCCAGTGTAATTAAGAAAATTCTCAGTGTGACTTCGTTGAGCAAAGCCATCCAAATTACTTTTGAATCAAATATGTAAAGCAAGTTTATGACGCTGAATAACAGGAGTTGACGAACTCTGGAGTTTAAGCTGTTTCTTATCAACCCCTAATAGCATACATACGTATAAAGAAAAATATAAATGCTATTAAAAGGAAAAAATGAATAGTTGTACACTTCATTTGTTTAAATGCTGAATCGTGATTGGCTAATTTGTATGAAAATTTCTTTTGGTGGGTTTGGTTAGTCTGTATTTAATTCTAGTAATGATCCAGATAACCTAAACGTATCTTGTTAGATATATACGTTTTATGCCTGGCGTTTCTGGCATTGTTCAGGTGTACCAAGGTGCAAAGTGGGGAACAGTGTGTCATGATTACTGGGGTTGGGAAGAAACCAGGGTTGCGTGTAGAGAACTTGGTTTCACCAAAACTGCATATATTTGGGGCAGTGGACGGGGGGAGGGATCTGTGTGGCTGGACGACATGGCATGTACAGGCTCAGAGGCCGCACTTGTAGACTGTGCTCACCCTGGATGGGGAGTTGTTAGTTCCAACTGCAACAGTCACACTGAAGATATTGCTGTTCAGTGATCAGACTTAATCACCTAGTAACTACCTTTACGACCAAGGATCAATAAACGAACAGGCAGTCCAAAGATAACGCAGCATAACTCAGTTATCTTGCAGTTGTCTCGGTATTGTGTACTGTATAGTCTTGCACTCGTACTGCTCAAGTGTACCATGGTGGAAAGTGGGGAACGGTTTGTAACGATGGCTGGTATTGGGAGGAAGCGAAGGTTGCGTGTGGACAACTTGGTTTCACCAAAGCTGTATATTATTGGCACAATGGATATGGGGAGAAGGGACCAGTCTGGCTGAATAACATGGCATGTACAGGCTCAGAGATATCACTTCAGGACTGTTCTCACCCTGGATGGGGAGTTGTTAGCTCCAACTGCAATGGTCACACTAAAGATGCTAGTGTTTCGGATCTTTTAGTGCGAACATTACAATCCTGAATACGTTTTATAGGTTTTGCATAAATTACTGCGTAAGCTCATCAATGTGGGAAAGGGGTCAATAAAGATTGCTTGGTTTCAATTGCTTTACGTCCACTTTGATGCAGAATGTTAATCAGCTGAGCTGAATTGTGCAAGATCTTTATAGAAAAGAATAGAATCAGTCTTTAACCACCATTTGTAGAAGAAAATGAGATCCTAGCAATATTAATAACTAATACATTAATATGTGTCCCAAAAAAACGTTCTACGTGAGGCTCGAGCTAGTCAATGTTAGTTTGTTTGGCTGTATTTATGTTGAGAAAGAATTGCTTTAATTTAGTGAAATTTCAGTAGTGAAAAGATGTTAAGTAGTTTGGCCCTTGTTCCTGCATGTAAACTAGTCTAGTAAATGTATAATTCTATGTTTACAATCTTTACCGACTAGATCGAAATCATCACATTGCCTGTACAAAACAGATTCGCTAGTTGAATTAAAAACCTTGAAAGGGTTAAAGAAAATATCAAAAAGTATCCACTCGTCAAGCCTATTGTAATAGAGACAAGGGAGAGTTTCCAAAAATAATATTGTCAAAATATTAATATTTTATGGCCTCGCATTGCAGGTGGCAGAGAGGAGATTTAATTTTACGGCTGGGTATTAAAAGTAGAATATTAACTGCAAAATATCTTATAGTTGTCAATGAACAAATTGGTTAGGCATTTTTAAATATCTTGAAAGTTTATAAATTCTTGTAGTTAGGTGTACATATATCATATTATATATCATAAATTTAAAGGTTTGGGAAATACGCGAATTAGTTAAAAAAAGTAACATTGATATATTTGAATTTTGCAATAAGGGACAACAGGAACAGTATGCACATGGAATAACTGGGATATGAATGATGCAAATGTTGCATGTCGACAACTTGGTTTTACCAAAGCTGTAAATTCCTGGAGCAGAGGACGAGGAAAGGGACCAATCTGGCTGAACAATATGCAATGTACAGGCTCAGAGACTTCACTTCAGGACTGTCCTCACGCTGGATGGGGAGTTGTAAGTTCCAATTGCAACGGTCACTTATATGATGCTATGGTAGAATGTTCTGGTTACACCTACATGAATATAGCACAACTAATTCTCTGATGGTCGTAATTGGAAACTATAATTAGGGTTATTGTGATAAAATGCAGGAATATCGGTGCTTTGATATATGTCTTTATGATTATCGATCTCAGGATTTCGTTGTTCACTGGCTATGACTTTCACTTAACATTTATTTTCTGCTGAAATCTTCTCCACTAACTGCTGCTCACTTTGGCACTTTTCCCTTTTGCAGCTTAACATTCTAAATTGTCATGGTGTAATCTATACACATTTCGAAGGTACGCCAAAACCGAAGTAGAATTAGTAAACCAATAATATATGTGTCTGAAACAGAATCTCCCAAGTATTAAATAAAAACATTCAACATTCCTTTCCCCCGAAAGCATTCCTTTCTCTAATTATGCAGGAAGAAAATGAGAAGAAAAAACTACTCTACTCGCGTATGGCATTCTTAAGCCCTTATAAAAATCGAGTACACTTTATTTCATTTTAATTACTGGAATTAAAAGGAAGCAAATATATAGCTGGCACTCTTGGCTTGGTTTTCATAAAGTAGTTGATTACAGGTGTGGCACGATAGAAACTAAGAGGAAAGTTAAGTTCAGTTTCAGATATACATCACTTCCAAAACTGTCTTAACTATGGCTAAGTTCATGGTTGCAGGAGGAACACTGAAGTTTTGTGACTGTATGGTTTCGGAGAATCTTGCAGGCTTCATAGCATGTTATAACCATATTTTCTTTTTCGCCATAATGATATTTTGATATAAAAATAGACGAGATATATTAATATTTGTATGACGTTTTACAACTTTAAGTACTGCGAAAAAGTTTTAATGTACTGTACTCATATTATTTATTTCTTAACAAGGATTTTAATTCTGAAATTGCTGAAAGTTACCAGTGAAGTAAAATGGAAAATTACGCATCATACGAAAGTAGTATATATCTCCATGCATCTGATCCAACAAAAGAATGAAGTATGCAATGGGATGGCAGTGGGTATGCATTGTGAGTAGCACGTTATTAGCATACAAAGTAATTTGAAACTATTATTAATTAGAAACCTTACTCTAAGATTCAGAAAGAGCGGTTACGTTAATATTGTCATACAAGTCTACCACAATGGTCAATGGGGAACAGTATGTTACGATGGCTGGGGTATGGATGATACCAAGGTCGCATGTCGACAACTTGGTTTTACCAAAGCTATAAATTACTGGGGCGGTGGACAAGGGGATGGACCAGTCTGGCTGGACGATATGCGATGTACAGGCTCTGAGGCTACACTTCAGAACTGTCCTCACCCTGGATGGGGAGTTGTTAGCTCCAACTGCAACGGTCACACTAATGATGCTGTTGTCGTATGTTCTTCGCCGCTTTATTTTAATCAATGGCCAGCTCGATCCACGAAAAAAGGTAACGGCTCCATCAGTGATGATGCTATCCTGGTCATCCGTTTACACACACTAGCACTTTTTCATAATTTTCACAAAAAAAAAGACTATATTATGTGTACAAAACTTATACATAGTAAGCTACTCGGCTTGATGGCATACTATTTTTTGGTCAAACAACTGGCAAAGATGCACACGGTGTTTTGATGTAAGGAAGGTCCAGTGAGAAAATTCCCTTATCAGATTTCTTTATTTCAGTAACTCTAAAAATGGTAACAGTAGGTACTCCAGATTAAAGAAGAAATGGTACTCTTTTGATTTCAAGATTCCAAAGTAGAAGTAGATTTAACCTGCCGATACAGGCTTCAAATTTTGCTTGCACTAGCTATGCAGTTTCAAATGTTTTGTTGCGTGGCCAGCGTGAGACACAATTTCAGCATATATTGTGCCCAGTGACATTGACGCAAACGAGGTCTCGTATCGCAAAAAAATGTTACATCGCAGAAAATCAAAATAATTGAAGTTTTCTTTGCAGCATTTTAAGAATTTCACGCCTAAAAAATAACTAAAACTGAATGTTGCACGTCTATCACCCATGTTCACTCGCAATGCAATAACCCTATTCAATCTAGCCAAACAATATTTAATATTAATTTTGAAACTTTCTTCGTATGATAGACGTTACAATATTTTGCTGCAACAAAAACCCGAAATTACGTTGCCAGCGCGAGACAAAATTGCAGCATGTATCGGCAGCTTTATGAAGACTCATTTGTCTATGCAGGCTTGGTTCTGTTGAATTTAGTGAACTACAAAGTTAAAGTAATACATTTAACTTTTAAGGTCATTAAAGTACGTCTAAATTTTATCATGTTAATGTAAAATCTATCGTTTAACTTTGGATGACAAAACTATAACACACTAACATTTAACTAGCAAATATAAAATGAAGAACCATAATTTATGGTTTGGCACAAAGATTTCTAAAACTATAAACATTTAAACATAATTGGTATATTATTTGTGGCTATAACTTTCTTATTTTCCAATTTCTTTATTTCAATTGTAATTTTTTTCTCTGACGAATGAAAGAAAAGCAAAAATGAAATAAAATTCATGGAATAAACAAAAGATCCGAATCCATACATAGATAGCATCGCAAAGAATGCTTTCTGTACTTACGGTTCATTTATAGGCGAAATTGGATTACCTAGTCAACAATTACCATCCTTTTGAAAGAAAATTATTGGTTTTATGAAGAAAAATATCGAACATTAAGATAAAGGGGTGATATTTAGGTGTTATACAAGTCTACCACAATAGTCAATGGGGATCAGTGTGTTACAGTAACTGGGATGGGAATGACGCCAATGTCGCATGCCGACAACTGGGATTTACCAAAGCTTTAAATTACTGGAACGGATATGGTGATGGAAAAGTGGTACCTAACTAATAAAGAAAATAACTATGAAAATTAGGCATTGCTAACAACACTGGTGGCAACTGTCCATGAAAAATGGAAGGTGCTCCTTTTGAATTCTTAACACATGTTATCTTTATAGAGAGTTGTAGATATTTAATTGCTTGGCATTTCTGGCATTCTAGAGGTAGACAGTGGGGGACGATGTGTGATTATAATTGGGATTGGAATAATGCCATAGTTGCATGCAGACAGCTTGGTTTTACCAAAGTTGTACATCGTTGGTACGAACTGGGATGTCCAGGTTCAGAGGCATCCTTTGAGAACTGTCCTTATTGGAGATGGAGAGTCATCAGTTCCAACTGCAAAGATATTTAAGATGATGCGTTGTTGGTTTTATTAACAGCATAACAATTGAAGATAAGATGCGTGTTTTAAAAAAAAGAATATATTAGAAATGAGAAGAAAAGAAAATGCCATCAACACCTACAAACGATGCTTATGTTTACAAAGGTGCTACAAAGGTGATTTTGGGAGAGTGTGTGCTAAAAAATGGGTAATTGATAATGCTATAGTTACAACTTGGTGCTACCAAATATATAAATAACTGGCGCGATAGATGAAGCGATTATCCAGAAAATGTTGGTAAGATTTGTTTTTGCAATGGGAAAAAAAAGAAATCCATAGGGACTTATTTCATCACAAAACAGATTAAATTTTAAGCTGGAAAGAAAAAAACTTAAACCAAGGTCTTATATTTTAGAATACGTATTCTTATAGTGTTGTACAACAGTGTGTAGTGATACCTGGGATAAGATTGACGCAAATGTTGCATGTAGAGAAATCAGTCTGTCTTCACAACATGTGTTATAGTTAAAGAATTTTAGTCAGCTACAATGCACTGTGCCCCATTATCATTGATAACATACGAAATTTACCTTGGTTGCCGAAATTTATAAAATCTCACGAAAAACATAAAATAACTAACTTATCATTATATCTTGATGGTTTTACAACTTCTAGCTTGAATAATAAGAGCGATGGAACTGGATTTCCAATCTTCACCTACAAAACCGCTATTTTGCCTGGCAGAGAAAATGGCTGATTGTATTTTTTTTTGGCGCGCAGTGCCTTGTAGTTGACTAAGATTCTAAAATATAGGTTTTTAAATGATTTTTTCCCTCCTACCAGCGATTCAAATCGCCTCCTTTAATTTTGCTTCTACTAATCTTTGTTAATGAATCCCACCCTTTTCATCGCCTAATGAAAGATCTGCATATTACTAGCCCCGTGAGATAAAAATTTAAATTCTAGCCCAGGAAGATAAAAATTTAAGTAGTTCAGCAATACCTTTTCCTTAAGGTGACTGACTACTTTTGAACGTCCAATTTGAGCCCACGATGTGCGCGCGCACAAAAATCGCTCAAAACCGCATAACAACCTTCAAAATTTTATTGAGGAACCATACACGTTTTGAACTTCAACAGGGCAAAAAACCCCGAATTTTGCACGGATATTTTTCTTTCAACTTCCTAAAACAACAGGTAAAAATCAATCTTTTGAGAAAGTTTGAGAAAAACGTAATTATTAGAACTTATAAAAAAAGCGTTTTAAGTGATTTTGTTGTTGTCGTTTGAGTACGATTTTCGGTTGATTGAGCTAACAAGAAGCTGAATTTTAAGCTTATTTTAAAAACTTTCTACAAATATTTTTAGTTAGTCTTCATAAATAATATTTAAAGTAGATGTCCTGAGAAAATTGCTTCCAGAGTTTCTTTAATTTTTGAGTTATGAATTGTTGTGTGCAAAGCTTGATTTTCGCCATTTTTCTTTCGAAAACTTGTCAAAATGGTCATATTCAAAATTCATTATCTCGAAAACGAGCTCAGGACACCCCTTTTTTCTTTTCATCTTTGGAATCAGCGTTAAATTCTGTGTAAAATATCTTTCCAAGAACATTTTGTAATTATTCCTTGCTAAAGTAGTCAGTCACCTTAAACTGACGTAAATGTTTCCAGTTTATAACTATGTTTTCAAACGTTCCAAGATTCATAGGCATGTAATGAATTTTAGTTATTACAATGAAATTCATGAGTCTTTAAATATCAAAACCGATGTTACATGTAAGTTGTGACATGTTTGCTTCGAGAGCCTAATCATCTCTTGGTTCTCTAGTCCTCCTACCTCTATAATATCAAGTTTCTTAAGTTGACTGACATGTATTCCTGCGGCGTGTACAAATGGTCTAAAAAAGCAATATCTAAAGATCTTAGAAATTCAAAATAGTTTTAGGATTAATGACAAAAAAAAAACGGTCGATATATACGATTACTTGGTGTCTCTGACATTGCGGTTCAAGTGGGCACAGTGGGCAATGGGGCACAGTATGTGAGGAGAACTGAGGTTTCAATGATGCTACGGTTGCATGTAGGCAACTTGGTATTACAAAAGATGTATATTCCTGGCACAATGGACGTGCAGAGAAGGGTAAAATGTGACTGGATAACATGGGATGTACGGGTTCAGAAGCTTTTCTTGAAAAATGTCCTCATCGAGGATGGGGAGTTGTCAGTCCCTACTGGAACGATTTCGATGACGATGCTGTTCTTGTGTTCTAAATACACGCAGCTAGTTTTTTTTATAACTACAGCAATACGTACAACCCATTACTCATTGATTTCAATATTTTTTGAAAATCGTGATCATTTAGTCGGCCTCTAATCTAGCCCCGACTGTAGTCTAGTCTAGTCAACTTTATCAATACTTTCTTTAATCTTAAAGTAGTATTTGTATCTACCTTATATCTTTTAAACCTATCTACATATTAATTATAATATTACATATTAAATTCCATAACTTATTTTGCATATTTTTTGATAATTTTGGGTTAGTTGGTCTTCAGAATTTTGATAAATTATGTAATTCAGCCTTAGAGCCGTGATAGGATTTCAAATATACTATTTACAAATTCAACTACATATACTATATTGTAATACTGCCATATTGACCGAATGCCACTTCCTTATCATAATTTTTTAAATTCATATTTTAGTTGACCGCCACATTAAAATTAAAGGTTAGAATGATATCAACAAAGTTATTCGCCCTCCAGTATTGTATTGGTTAAGATCGATGTTGCAGTTCGTTGTTGACATTATCCCAAAAATTGTGTTATCAAAATATGTAATGAGTTAGGGACGAATTTTCAAGGCTAAAACAATTTAATTTTAAATTGACTGTCTAGACATAGGAATTCCCTTATCGCTCGATCGGAATTAACCTGGCCTCATGTAAGTTTGATTGAAGGAAGCTAAAATACCAGACCTCTGGAGTCGGTTAGGTCAAAGAAATATTAAAATCGATGTAAAGGGACAGCTTTAGGCTGTTTCTTTCCTACTTATCTTTCAAATCGTTCTCAGCGTGTACTCCTGAATGATTGTTATTGGTACTTTGACTTCTTTAAACTGGATAAAGCATTTTTTTAATTATAAAAACACCTTATTTGCAGCTAATTTCTGATTTGCTAATGTTTACAATAAATAATAATAAAGTAATCTAATGTAAAGTTATCTACCAATTGATAGTGATTTACAAATAATAATTATGGAATAATAATATCCTACACAGAAATAAAACTATATACCTATATATTCGTATTAAGGCCATGATACACGTTGAAACTTTTAGCTGAAACTTGTGTGCAACGGCGTTGCGAGACAAGTTTCGGAACGAATTGCACCATCTAACACCCCAGCTTTGTGAAACTTTTGTCGCTAGAAAAATTCACGAAAATTGCAACTAATTTCTACTCTTGCAACAGAAACATGCGCCGTGAATAAGTTTCAGGACGACATTGCACCATGTAACACCCCCGCGTTAAACTTGTCTCGGAACGCCGTTCACACAAGTTTCAGATAAAAGTTTCAACATGTAACAGGGCCTTTAATAGATGGAAATCGTAAGGTCAAAAATATTCCACAAGAAAAAATGGTTAATACTGGCATTTAAAAAGCTGTTTGCAAATCGATTCGTTTAACAGACAGGTGGACAAAAAGCCCTTTTACGCCGAACACAAATGGTAGAAATACTCATATTAAGAGGCGAAGCCTTATTTAAGCTACAACTAGGTTCAGAGACGATTCTGTTTTGAAAAAGGAAGCACAGAGCTCATGCCAATAACTGACATGGAGCTTTGTGTACAAAATATATGATCGTGGATGCTGACTGATAAGCTAAAGTTGAAACACGAATAATGGAATTTATTATAATTGCCAGACGTCATCAATTTTCCATAAATAAAATAAAATAAAAAAAATAAAATAAAATTGGAGGGGCTAATCATCCTTACTTGCGTGGTCGAGTTGAAGGCATACGAAGGCGCCTTCGGCAGCCGCCATATGACTCATGTCTGACCACGGAGCACAGCTCAGATCGAATTAGGGTTGGTTTTACGGAAGGAGGAAAACCGGAGAACCCGGAGAAAAACCCTCGAAGCAAGGGAGAGAACCAACAAACTCAACTCACTTAAGGTGCCGAGTCCGGGGATCGAACCCGGACCATAGCGGTGAGACGCGAGAGCTTACGCACTACGCCACCCTTGCTTCCCATGGTAGGTGTTGATCGTCTCGCGGTTGGTAGTTGATGGCTGCACATTCTCACTTTAATAGTGATTAATAGTGAGAGCACTCCCCTCTCACCAAGGCGACCCAAGTTTGAGTCCTGCCGGACTCGGCGTCATATGTATTTATTTTTTCATTTATTTTCCTTTTTGATTCTTCTTTTTGTCATATTTTGTATTTGCTTTTTTATGTTTATATCGGTTGTAAATGCAACAAGCTATACCGATCAAATAAAGAGAGAAAGATAGAGTAGATAAAGTAGAGTTGTTATGGGTTCTATCCTGTGCTTTAAGGGTATTCCTCTGCAAAAAACAACATCGAAATTCCAATTGGAATGCAGTGCAAGAAGATCCCCCTTGTGGAATCAACTGTTAATTCACATTATTTATATATTTCATTGATTTTATTTTATATTTACTGACGAAGAGTTTAGTTCCGATAAAAAAATGATGAAAATGCAGAATTTAAATACGAAATGGCAATTAACACATTGAGATCCAAAAAAACCCACAGTACCCACAATACAAGCTATTTTAGAGGTAGACTGTGTTCAACAAGAGGGACATATTGTGAGGAGTTCAAGTAAGCCACTTTCAAACACTAGGTACTTCCATACACAAAGAGAACAAAAAGTGAAAATAACCTTGTTTTCAGTCTAATTTTTGTTTAATTTTATTCAATAAGTATGAGTTATGCAATAGCACAAAAACATATTTTAAAACAAACCATTCTTCATCACTATCAGATAGCTTATCACCGATATATTCACTGCTTTCAACGTCTCGATGTTCCTGCTTGTGGATTTCACATTTGTTTACATTGCTATCGCTTTCTTCACAGCAACATTGAATCCCTTGTCTGTATTGAGTTCTACAATACAATATACATGCCTGGATAGTGTTCCGACTGTGCAAATCCTACTGGTTTCTTTTTAAGGTCCTGTTATATATATAGATAAAAAAACTCATTTCAATTGTTATTTTTTTAGTTGATTTTTTAACTCTTGATTTTTAATTAAAATAAGTCTCGCAAAACCTAAATAATTTGAAGATTATACTTGGCGCATTTACTGAATAATAAAACAGCCAGTAATATAAGCGTACTAACCTCGACTTTTTTTCGCTTCGAATAAGCTTGGCCAACTTCTTGGCTCAGCTTCTGAAGAAGAACTTGTACGTTATTGATCAAATCTCAGGAATTCGTAGGGAGGGTCTTTTTTTTAAGGGTGATTTGTGGGGGGAGGGGGTGTATTAATCCAAGAGTACTCTGAACTTCTACGTTTTGCTCAGTAGTCTTTTTTCATAGTGGAGAGAACAAATGTGTGTATCCTGCATGGACTGAAAATATTTGAAGGTATTTTGTCTTAGGGAACCTACAAAAAAAAGTTCTCTTTCCAATTTTCGAACTACTTTGGCAATTAAAAGTGGCACATTGTACCAGAAAACTCCGAATGGTTTCAGTTTGCACCAAAGAGTGCAACAGCTAAACGAAAAATGTTGATGCTTATTTCTCTACGTCTCACGAAAAAAAAACGGGCAAACAGTTTTTTTGAGATTTAAACCAGTCCGATTCCCAGTAAGAGATTCATATAAAAGACCCACTACATCGATGGGTTGACTTCAGTTCAATCCTTGATATTTTTTATTATTTTTCAAGGAGTATTTCGTCTGCCAATAGCTCACCGAAACCGATGTGAAATTGTATTATGTTTTGTGACCATCTCACAGGGATTGAAACTTTGCAAATACCTCATAAAATTTGCAAAGTCTGATGAAATAGAATTGGACTGCAACATTAGGGGGATGGGAAGGGGCTAAGTACGTTGAATAGAAAAAAAATAAAGGCTCAGTTTTCAGTCAGGATTCTTAGAACTTTTACAATGTCACATCTAACGGGTGATCGAGTGCCACTACGATATATAAGCCGAGCATGAATAAGTTTTATTCATAATGGAAATATTCATAACTCCACAGTTTTATCGGCTTTACTTTTATAGTAAAGGCCATGTTTGTCAAGATATTTTCTATATTGCAGTGTTTCTACGACAAAAATTGATTAAATATTTTTCTAACTACCTAGCTAGTGAACATTGGCGAACGTGATAGAATAAGCAATATTACAAACTTAGGCTTTTCACTAAATTAAAGTTTATCAATTTGGAGTTGCTAATCATCTTTCTTTGCAGCTGAATAGTTGATTTGCAAAGGACACAGTTCACCGTGGCCAAGTCAAACGCACTAGACCTGTTTAGCTTCGTATGCAGACCACATGACATTCCCTTGAGAAATGTTATTTTATTACAATATTTACGCATGAAAGAATCAAATCGCAATTTAAAAATGGTCTGAAATTGTCACAAACAACGAAGCTAAAGTGGTTTAAAATCGTAATTTTCATGATAAATGAAGTGTATTTTTTTGTTTTAGTTCTGATTTCTTTATTCTTATCATACAAATATATTATATCTTAGCAATGGCCAGATAAACCCCACTGCATTAATTACATTAAAAAGCTGTTTAATTATTAACTCTTCATTCTTTTGCCATGAATTCGGGTATTGATTTTCGGTGAAATCAACTATTCAGTAACAAAAAAATATTGATCATTCACAGTATCAAAGAAATCTATTATAGTTCTTGTTATGCAGCATTTTGCTGTCTTAGACGAGATGCTCAATTTCAATGGTATCAATGAAAACAAATAGGAATGAACAAGATGTATTCCGGTACATTTTAATCTAGAACTAAGGTAGCAAACACACTGAGAGGTGATTATAATTGTTTCCAAAATTATGAAAGAGAAATAACCATAATATCCGGGGCCTCGGAATAAAAATGTGTATGTTTGTACTGACTAAATTCAACAGTTATTGGCAAATCAACTCCATTTACATCAGAAAAGGCAGTTTAGATTGCTGACAAAAGCAATACCATTTGTGACGCATGCTACCGCATTAATACTCAGTTAATTTGAAACCACAAAGTTGACCTTCACATTTTAACGGCGAATGTTGCAGTATCAAGTATTGTGTTGTTGTTTTTTTACAGCAAAATCTCTACTCGAAATTGCTGATGAATAATAAATTCAAATGTCCAATGTTATGCTTAAGAAGGAAACAAAAAATTCCGTATAAGCATTAGTTAATAGATCTACTACTCGGGTTGAAAAAAATATTTCTTCAAAAAAAAACTTTATTTGAAGGGAAATGAAATTACTAAAAGAAAACTTACAAACTTCACTATTGCAAGAAAAATTTGGATAATATGTTATAAAGCAATGAGGAAACATTATACCAATAGATTACATCATCAATTTTGTGTGACTACTTTCTAACTTATTGACAACATTTTTTTCATTACATTTTGCGTCAAAACTAAATTCCATTACGGAAATAACAAAAATCAAATTTATAGCCCGAGTTATTTGATTTCTAAAACTGAAATAGCACAAACTACAGGAAAACGATATTTCGCTTGACATGTAAATTTTCCATGTTTCGTTATCATGTAAGGAAATTCTAGTTACACGAACATTTGTCTAAGTGCACGATTAAATTTTAAGACTTCTCGTTCGCCTAAAACTCCAGGTTTAATATGATGGTGGAGTAAAATCTCTTTTTTTATTCTTAGTAAAGATTGCATAGCTTTGTAAAATGTTCCCTTGTTATCGGGTATAGTTTTTCCGTGATTAACTTTTTCATTAATTTTAAAAACAATTATTTCGTTTTCCGTTCTTTAGATTTTGACAACATGAAAATCGAAACATCGTTGCTGACACACCTGAAAAAACATCTCCATAACAACAGCATGACATGGAGTATATATAGAGGCTACCGATGTCAAGTCATCAGTTGCCGTTTAGCTTTCTTCCTTCTCACTTTGTAAGACAGATAATTCTTTGAGGGAATTTTTCTGCTAAACGGGCAAGAGCTAAAGCTTCAATGGATTACTTCAAGATATTCTTAGCTATTTTATCTCTCATACTATCCATTTCTTTCCTTGGTAAGTATATTTTGAAACATTTACATAATTTTTTTCCATAAAATCATTGTAACAAAACCACTTGTTTAAAAAGAAATACCAAAGAGGTACAAATCAGTATTGTGTACTGTATCGTGCCGAAAAAATTCAGTCAATATATATTTGGCTTACTCACTCATTTTTGTTCAGTTTCAATGCTTAAAATGGTTATCAAATGTTTACTTCGATAGAATTGCCCTTAACTTTCCCTAGAATATACGTCAAATAGAATGAAATAAATCAACTCAGCATAACGTATTCTTTATCCTTAAGAGAATATTGCCAATAATCGTGTTGGCCATAAATCAATTTCAAATTCACTAGCATAAGTGTAAATACTTTTGAATGTTTAAATGTTTTGCGAACCTCTTTGATAGTTTATAACACTAACATCTTATGACAACCAATATTTTTGTTATCCAAGTTATACTTAAATTTAGTAAAAAGGAGAAACATTTTCTGCATGAAAGATATATAGAAAGAAAATAGCAAAGTAAAAATGAAAGAGATGAATACTTACTACTGATAAAAAGAATTTATAAAGAATTTTTCATTTGTATAGTTTTTTTTTTTTTACATTATAGATAAAGAAGGATATATTAAAAAGATGAATCAATTCACATCATCTATTCACATATTCAAATTAATAATAATTCGATGAACTAAAACTGTATTACTATATTTAACATATTTCCTCAATACGAATTCTTGAACTAAACGTTTGCAGTCGTATTTCCAATGACAAATTAACTATGAAAGGAAGAGAAACTAACCTTATCTTTCTTCTTACCTAATAATTATATGTTAACAATTATTCAAGAGTGTACATATAAAACGTTTTATACACTTTTATTCAAACTCTTTCAAATTGTTCTTTGATTTTACAATGAATAATTTATCAATAATAAGTACTAAGTAATAGCTCGACTTTTAAAAAAAACGTTCATTACAAAATATTTCATATAAAATATCATTTCTTAATAGATTACCAAGTCCATATAAACTATTCTAGTTGTTTTTTCTTTGAATAGTGAAAAACATTAACAATATTCTTCCTTCTTAGATGCCTCGAATATAAGACTTCGACCGGATACAAGGGGTTATGTTTGGGGAGTTATACAAGTCTACCACAATGGTCAATGGGGAACAGTTTGTGGTGATTACTGGGGTATAGATGATGCCAAAGTTGCATGTCGACAACTTGGATTTACCAAAGCTGTAAATTACTACCACAATGGACGAGGGAAAGGACCAGTCTGGCTAGATGACATGGCATGTACAGGCTCAGAAGCCTCACTTCAGGACTGTCCTCACCCTGGATGGGGAATCGTAAGCTCTCACTGCAATGGTCACACATATGATGCTATTGTTAAATGTTCTGGTTACATAGGTAATGATAAAAATGATACCTCCTATGATATTATAACATATATGATAAATCTAAAAATACATATACATTCAAATTTTTTTAGACTCACTAAAATACTTTAAGTTTTACACCAATTTTTTTTCAATGAATTACTTTCAACAGGAAACCCCGCAAGTAATATACGATTGCTTGGTGTTTCTGGTATCGTTCAGGTGTACCATGGTGCAAAGTGGGGATCAGTGTGTGATGATTCCTGGGGTTGGAATGCTGCCATGGTTGCATGTCGACAACTAGGTTTCACCAAAACTGTATATCTTTGGTGCTGTGGACATGGAGAGCCAGGACCAGTCTGGCTGGACGACATGGCATGTACAGGCTCAGAGGCCTCACTTGGGGAATGCCCTCATGCTGGATGGGGAGTTGTTAGCTCCAACTGCAATGGTCACACTGAAGATGCTGTTGTTCAGTGTTCTGGATCTCAAGGTATGAAGGGTTGTAAATTTAAGATATTTGGATTAATCATTATTTATCACAAAAAAATTCAACGTCCCATCCCCTCTTTTCAGTTCGTCTACAGGGTGGAACTTACGAAAATGAAGGTCGTGTTGAGATTAAATACGGTACCTGGGGGACTATTTGCGGTAATCGATTTGGAACAAATGAAGCTAACGTTGTCTGCAGAATGCTTGGATATCAAGGTGCCATAGCAGCAAAAAGTTATGATCAGCATTCATATACAGCATGGCTGAAAGATGTGTCATGTCATGGAAATGAAAATTCAACCGATGAATGTACTCACTCTAGTTTTGCGAGTCAAACTTGCCCGAACAACAAAATTGCTGGAGTCGTTTGTTATAAAATAGGTATGCTTTACAAATAGAGATATGACGTTTTGTAAATTGTATTAACTGTTCATCTACAGCATACAATAATTAATAGTTTTTGGACATTTTCTAAAGAAATACGTCCCCAGTATCAAAGACGCGAAAATAACAACTCGCTAGGTGTTTATTCATCTGTAGTATTTACATCCAATTAAATATTTTCCACAATTTTAAAGTTATTATATTTTTTCCAGTGAACCGAAATATATCTGTTAGCTTAATGCCCAACAAGAGAGTGGAAATAAGTTACCATGGTATTAGTAAGTCCATTTGTTCTCATGGCTTTGATGCAAACGAGGAATGAGTAATAGGTAAAACATGGATTCTACTTTCTGGCTAATTGCTAATTGTCAGAAACAAGTGAGTACAAATTTGCTAGCAATGTGTTGTTCTTAATTTAATGAACATATTATACAGTATAGAAAAAGATATATTTTCAATAACAGATTACATGACAATTTTGCAAAACGATTCCTTCAATTCAAATAATACCTCTATATCAGTAGGAAGAGAAGGAGGCAATTGAGCTTGGCCCGTCATCACATTTTTCTATACAAATAAAATATTCAATAAAATAGCCAACTCATAGTTATTTCTAAATTCAATAAAATAGTCATATTTAATGGTACTTCTTCTATATTCAACGTCAAACGTCAGGCAGGACACTTCTGGGAAACAGCCTTATTGCCTTCTGCTGAAGTTCCTTGTCCAAGCGAATGGGGATGGGCAAGACGTAACATAGATTCGTCATGGGAACCGCTAAGAATTACCATTCCACATGCTTCAGAAAGATATGGGCAGTTGCTAAGGTACGAATGCAAGAGTGATAAAGGATGCAGTCGTTAATGTAGGTGTTCGTGCTGAAATGCTGTGTACAGCATTGAGCAACTATGATAATCACTGAAATTACTTTTTTCCCACTTTTTTTCGAATTCGACCAAAAAAGTATTTCTATGTTGAACTAACATACCACAATAGTCAATAGACAGAGGATATCCATTCCGCCTTACTGTTAACACGTAATTAAATCATTGTATTCATCGCATGCGTTTTTAGCTTTGTTAACAAGCTATATGCTCATTTATTTGCAAAAATTCTGCAAAAATTCTAAGTTTTAAAAATTACAAAATTCCATGACTAAGTAGTCCGTAATTGCAAGTTTAATTTCAGACCAAAATTGCACGAAACGAAGTTCAATTACTACCGCATATCGAAGGACAAGCAGGCGATTCAAACCAATTAAAAGCTTACTGATCAAGCAATTCTCATTTCTAAAACCATACATCTAATGTATGCGTCTAGGATTTCTGTTCAACATGTTTTAACAAGAGTTCACATTTGTGCCGAGAAAATAGTAAACATTAAGCTTGTTACTCTGTTGGTTGTCTTTAAAAAGTTAGGAAGCTCAGAAAAAATCTTAATCTTGAAAAACAATTCTTTTAAATATGACTGTTTTGCCTAATGTGTTTTACGGTAAAAAGTGAGCAGGAAACCGCAATATAGTATAAGCTTAGGATTTTTTTAGTGTTTAACAATCTTTAAAATACTATTATTGTAATTTTCTCTTTGAATTTATTATTAACTTAGAGATATTGAAAGAAACACCATATGTCATAAACCTGTGAAATTAAACAAGTCTCATTACTTAGGGCTTACGTGTGATAAAACGTATTGGGGTGATGTAACAATAAATGTTTTAAGGCGTAGTTAATAGTATTACTGTAATGTACACTGACAGTGTATATTGTTTCAATCCATTTCTATTAAAAATATAATAGGTGCACTTTCAATAGGTCATTTTAATTTACTTTAGCATAGAAATTCCGGAAACACCAATGGAAACCCCTCCGAGTAAACTTAAGCTAGCTTGACTGTCCAAGCGTTTCAACGGCAAAAATGGCTGCAAACATTCGCTAGATCTCCGGAATTGACACCTTTGGTAAGTAACCTAAAAAGATGGCTTAATTTGGGCTACCGCGAGCAATGACCAATCAGAGCTCACCAGTTGACCGTTTGCTGTCAAAATGTTTACTTTCCATGGCTTCCAAGGACACTGCACTTTTATCTTTCGCTTTAGCTGTTGTAGTAGTGTGGTGGTTCAGATACAGTTCATTTTTTAGACTATGGGTAGCGACAGAATTCGAAATAACAATAATTTCCCTCTTCCTTTGAATGCAAGGTAGGTAAATATTTCGATTTTCCAAACCAAGACCTCTGTTTGTTGATTAATATATATTTGTCTCCAATTATGTTAGAAATCGCGTCGTCACCAGTTGTTCCATGTGGATCTATGATCTTTCCAACGTAACAGCAATTTACTCCCCAACCATTGCCCAGTAGTTGTAGCCTCCTGCGCAGCTGCTGTGAGGCGCTTCCGGTTCCCGTCATTCCCCCACTAGCGTCTGCTCCAACTGGAACAACATTCCTTTCTATGAATTTGACCAATCAGAGAGAGAGCCCCACAAAAGCTTGTGGGTACGACCTTGACCTTGGCCGTCTTTCCCTAGAGAATGAACGTATGGATGACTATTATAGCAAAGTAAGCCAGGATTTTTGTATAAATAAGCTCAAAATTCATCAGAAAAAAGCCATAGGTGCCGTAATTTTAGAAAATAATGACGTTTTTGTGAATCTTTCCTACTTGATGATATTGATTATCCTCGTCATTGAAATATTAATCTAGTATAGGAATCACGCTCGTTTAAAAGTATTAAAATTACTGAGCTACAATGTACAAGTAAATAAACCCTACGGGCTGTCTCTCTTCTACTATTCCTCGGTCCCTCACAACATAATGTAGGACTAAATGACAATACATTTGAACTTTTCACGAGTACTTTTATGAATACTAAACACACCGCATTACGAGAAGTCTACTCTCGTTGACAGAGTTTTTAAAAATCACTAATTCCTTCGGTTAGAGTTAAACCACTAAACCAGTGAAATAGATATTAGACTAATACCCTTTAGTAGACCCTAATTTCATTGTATTTGACAATCTAGCAATTATTATCTCACAGGTTTAGCGACTTCACTTTCTAACTAGCACTATAAACAGCAACGGCTACTAAAAATAAAAAAAAATTGCATATCACCTAGCAATTTGATTGGCTAATAGAAAACAACGTAGAAAGGAATGTTGTTCCAGTTGGAGCAGACGCTAGTGGGGGAATGACGGAAACCGGAAGCGCCTCACAGCGGCTGCGCAGGAGGCTAATTAGTTGAGGTGATGCTCAGAAAAAAATATGAGGGTCGAAAGATGTTTTGTTCTTGCCGAAAAATCATTTTTTTGGTTTTGCCCCTTCCAGATGGGTTTTTCAAGGGTCAAACGTACACCTCGTTTAGTTTAAACTAAACACTAATACGTTAGTTGGATAGAACAGATAATGGCCGATGTTCACATTATAAAATTGTTGTAATTGAAGTATAATTTATTATTTAATGATTTTGTTTACCTTTGACATTTTTTTAGTACAAAAATATTCATCAAATTCATCTTTTTGTTCATTTCTACATCTCCTATGGATTCAAAACTATATCCAGGTGAAAGAGCATTGTTTCGTCTACAAGAAAATGCAATAATATTTTTGGGCTACTCAAGTTATATAACATGAGAGCTCACAACGTAAGCTGCTCTGTGGTCAAATTTAGCGACAAACTCACAGTACTTGGGTCACGCAATGGACATTGAATGAACGCAAAATGGTGACAAAACACGTGAAGGTCCATTTTTATACATCGTCAAAAATGAATAATGGAATAAAGAACTTGTGATTGCTGTTTTTGGCTTTAAAAACATATACCTCGACCTGAATTCTGGAAATCTCGATGACTATACGGACGCTGTTATGTTGTTGTCGCCAATGTCGACTTTGCATTTTAACATGCAATGTTTATCAAAGTTTGCGTTTAATTTCCACGGCTGGTGAGTTTTCCTTCGTCCTATAATGCATCCTAAACCCATCTCCTGATATCTTAACATGATATTTGGTATACAGGCAATAATTTAAAGTAAGCAAGAATTTTGCGAAAACTTGCAAGGTAATTCCGATTTGTGAAAGTGTGACTCAGTTACACACAGGAAGCCTACTTTTGCCATAATTTTCCGAATGAATATGTTTTCACGAACGAGAAATGAAAAGGTTAGAGACCAAACGCCACAAAACCATGAGATATAATAGATCTTTTTACTGATACAGCAGTCATGTTGAATTCTGTTATTTTAACCCTATTCAGACTGGGGAGTGGGAGGGGGGGCTGATTGTGCCCGCACCGACTTTAATGTTGAATAACTTTTTAACCACTGAACGGATGGCCATGAAACTTCGTGACCTTTCCTAAAATTTATCAGAAACAATTTTGTTGGTCATAACTTAACCACCAGATGATCAATGTTTCCATGGCAACGGTTTTTCAATGGAAGGTTTCCTGGATTTTTTAAAAGATACGTCATCTTGCGTCATAGATCACATGTCACCGCATCTCTATGCTCAATTTGTCATTTTCTACCTTACTAACAAGTTTCATGATTGTCGGTCTTATGGTTGCTATGTTACAGGGTGCGGGCATAATGCCGCTCCGCACCCCACCCCCAGGCCTAGTAAGATAAAAATAAAGAAGCCCAGGCCCTATAGAAAATGTATTTGTTTTACATTTTCGCAACGTCTTGTTATAATACTCCACATAAAATATTCATAACATTGTTTACTGGCAATCATACTTATAGGGTTAACTTATCTGCCGTCTTCTATTGGCTTTTTGCATCACCTGGTTTATAACAAACTGCCAACATACTCATAGGGTTAACTTATCTGCCGTCTTCTATCAGCTTTTTGCATCACCCGGTTTATAACAAACTGATAAACTAGAGATGTATCGGGTATAAGTACGGCGACTATCAATACAGTCAAGACTATTTTGGATATTTAGGTTTGTCACGAAGTTATGTTATGTTGAGTGTGAGTGTGAGAGTGTGTTAGTGTGTGAGTCCGTGAGTCCCTTGAGGACAACATGTGTATTTGCATATAAAAAGAACGTGTGTTGCAAATAAACGAGGCAGAGAACTCAAGTTTGTGCTAGTCGAGGTCGTCTTGGTTTTCTTTGGGAATATCAGGTTTTAAGAACCCGTGACAAGTTTTATGATAACATACCTACTCTTGCTAGCAGAAGTGCGAGTCAGACGTATTGAAAGTCTTCAAATTACCTTTTTTTTCTTTCTTGCATATTGCAATACATATGCATTAAGTATTTGACTGGTTAAATTTACTGGGACCACAAGGGCCACCAACAAAGTTGGAATCATCACAAGTTGCCAATTTGTTGCCGTAAATTATTTGCAGCATCGAACAAAACACTACTACTGAATGCTAAGGTTGTCAATTTCATTTCTTTCCCGCAGAAAAATGTACTAAAGAAATAAAGCAAAAATCTATGGATATTATAACAGATCAATCAATAAATTGCATTCAAGATGAAGCTAAAAACAGATATAAAAAGTAAAAGAGTATAATTAAAAAAATTAAAAAAAAGTATTTGATAATACTGACTTGGCATCCTGTGTGTAACGGTGTCACGCTTTCACAAATCGAAATTAGCTTGCAAGTTTTCGCATCATTCTTGCTTACTTTGAATTATTGCCTGTATACTAAATATCATGTTAAGATATCAGGAGATGGGTTTAGGATGCATTATAGGGCTAAGGAAGACTCACCAGCCATGGAAATTAAAAGCAAACTTTGATAAACATTGCATGTTAAAATGCAAAGCCGACATTGGTGACAACAACATAACAGCGTCCGTATAGTCATCGAGATTTCCAGAATTCAGGTCGAGGTATGTGTTTTTAGAGCCAAAAACAGCAATCGCAAGTTCTTTATTCCATTATTCATTTTTGACGATGTATAAAAATGTTCCTTCATGTGTTTTGTCGACATTTTGCGTTCATTCAATGTCCATTGCATGACCCAAGTACTGTGAGTTTGTCGCTAAATTTGACCACAGAGCAGCTTACGTTGTGAGCTCTCGTGTTAGATAATTTGAGTAGCCCAAAAATATTATTGCATTTTCTTGTAGACGTAACAATGTTTTTTCACCTTGATATAGTTTTGAATCCATAGGGGATGTAGAAATGGAAAAAAAGATGAATTTGATGAATATTTTTGTACTGAAAAAATGTCAAAGGTAAAAAAATCATTAAATAACAAATTATACTTCAATTACAACAATTTTATAATGTGAACATCGGCCATTATCTGTTCTATCAAACTAATGTATTAGTTTTTAGTTTATAACGAGGTGTACTTTTGACCCTTGAAAACCCATCTGGAAGGGGCAAAACCAAAAAAATGATTTTTCGGCAAGAAAAAAACATCTTTCGACACTGATATTTTTTTCTGAGCATCACCTAAACTAATGCAATCTTCGGGTGAAGGAAAACAAAATTCATGAAATTGTTTTTTCCGACAATAGTCGATATTTACGGACCGCCACTCTTAACATGTAATAATTTGTTTATTACACATTTAGGGTCGATTTATTATTTTATATCGCGAGATTTTATTGGACAGTTTGCCGTGAAGTGATATCGTATCACTTCTCTGATATGGTAAATAAAATGGAAAATGTCATCTTCCGTCATATAATGAATCATTTTGATTTATACAAGCTACTGGTAGATTTCGAACATGAATTGTTACATTTGTGAACGCCCGAAATTAGGAAACCTGTGCATAAACAGTTTTACAAAGTTACGATTGCATGTGCAATACATAAATATTCAACATTATGTTTTTGTATCAATTTTGAACATTAATATTGGCATGAAGATAAATAAATTGAGCTTCCCAATACAATATGCTGGACGTTTTCCTTCGAAGCGCAAACTGGAATGTGTAGCCTTAATGTGAAGAATTAAGTTTTGTAAAATTAAATCTTTATCAGTTTTAGGTTTTCATTGCTCGTGATGAGAGATTGAAGAAAAATGTGTCGTTTGCAAACAGTGTCTTGATGTTGAAGCACCAGATGTTGTCGCGAAGTGCTGGCCAACATGTGCATCGGGAGCATTGCAGCACATATTGTCTCCCTGGTAATATTGCACGTGTTAATAAGGGAAAACAACACCCACCAATTTCAAGTAAACGTCCTTCTCTGGTTTTTATTGTGGTAATGGCATTGATTTTGATGAACAAAACAAGAGGTCAGAAGACATCTTCCGAGTAACCACCATCGGAACGAAAGACAGCATACTCCCTATATGCTGAAGATGCCATGTATCATCAGGCGTGTAGCACAAACTTCAGGACAAAGCATCAAATTTCAAAATCAGTCCTATTTGATGAACACTAAATATCCTTACACAAAGAAAAAAAACCTGGAAGACCACAGGACGGCGAAAGGTACGAAGCTTTTTAAAAAGTGGCGATATTTCTGAGTGAAATATGAATGATGATGAAATACTGACTGTCGTAGATTTATGTGCGAAGATGGAGGAGTAATTAGAAACTTCAAAAAAGAAGGCCTATAGCTACCCCCATATGAAAATGAAGATGCAAGAACACTTTGGAGAACAAATGCTCGGAAAATCATGTTGTTACACTTATAATGACTGCACAAAGTATATTGCATGACTTCTATTCATCTGGCCAACAAGATGCTGATACAGAAACGACTCGTTTAGGAAGTCAATTATATAATCAAAACTGCCATAAAGAAGATCAAATGACGCAATGACTCTTATCCTCTAATTGACACTGAAGTCCAAGATCATTAAAACTGCTATTTGAAGACATTTGGCTTAAGGTAATTCCGTAGTAATAGATCCGAACATAGAATTTTAATAAAACTTCACACAGTGATTAAGTTAATGCTACCCATTCCAAAAATAAAATAAAAAAGTGGGCTCAACGCGCTCGTGCTCGTTTTTGGGGCCGTGCGAAAGAAATTTTAGAATCATGAAAATCGAGCAAAACGCCCCCATTACTTTCAGAAAGTCATTGCTAACATTAAAATATTAGCGTTATTCTTTCTTTTATTAAGCAAAGCAACAGTTGGATGCCGAAAAGGTTCTAGAAAATGCAGTCATTTTGAAAAATAGGGACTTTTCAACTTCGATGTGCTCCCTAATATCGATCTGGAAACAGTTTTCTGCAGTATGTTTTTGAGAATATCTCGAAAACTGGACATGGAATTTTGTTTAAATTAAGATATATTACGGTAAACCTATTCCGTATTGCTTTACTGAAATAAAAAGGATAGGTCACCATGCTCGTTTTCGCGCTACAGCTCGCTAAAGTACGAATTTTGTCCTCGAAATGTAGTGACCGAGAGGGCACTACGGAGTGTTTACACACAAAAAATATCGAAAAGACTGTTAGCTCTTTCTAAATTCATACAAAACTCTGATAACAATGCCTGATAACCTTCGTTTGATAATTTGGTTGTTTTGGTTTGTTTTCTGTATTTTGTGTATTTTTAACAACCCGTTTTTACCAGCCAGCCGCCATCTTGAAATCGTAATAATAGCTAATGTGCGCGAGCTCGCCCTGGCTAAAATCATGCGCAGTAGTTTGTGCGCAATGCAAAACTACGGAATTACCTTAAGAAAAGCGCTTAACCGAAAACAGCATTATCAGTTGATCAAGCATTATACAATCTGCACATCCTTGCACTATAATAGCACCATTAAAAATAGGGGTGGCAGGTAAATAGAACTTTCAATAAGTGCAGTTATTTCTTTCCGTTTTGACGTTGATATAGAACCTCCTGGTTAATATAGAACCTCCTTACAAAGCTTATGCAATTCCGAGAAAACTAATTATAGATTATAGAACATATGTATAGAACAAAGGATTTTATTCAGCAAATGTTAGGTTATAAGATTTTTTTAGGTGGGAAGTGAACTACACTGAACATTTTCGAAAAATATTATATTAATAAGCTTACATTGTATTTCACATGCATCAAGAAATATATTCATTACCATGCAAGACAATAATTTCTTTTGTTAGTAATTGGTCTTTGAAAAGTTTTTTTTCAGAATTTATTAACTTGCGAAATATCTTACAAAATCATAAGCTTATCCATAAAAAAAAAAACAAGTTCATCATTTTTTCGATTGTGTAATAACACTAGCTGTAATTATAAAAGTCCGATAAATAGCGAATATTTGGTGTAATATGTATTCTTCTTTCATGTTTCATTCAACATTAATTCAAATTATCTATAAAAATGTCAAAATATCCATATGATAATGAAATATGGAATCTTCTTTTGACATCACGCTGGCTGTCAAATATATATTTTTTCTAAACTAAGTCTTTTAATTTTTTCTTGAAATGGGATCAAAAACAGAAATTCAAAGCTTCAAATATCGCTTTTCTAGTTCGCAGTAATGAAGAAAAAGATGATAAAGATGTCAAATGCAGAACTGACCACGACAAATCACTATCCAAGTTTTTCTGGCAATGTTTGCCGAAACAACGTCCTTGGCTTTTTGAGAGTTTCTGCCGCTACTTTACACACTTTTTTGTCGATTTTTTTACGAAATACTAGTTAACAGTAATGAATTTACCTTCTATATGGTGTTTTAGACGGAACTGAAATATTATTCTTACTGTGTAATCAGGTTTTTCTGGTCCACAGGCCGCTTTTTCTCTCACTGAGTTTTCAGTCACGAAAATTCATCGTAAGCTTAAAAATCTTCTCTCGCTAAATCTTCTTAAGCATGTAACTAAAGTCACAAAATTGTTTTGATCCATCTTCGACTACATTATTGCGATTTTGTTCTGTGCATTTGCGAGTAAGCAAAGTGCGGGAGCCCTGTGGTGGTACGGAGACGTCGTATGTACGTCTAGGTAATGGCGCAATCAAGCCATGAAAAATCAACTCCATGGGTTACCATTTTTTCTTAAGTATAGTGCTCCTGCGTGGGAGCTCTGCTATCAAAATTCAGATTTTGAGTTGATATAAATACAACTTTTCAGTTAAAGGCTGAAAGAACTGCATGAACTTTTCGAGAAACTGAGCAGTCGTCAAATAAAAAGAGCAAGAGAACATTCTAAAAAGGTTGGTTCTGGCATCCTTTACAAAAGAAAGTATCACATTGTGTAAGCATTGATATGTTAAAACTTGAACATTCTCTCGGATTTATCGAACACATATTTCTACCAAGACGTTGGTTGCCTTTACCACTAGGAAAACTAAACTTGAAAGTGGAGAAAAGTTGACTATGCCAAACGTGAAACTTATAGTAACAAGAGCTAACATGATCTCACAATATGTTGAATTCTGTGAAAGTGAAAATTCTGACACTCTATGCTGATCCACCCCTTATCGAGTGCTTAACATCCGACAAGCATCTCAGGCAAGTTTTTGTCAGGTATATTTTTTTTCCGCAAATAAGTTGAAAATGCGTGACCATCACAAAAAAAAAATAAAAAACTTAATTTTTTAGCAATAAAAACGTGTACTGGTGTACATTGTGTGAGTAACAATTAACACTAGTTAGCTGGAGAGTAAACACCCTGAGACGGGGTCTGGCTAGACTATTATGATATAGATACTGTATTATTATTATTGATGTGATCGTTAGTAAATAGACATTTGTTTCCAACCTGCTTCTGAAACTATTTAACAAATAGAAAACGTTTGCCGTGTTTACATAGCCTGTTACCGAGCCGCAGGCGAGGTTTACACAGAGCTCAAGACTTCTCCCAAACTTTCCCGAGTGTTTATATCAGGCTATGAAAACACGTCATAACGTTTTCTATTTGTTTTATAAAATATTGAAATTGCCATGTTTACATAGCCTCATGCAAACAAGGCTATTAGTCAATCAGAGCGCGCGTTATATCTGAACTATTTTATAAAATAATTTAGTTAATAATTGCAATTAGTTAGACGTTCTTGTATACTCATCATAATGCAAAGATAAAAAGGTAGGACAAATAAACATGATTAAAAGTTAAATATTTCTTATTCAGTATTGTCTATCATTAACAGGTCTGTGAATTCAGATACGTATTAACATTGTAGATGAGCTGGGTAGTAACTTTGGAGCTGAAAAAGCCTTTTCAAGCAGCACAAGAAAGAAGCTCATAGAGTAGAAAAGATACCAAATATCAACAACATTGTCGTGTGGAATCAAGCCCTTGCCCTGATCACTGTAGGGCCTCTTTGCCATAAGTGACCAGAATAACAAATGTTTTCCTGCAGCTGACTGTCTTCACGAATATAATCAATTATACGATACTTGCGAACAAGTTAATGAAGCTACTTAAGCCCTAGAAAACAAGATCACTGGCCTTTCATCAAGTACGTATTCTAAAGAACAGCGCGCAGAAATGGAGTATGACTTTAAACAAGCAAAAGACAATGTATTTAAGTGGAAAGGGCACGTCATGATAACAAAAAAAAAACTAGGAAAAAGGAAAACAAGATGTTTTAGGGAAGCTAGCATAGCTCATTAATATTAATGGCCTGGGCTATGAAGTTTAACAAGATGACATACATGGAAAAGCAATCGGAGTGGTTTGCTAAATGTAAAATTAACTGGTACTTCAGTCAACTTGCAAGTTTCGTACTTCGCACATTGGTTTGACAGCTGTATACATACAAGACTAGATTGCTGTGAAGTTGTTGCCTGAGTGGCTGGAGTTGCCGAAAACAAGTTGATCCTCTTGTAAAGAAGCTATTATAAAGATCTGATGAAACCGGATGTTACCATGTCAACCTTTATGTGGCAGCTAAAGATGTGGGAAAGTGCATGGGAAAAACGGTAGAAGGATATGATTATTTTGAGCCTCAGTTTGGTAAGGACCTAACAGATCGTATCATTTGTCCCATGAATGGATTTTCTGAGAAGATGTGGCACAAAGGCAAAAACATTCTCCCTGCTGAAGACATGTATAAAGCTTTCAAGTCTAGACCACAGAAACTACCGCAGCTGTGTGTATAATGAAAACAGTCAAGACCTTAACGTAAAAAACGTCCAAGGCTTCAGTGCATTCCATAACGTCTGTTACAAGAATAATGGCTTAGGATATGGAAAACATTTGGTGTAAGACAAGGGAAATTGATTCCATGGAATAAAATATATCTTCTTCATCAAGGCTCCACCAACTTATATCTAATGAAAAGGAGCTTTTCCTGGTCATCTCGAAAAATATTAAGTTACAACTCAGACAAGGTGAATGTAATGCGCTTGAGGGAGGTGATAAATTATTCAATTGCCAAGAGCAAAACTGTGCAGCAGCATTGAAGAGATGGAAGCGTACCACAGCTTTTTCGATCACAAGAAAGTAGAAAAGGAGAGTCTGTTTTACACCCTACAAAGAAAAATGATTTGAGAGCGTTTGTCAGTAACATATACAAAGTCAAAATAAAGATGGAAAGTGTTCCTGGTTAAGCTCAGAGTTCTGCAATCCATAAGGGATGGGCCCTTCATAAGCCTAGAGGCAAATTAGGACAAGGTCCGAAACTGTCTCACTGCAAATTACGATATTCGTGTAAGAACAAAAGAAAATGTGACCCCATTGCAGGTTTCAAAGGACATGCGAAAAGCACTGGCAGAGAGTGGTGAAAGATTGTTTAATCAAAGTGAATGGCTATCTAAAACACAAGTCCAAGGACTTTTCTGGTTGTTAACAGTATCACCAACAAAAATGCAAGTCAAGGATATGACCAGGAAATACTAGAGTCCGAATTCACAGAGGATTTTGACAAGAAAGAGGATTCCTACAACGACAAATAGCAAAACGAGGATTCCACAGAGGACGATTTGCACCATGTGGAAATTGTCCAGGATGTCATCAAAGAAGTACCATTCGCATATCCCATAATGTATGTGTACAATCTGTGTACATATATATGTGTGAGAAGACAAATTGGCCAATTTTACAGTTCCTTTTCTAAAGGACATTTGTAACTATTTAGATGTCTCCAATTCCAAAGATCGAAAGGATGTTCTTCTAAATACTATAACAGAAGTTGGATATGAATGCAACTGTTTTATCTAGCCTACATGTAAGTATAACAAACGTTATTTACAATGTTAAATCATATTAACATTAGATATTATATAAATATTAAACTTCTTCTTCTTCTTCTTCTTCTTCTTCTTTTTTTCTGTGATATTCGTCCAGCAGAAGGTAAGAACGTTAAAAAAGAAAAGAAAAAACACGAAAAACAAAGAAACTCGCTTTTTACAAACAAGTGAGAGTAAAATACAAAGACTGGTTGAGAAAACTACACCAGGAAACACGAAAAAATCAAAAAAATATACTGTAAATGTCTTCAATGGTAAGCATCCATGTTTCGTGAATGAAGTTTTTGGTTTCTTTTCGAAATTGTTTTTATAAACTACTAAAAACCAACAAACAATTCGACAATAAATGTCAAGCAATAGAATAATTCAATGTCAAACAGCTTTCATTTACCAAAATAATTGTTTTTATATCCAGCTTGGAGACGCGAGAATTATTTTTTTGAAAACTCTGCAGATGACGGCCGCTTCTCGGCCAAATGTTCTTTTTTCGGACCATTTCTCATCCTCGGACATTATCAGCCGATATCCCAGCCGCCAGGAGGGGTTCATTTACTAATTAATTTGAGGCAGATAGAAGCTTCGGGATTATCGAGGATGCTAAATAATAGTACAAGCTTTATAAGTTTGATTAAGTCCAAAATTGGTAACTATTTAAGCTTGGCAAATAAGCTGACGGATGGTTGTGAAAAGTCGGCATCAAGGATTATAGGTGCTGCATATTTGTGTAGCCAAAGGAGACGAGTTAAAGAAGAATGCATGGGAAAAATTCCTCCATGCGCATGAATAATAGATAAAATGATTAAGAATAAGGGTTTATAGAATCATAATGCGCAGTCGTGTGAGAGGAACGACTTGATCCTTCATAATAGTCTATTTATCACAATATATTTTATTCGTTAAGACTGCATTTTTATTGAATCGCAAGAACCATATTATTTTAAATTTAAATTTTTTTAAAATTGTATTGTAAAGCTCATTAGATCATATTCATATGTATAAAGCGCTATATAAGTATTAAATTCATTATTATTATTATTATTATTATTAATTTATTTTAGTGCCATTCTGCTTTATACAATTGAACATGTATTGTCAATGTGTTTCTCCCATGTAAGGTGAAAATCCAGGGGTTACGAAGGCCACGCGCTAAAATCTCAGAATTGGCGCGTAAGTAAATAGTCTTGGGCGTCGTATTGCGTGGAGCTTGGCGCCCACCAAAATAATTCTCATTTCGCAAATGCACTACTAAGTATTACTGTTCCAATTCGGAAAGTATTTACTTTAGAAACATTGTTGTGGGTCAGCATCCTTTTGATGAATTGTAGAGAAGAAAATTATCAAAAGGATGCCGACCCGTGGAGAAAGGAATGCAGACTAAAACGTTGATGTTTGTAGACGGAGTCGTACACTTTTGAGGGCGTGCTAGTGACATGTTTTTCTGGTGTGACAAACCACTTCGGTGACATCCGTAGTAATTCGCTTGTTCAAGGGTCACATCATTGCAAACAAGTTGATCACAGACCAATAATAATAATAATAGTCTTTATTTAATATATAGCGCCATTTCAAGGGTGTCAATAGCGCTTTACATAGTAAAATGTGAAATAAAATGATAATAAATAATCAAATTCATATAAAAAAATATTTATATATGTATATATAAAAGATAAATTCAATAGATAAAGTAAAAAACAATATTCAGTAGTTCAATAGCAGGTCAAAGTTCATAGGTAGGATAATCGGTAGAGGTGTGTTTTCAATTTAGTTTTAAACAGAGTTAGGCAGGTAATTGTACGTAGATCAGCTGGCAGAGAGTTCCAGAGAATAGGGCCAGTGATGGAGAAGGCTCGTAGACCATATGTTTTAAGATTGTATTGAGGGACTTGAAGTAAGTTCTTGGAGGACGATCTCAGGGATCTACGTGGAGAATACTTTTCAACGAGAGCACAGATATAGGAAGGTGCAAGGCCATGATATGCTTTAAATACAAGGACCAGTAACTTGAAGTCTATGCGTTTAGATACTGGCAGCCAGTGCAGATCGTTCAGTAATGGTGTTATGTGGTCGTGTTTTCTTGTAAAGGTAAGCAGTCGGGCAGCTGAGTTCTGAACGTGTTGTAATCTCTTGATAAGTTGTTTTGGTAGTCCAGATAAGAGAGAGTTACAAAAATCAAGTCTTGAAGTTATGAACGCGTGGATTAATATTTCAGAGTGTTCAGTGGACAAGAATTTTCTAATGGAAGCCAAGTGTCTAAGGTGGAAAAATGCCGTTTTGCAGATATTGTTCACATGTTTTACCATTGAGAGTGAGTTGTCAAACCAAACACCTAGATTCTTAACTGCTACAGAAGCTGGAACAAGTTCATCACAGGCATAAACAGAGTTTAAAGGTGGAGAAGGTCTGTGGTGCGCATTTAGAATTAGAAGTTCGGTTTTGTCGTTGTTTTGTTTAAGTCTATTGTTCGACATCCATAGGTGTATTGCTTGGACGCACGCCTCAACTCTTTGTTTAACTGACTCAGTTTCCATGGTAGTACAGGAATTTGGACGGAAAGACATGTAGATTTGCGTATCATCCGCATAGAAGTGGTAATCCATGTTGTGCCTTTTAATGACATCTGATAGAGGTGATGTATAAAGGAGATAGAGTATCGGGCCCAGTACAGAACCTTGCGGCACACCAAAAGGAAAATGTTGAGAGGTGGAGTTCTTATCATTAATACAGACAAATTGACAGCGGTTTTTAAGGTAGGATGCGAACCAGTTAAGTGCTTTCCCACTGATGTGGAATTTGTGGTAGAGTCTTGAGAGCAGTATTCCATGGTCGACAGTGTCGAAGGCCGCAGAGAGGTCGAGGAGTAGAAGAATGACACATCCATGGTTATCAATGCTACGCAGGATGTCATTCTGCACTCTCAATAGTGCTGTTTCGGTGCTGTGACCTTGTTTGTAGGCGGACTGAAATGTCTCATGTAATTGGTTTTCTTCAAGGTGTGAGTGTAGATGAGCAGCTACGACTTTTTCTGCAGATTTAGCGATGAAGCGTAGATTGGAAATGGGTCTGAAGTTTTTGAGAGATTCAGGGTCCAAAGATGGTTTTTTCAGTTTAGGTGTTACTACAGCCTCCTTGAATTTCACAGGAACAATTCCTTCATCAAAAGATAGGTTTATTATCAATACAATGACAGGTAGCAGAGTGTTAATACAGTCATTCATTATCTTTCCAGGTATTGGATCAAGATTACAGGATTTTGTGTAAACTTTACCAATGAGCTTAGATAGTTCAGTAGTGCTTGTAGGTGTGAAAGATAGAAGTACGTCTTGAGGGTTAGAGTTGGTGGTTTCGCAGAGATCGTCAAGGTCACTGTAATTAACAGGTTGCTGAAGTCCGTTCCTGATGTCTTGAACTTTCTGTATAAAGAAGTCAGCAAAACTGTTGGCGAGAACAGCGGCATCAGTATGTGATGGAAGTTTGTGTGGACCACTCAAGTTAAGTATCTTGTCTACAGTATTGAAGAGAACAGTTTGATTTGAGCTGTTTTGCTCGATAACAGATGAGTAGAATTTCAGTTTAGACTCACGAATGAGATTGTTAACTAAACTACATTGCTCGACATACAGTTGTCGGTGGATGATAAGTCTGGTTTTGCGCCACTGGCGTTCTAGTCGTCGTCTTTTTGTCTTCTCTACTTTGATGTCGTTGGTATACCATGGAGCAGCAGGACGCAAAGTGATGGTGCGGCGCTTCGTCGGAGCATGTTGGTCAAGGATTGAAATCAGCTATTGCTCTGAAGAATGAGTTCCTAGACCACTTAATAGTTAACATTAATGACAGGTATGAAAATAGACAGTTTCAATTCTAATTATATCATTGATAATTAAATGATATATATTCCCAATTATTTTTCATTTCAGGTTTCCCCAAAAAAGCCTTATAAACAGTTTCTATGTGCTTGGAATGAGAACAATCAATTTTGAGGCAGATCCATCTGCATTTGCAAACAAGGAAATAGAAGATTTACTTAAACACTATGGGGAGGAGAAGGTAAAAGTGACAAACTTTACTCAATTTTGAATAATCTTAGTCTTAATAATTATACTCTGTACTATGTTCTAGACTCACAAGTCCAAGGTTTCGCCTCCAGTTATTTCTAAAACAGCAGTGAGAACTGAATGGGAAGCTGCCAAGAATGCTGTTCGTGCACTAAAATGCCCAGTTGACAACATGTCAAATCTTTGGCATCTCCTCACTGTGCATCATGGGAAAGAGTCGCCAAATCTCATAAAACTTGCACAGTTATCCCTGACTTTACCATTACATACAGCTGACTGTGAAAGGACCTTTTCTCAGCAGATCCTAATCTTAACCAAAAAGCAGACTGGCTCCAGAGATAAATGATAAACTCTTGAGTAAGGATCCTTGGAAAGGGGCTCCAGAAGCATGACTTCAAAACATCTCTACAGCTGTGGCATATGAAAAGGCATCGCCTCATAAAGACTGATGTGGTTTAGTTATTTTATTATTGACAAACAATGTTATGTACAGATGAGCAGTTAATAATAAACAGATGACTAAGAGTGTTATCCATTGGATAAGTAGAATTGCTGTTAATATTAATACTGTATTGTAATTTGTATTAATTGTGGGAAGCAAAGGTGGCTTATCCATGAAAGTTTTGATCTATGATGTTTTAGATCCCAAACTGCAGTTTAAAGGATTTATGAAAATGGCCCATGTCTTTTGATCATTGGCCCAAAATCTGCAAAAATGGCCCTTAATTTTTGCAATTTTGGGGCCATTGGCCAATACAAATTATGACCTTCCTAAACCCTGAAAATCGAGAGTAATACCAAGTAGCTTGGGATATTTAACCTGTTCAATTACGTTGCCATTTACAATGATATTAATCCATAATCCATTATCGCTCAGTGAAGCTGCTTATTTATAAGCTCTCTAGAATTTACATTTCTTATCCATTTTGTTAGCTTTTTTCTATTTTTTTTATTTTACATACTTTGAAAGATACTTATGCCTTTTGATTATGATTTCTTATTAGAAACATTTCCTTCTCTCGCGGTGTTTTTGGTGGAAATCGTTAGATGCTCCACAACTTCAAATTTCTCGCCATTGTTCAACACTATGGAATACAAGTTCACATGGATTTCCACTGGATAAATCGACAACGGCTACTCTTAAATTGCTTGGAATTCTTCAACGTTTTAGAGGGAAGCGAAGTGGTCTAGCTGCATCATCTAATCGTAAAAGAAAGGCTACGAAATCTTCATTTTCTGGTTGTTCTTTACACGAATTAAATATTCAAAATCACTTCGCTTGTTCCACATCAACGACTGCTTATTTAACTCACACAAGGGAAATTGGTGTAAATTCATCGAATCTCTTGATTCCTAACCGTATTCCTTCACAACAACCGGTCAGTAAACCTTCTAAATTATGCCAGTTAAATGCAAGATCAATTTGAAACAAATATTTAACAATAAATGATTTTGATATTGATGAAAATATTGAATTGTTATGTATAACCGAGATATTGTTAAAATCTAATAAATCAAATCAAATGATTATAAATGAAATGTTACCAAACGGCTACTTATTCGAACACATTGCGAGAGAAGGCAGAGATGGTGGTGTTGGTTTGTTATTTATTTGAAAATGAAGAAAATTTCTATCAAAAAGTTCAAATCTTTTGAGGCTATGGGAATGACTTCCCATTTCTATTCTGGGCATTTTTCTATTTTTGTTATCTACAGACCTCCTCCTAGTGCTAAAAATAATTCTTCTATTTCTCTGTTTTTTTAATGAGTTTTCTACCATTTTGGAATAATTTTCAGCTGAAATGAGGTAGACCTCATTTCAGCTGAAAATTATAGTTGGGGATTTCAATTTTCATATGGAAGATGTGTCTGATGGAATTGCTGGTCGGTTTTTAAATAGGTCGGAGTGTTTTAATCTGAATCAACATGTCAGGCATGCTTCCTATCAAGGAAAACACGTTTTAGATCTTTAAATAACCAGAGCTGATGAAAACATTATTGACAGCGTCTCTGTTCATGATCCGGCTATTTCTGACTATTCTGCTGTTTCTTGTGGCCTTTTGATAAGCAAACCACAATTTGAAAAAAGGGTATCTAGATGTCGCAAATTGAAATATGTCAATCTTGATTCTTTTTTAAACGATGTTTCCTCTTCGTCTCCACAAATTGATCTTTTTGGACTTCTAAATCAGTACGAGTCTGTATTGACTTCTACTTTAGATCCACATGTACCATGCAAAGATCGTGTCATAACTGTGCGCCCATCTGCACCCTGGTACGACCATGAAATCAAGGCTGCTAAAGTAAAACGTAGGCGTCTTGAGTGGACATGGCGAAAGTCTCGTCTCACCATTGATTGTCAATTATACGTTGATTAGTGTGATGTAGTTCGCAACCCGATTAAGAAATCTAAAAATGAGTTCTATTCGAATATTATATCCGAGAATCAGTCCAATCAGAAATTTCTGTTTTCCACTTTTCTGAAATGGACAAATATGAATGCTGATCAACTATTACCTTCTTTTTGTTCCTCTTCAAATAATTTGCCAGACTATTTTGCTGATTTTTTTGAAAGTAAAATAAATGTTATCCAGGCTGGTTTTGAAAGTCGATCTGAAAATGTCACATTTCCAGACCCTTCTATACTAGATGGTCTTTCTAAACTCATTACTCCGTTAGCATCTAAATCTTGCGATCTTGATCCTGTGCCTAGTTGGATTCTGAAAAGCTGTCTTGAGCCTCTTCTTCCTATAATCACTAACATCGTAACTTTGTCAATCATTTCTGGAACTTTTCCAACTAATTTCTAGCAAGCTACTGTAAAACCGGCTCTTAAAAAGCAGAGCATGTCCACTGAGGAATTTTCCAGCTTTAGACCTGTATCGAACTTAAAGTTCATTTCAAAGGCTATAGAAAAAGTTGTAGCTGTGCAGCTCATCGACCACCTTGATAAAAACATCTTGCATGAGCCTTTTCAATCAGCGTATAAGAATTATTACAGTGTAGAGACTGCTTTGTTGAATGATGTTGAGGACAATCCAGAGCGAAGCCCGTGGTAATTGATGGTATACTAAAAGTAACTTCTAGTGGAAACTTGGACCTAATAAAGTCCTTTGGCTAATCCCAGTTGGGACGTGTGCAAACGAACTTAAAACTAAACTGAGAAAGTAGCGTAAGGAAAGTGGAAATTAAATAAGTTAGCAATATCCATAGGGGTGTCGTAAGTTACACCATCAACAGTTAAGTGGCTAGGAAGATTTGAGCATTCAAAGGAAGCTAAGTTACGGATTATTTTCCATAGGTTTTTAGGGCTCTCAAGGTTACAATTAATAGAGTTACGAATTCCCGGTTTGCTTTCCTGAGGAACAACGCGATTTGCGAGCCAAACAATACTCGTGCGAAGGCAATTCAAAATTGAATTAAGTAGCTCGCCTAAGAAATAATTGCGTTGTTTCATTGCAGTGCTAATTAAAGCAGAAAACCACCAAGGTTGGTTTTGTTTTTTGACTTCGAACGCTTCAACATTAATAGACATATGCGTATCAAGAACGCTGTTAAATAAACAATACCATTTTTCTAATGCAACATTAGGATGTGTGGATACGTCTAATGTATGGCAGGGAACACAATCTAGTTCAGACAAAAAATTGTCAACAGAGGTATTTTTGAGTGAGCGATAAACAATAGCTTTATTGCCGGATGTTTTAAAGTTGATACATCTTGATTTCCATGAAACATAAGCAGGTAAATGATAACTTAGTGATAACGGTAAAGTACCAGATTTTAAAAAACTTGTCTTATGAGTAGTATAAATATGATCCAAAAGCGTTCTAGAAATCGGTCTGGCAGCCGAAATTAAATAAAACGACCATTAATAAGTGTTCGGTTCAACAAATCAAAATTAAAGTCACGTAGAATGATTGATTGATATCATTCACAGTCTATTTTGGAGACCATAGAGTCTAATTAATCCAAATAACTTACATCAGATGACGGAGGTCGGTATATCAATAAGAATAAGCAAGGCTTCGAACTAGGGAATTGAATCTTTAGAAAAATACATTCGATACCTTGCACTTCAAGATCAGTTCTTCTTGTAATCGGCAAATTTACAGGGACGTAGACTTGCAATCCGCCACCTCTTTATCCAGCTCGGTCCGCACGATAAGTAACATAATTGTCCACTTTAAGAGAAGCATCTGTCCAAGAATCATTTATAAATGACTCTGTTATTCCAAGGACATTGTTTGGTTTCCCGTTCCTACGATTGGAGATAGTCGGAAGCAACAGCTGGAGTTTACCAAATCTACCAAAATCAGTTGTGCAGCAAATATAAGGCCGAAAAACTGACCATAAAAAATTATCTTGATATATTTTCTCCAAAATCGGTATACAAAATAATGACAATCCTTTTCCCACGAACTTGTAGTTTTATGCAAATTGATCAATTTTTGAGGGAACAGGTGGACAATATTATGAAAAAACAATTTTAGGAAATCAGTCCGTAACATGCGGCAAATGCGACTCAAAAATAAAATGTGGAATACACCATTAAAAAGCAAAAATGTTTGGGATACTTAATGTACTAAATTCACAAATATTCAAGTGTTTTTGGCGAGATAGAAGCGAGTTAATATATAGATTTAGGCACTGCCTAAAAGCGAAGCTCCCATAAATAGTTTATATAGTGCTAAAAACGTGACAATTGTGTGACGCGGAATAACGCCGGTTACAGCGTTACCACCTATTCTGATTTTACCAGAACCCGAAGGAAAAACTAAAAGAAAAAAACAAAGAAAACTATTCAATTCGAAGAA
Organism: Anthopleura xanthogrammica; assembly: GCA_964019055.1. Classification (NCBI taxonomy): domain Eukaryota; kingdom Metazoa; phylum Cnidaria; class Anthozoa; order Actiniaria; family Actiniidae; genus Anthopleura; species Anthopleura xanthogrammica. The sequence continues at coordinate 17,361,439 of OZ025207.1, read as the reverse complement.
AAATAATTATAGCACATATGAATACATGTATAGAACAAAGGATTTTATTCAGCAAATCTTAAGTTATAAGATTTTTAGGTGGAAAGTGAACTACACTGAAAATTGTCGAAAAATATTATAAGTTAAGCTTTAACATTCACTTGAACTTCACATGTTACAAGAGACATATTCATTAATGCAAGATAATAATTTTCTCTGTTAGCAAGTTGGTCTTTGAAAAGGGTTTTTTTCAGATTTATTCTTAACTTTATTATCGAGCGAAATATCTTACAAAAACGTAAGCTTATCCATAAAATAAACACAAGCTCATCATTTTTGCGATTGTGTAATAATAATAATAGCTGGAAAAGCCCGATAAATAGCAAATATTTGGTGTGATATGTATTCCTTTGTCAAAATATCTTGTTTTGACATCATTCCTCGCGAGATTCTCGCTAGCCGTCAAATTTTTTTTTCAAAGAACTAATTCTTTGTACTAAATCTTAGCCTTTTTTCTCGAAATGCGATCAAAAACCAAAACTAAAAAGCTTCAAATATCGCTTTTTTGGTTCACAAGTATTGAAGAGAAAGATGATAAAAATCTAAAATGCAGTAAAAATGACAAACTATCCAAGTTTTTCTGACAATGATTGCCGAACCAACATCCTTGGCTTGTCTGAGAGTTTCTCCAGCTAGTTTACAAATTTTTTGTCGATATTTTACGAAATATTAGTCAACATTAATGAATTTACCTTCTATGAAGTGTTTTTTACGGAACTGAAATATTATTCTTGCAGTATAATCAGGTTTTTCTGGTCTACAGGCCACTTTTTCTCTCACTGTAGTTTCAGTCACGAAACTTCATCGTAAGATTAAGAATCCTCCCTCGCTAAATCTTCTTTAGCAAGTCGCTAAAGTCGAAAATTGTTTTTTATTTACTTTAAGACAGACATGACGTCGATTAAACGTATTTTTCGTGCTGCAAAAATAAGAAAAAATACTTCTTGATCCATCTTTGACTACATTATTGTGATTTTTTCTGTGCATTTGTGAGTAAGCAAAGCGCGCGGGAACCCTGTGTATAGTAGTGGTACACGGACGGAAGTATGTATGTATGTATGGACAATAGAATGACGTAATCAAGCCATGAAAAATCAACTCGATGGATTATCATTTTTTTTAAGTATGGTGCTCCGCTCACGCGGGCATTTGGACTGCGCGGGAGCTCCACTAAAAAAATTCACTTGAAATGATGTTGGAGTCACCTAAAAAAAATCCACAATGAAATTGTTCTCTTTGCCATACATCAATCCCACATCCAAGCTGATTCATGCAAATTTAGCTTTTTAGATTAGGTTATGTTTTGACCTTTAGGATCTACCCAGAGGACTCATTGCTTATTTTAAATTTCTTTCTGATGTTCTGACGAAAACCCGGTTTACACTAAAGGGGGAGTTATTCATCACCCTTTTGACAAGCCACAACAAAACAATAGCCACATTTATATATCAACTTCTTCGATTAGTTCAATATCTATAAAATATATGAGCCCTATTCCAGGCTGTCAGCTAATATATATATATATTTTCCCCTTTTTTTTACACAGTCAATGAAGAATGTGACATGTAGAAAGCTGATAATTGACAGAAGTAAGGCACCCAAGAAGGTTGGAACTCTGAAGGACATCTCGCTGTACAGCTGCAGCTTCCCAACAAGTGGTCATAATAAAGGGGGGCTTATTGCCAGGCCACTGTCAGGTATTGGGAAAAAAATGGAAAAGACGAAGGTCCAGCTAGAAAAACTGTCTGGCCGTGAAGTTGTAATTGCTGGTGAAACCGGAGCAACAGTAAGTGAAGAATTCCCTGTGTCCACAGTACTTGCAAATAATGGCGTAACCCGTGGTCCCTTGAGTTACAGCATCAATTTCATCCAACATCCAACTGTGTCGATGTACCCTCTTGCACCACAAATGAAGGCAAAGTTGCCCAGGTCTGGATATGCCCTCAAAAAGGGAGGTGGAGCACGAGTAACATTCAGTCAAACCCAGAAAGATATCATGATTGAATTTTACAATAGACAGGCTAATTATGAAGTGCGAGCTGAACAAGGTGATGTCATCAAGGAAATAGAAGAAAGAGGAGTTGATGTTCTAAAAGAAACACAAATCAAAAGCTGTTGGAGCTCTTATCACCAAAGGAGAAAAAAGAAATGCAAAGGATGGCAGAGGAAATTTAGCATCTACAGGGTCAGTTGCTAAGAGGTAATGAAACTGGCAATCCTTCCTCTACATCTGCTTCAGCAACTATTTCAGCTGTTGGTTCAAGCTTGCCTCAGTCATCTCCAATTAGTGCAGTCTAAACCAATGTACCAGTATTCTCAACTGCTAAGGCTTCAAGTTCACCGACTGTCCCTTCTTCACTAGCCTGCATAGCGGCGCATTTTTGGGGTTTTGAGGGGAGGGGGTGGGGAGCGAGAGAGGAGGACTGGGTAGGAGGGGAGAGGGAGGGAGCGCCTGCAATGATGCTATTGTTTTAGTGTTTACAGCCTACTCGTTGCTATCCAATCATAGTCATGATAGTCTTCGCGGAAAGCTAACCAATCACGGCTCAGCTTAGGTTTTCCCAAACATATATTTCATAGTGTGATCCATCGTTATATTATGATATTCCTCGTTCTTCTAATTCAACTCCGCTATACCTCCGGGCTATACCTACACATATTTCCTTGAGTAATCGATCATTATTAGTGATATCCTTCGTCCTACTATAAAGCCAACTTGGCTACCCAAACATATTTCATCAGTAGAGTAATCGTTATTCGTTATGATATTCCTCCTTCCAATAATATTATTGAATAACTGAACTCCAAATAGCGAATGATTTTTTGATAGCTTGAAATAACTGCGATCTGTCGCACATTGCAAACACAATTGAGTGTTTGCCAGTTGTTATTTAATTTTCATCGAGATTTTCTAGCTACTCCGCCAGAGAGCATAAACATAACCCAATGGATTGAGCTTCGACGATTCTATTGAGGCCGTTACAGTCAGTACAAATCCAAAGCCTCAACAATCTTGTTCGACAAGGGTCAAAGATCAAACTTTTCCCGTATCCAGTCGGTAAAATGGCCACTAAATCTTTACCAATGAATAACTGACGTATCGTTTGATATTTTTCTTTCTTTAGATTGAAATGTTCGCCTTTAAATTATTTTACACTAGCTAGATACTACAATTCTTAAAGTCTCTTCAAAATCTCTCAAAATCTTTGTCGATAATTATTACTGTGATGTTATGTGTCATTTCAGAGATTGACATGTGATGATTGATGTCAGTCACCTCTCAACCAATAGGAATTTCCCGCACCCAGAATGAACGAGTAAAAACGCTTAAACAATAGCGTCATTGCAGGCGCTCCCTCACTTTCCCTCCTCCCCAGTCTCCCTCCCCCCAAAAAACCAAAATGCGCCACTACGCAGGCTACTTCTTCACAACCATCATCATCAACAGCAATACCTTCAGCCTCTCCACATTCACCAACTATGTCAGCTGTTGGTTCAAGCTTGCCTCAGTCATCTCCAATTAGTCCAGCTTCAAACAAGTGGTTTTGCTTTAGGACATTGGCTTGATCAGATAGGGATTGATGTTGCATACCTACGACGTATTCCCCACAACTAAACCCAGTTGAACTTGTTTCAAAAACTGAATTCGAAAGTCATCTTAAAAAGTGAGGAAAAGAGTGCCATTGGTTTCTATAAACCTTCATGCCGCTATTTACACTGCGCTCAAGAAAATAACAGCCAACAATATAATGGGATTCTACAGGAATACAGAATACTTTTCTGTGTAAGTTATAATGACCTTGTTTAGCATTGTTTATGGTGTTGAATGATCAAGAAACCTGTTTAGTATTGTCACACATTTGTATTAGTATGATTGAAGCAAAGCTTTTGTATTACGAGGGAACATTGTTCCCAGATTTGTACACAAAAATACCTTTACACTTTTTTGTATTATTTTATTCCAAGAGGTTTTGTTAAGGTGGTTCAGGACGCAAAGTTCCTGAAATAAACTTTTCTTCAAACTTCGTCAACAAAAAGATCTTCATAGGTAAAACTCAAAAATGAAATAAAAAATGAAGGTTACCATGCTCGTTTTCGAATTAAAGGGGGTAAACTGGGGAGGTTTTTTGTATTTTCTATCGAAAAAGTTGAACAAACTATTGACCAAAAAAAGGCACTTTTCAGACATTTTCTAAATGTTGAACACAAGCAAATAGCTATTATTGAAACAAACTTCCTTATCTCATATATAGATAATAACAGGATGAAATAATATATTTATAATATAATATATATTAATAATATAAGAAAACCTTAAAGTTGTTTAAATCTAAACATGAGCTTCAATACTAACTTAAGTCTCCTTAAAGGTAAACATAGGAAAAAGTTAGCTTTAATTAAGTTATATTTAGTTAGTCTTTACATAAAAGTGAGTTAAGTAAGTTTAAGATACAGATTTTTAAAAGGTATCTTAAATGTATAAAGAGATTTAAGGGGTTTAACTAAATGATTAAAGTCTATGTAAAGTCCTTCATACATTTACTTTAACTTTAAATGTACACTAAAGCCTTTCTTTTTGGGAAAGGAAACTCACGATCAGGCAACTGATTTACTTTAACTTTAAGTAAACCTAAAGTTATGATAAGTAGGGATTTAAGATGAATTTAAGTTACCATTAATCATTACATTAAATACCTTCTGATTTCCTCTAGGATAACGCATCCTTGATATCTTTGAACCGCAAACATCAATGCCACTCACCATTAAACAGTTTTCAGTTCTAGATACAGTATCGCAGTACCAATAAGTTATATATATGCAATCGTTGCAAAAGAAATCAAAAAGTGCCATCTCGCGGGAAAATCCAAAGAGTAACCAACCCAAGTATAATTGTATTAACGAGGGTTATGACGCCTTCGGTTTAGATTTATTTTCCCTTCAAATCATGTTTTTTAAAATAACTAGTGAACTTTTAAACATTTCGAGAAAAAAATACTTCAAAAAGAAAGATTAATGTCGAAACTTTTAATTAGTGAAATGATTTTTTTTAGAAGCATTTTACCCCCAAAGGTCTCCAGCAACCTTAAAAGGTATCAGGATACGTTTAGATTTACAAGATTTACATGTAATATTAGTGCTCGATATGAGCTGCTTAGTTTAGCTCTCAAAATTTTTCAAATTTCTCATTATATTTATAATCATTTTACATAGTTTTATATTTCTAATATTTTATAAGTTTACATTTTATCATATTATGACTTCTTATTCGAGAAATTTTATATTATCTCGTTGCTTTTGGTGGAAATCTGTTGACAGTAGACTTCAAATTTCCCGCCATTGTCAAAACCAATCTCATCGATCAAATGGCTTTCCTTTGGATTCCTCTACTTGGAACACTCTCAAGTCGCTTGGGCTGCTTCGTCGGTATAGAGGGAAACGTTCTACACGTGATTTATCTGAGAATCTACGTCAAAGACCTATAATTCCTTGGATTTCAACTTTTTCTTCGACTCAATTAGATATGCGAAATCAACGCTCTGGTTCCACCTCACTGGCTACTGCTCTTGTAAACAGATCTCGAAGGCAAACCGGAGGTGGAGTTAACTCTTCAAATCTCTTGATTCCCCCGCGTATTCCTTTCGTACTACAGGTCAGTAAATCAGCTAAATTATGTCTTTTAAATACAAGATCAATATGTAATAAAGCATCTTTGTTAAATGATTTTGTTATTGAAAATGACATTGATTTATTGTGTATTACTGAAACTTGGTTGAAATCAAATGCAAATATGTTAAATAATCAACTTATAATAAATGAAATAACACCTACAGGCTACTTATTCGAACATATTGCTAGAGGAGGTAAAGGTGGTGGTGTTGGTTTGTTGTATAAGAAGTCTTTGAAATTAAAGAAAATTTCTTTTCAAAAGTTTAAATCCTTCGAGGCAATGGGCATGACTGTTCGATCTTCTCCCGCAAATATTAGTTTTTTTGTTATCTATAAGCCTCCTCCATCTACTGGTAACGGTCTTACAAATAGAATTTTCTTTGAAGAATTTTCTACTTTTTTAGAAAAATTTTCAATTGAGCGAGGCTCTATTCTTCTAGTAGGTGATTTTAACTTTCATGTGGAAGATTCCACAAATAGTCTTGCTTTACAATTCTTAGATATTCTTGAATGTTTCAACTTGACTCAACATGTCAAGCAGGCTACTTATCAGGGAAAACATGTTCTTGACCTTCTTATTACGAGGACTGATGACCACATCATTGATCATGTCTCGGTTTCTGATTCAGCAATCTCTGACCATTCGGCTGTTTTTTGCGATCTTTTAATTAAGAAACCTCCTTTTGAAAAAATTGTTTCTAGATGTCGCAAGTTAAAAGCCATTAACCTTGAATCTTTTTCTAAAGAAGTTTCTGAATCTTCTTTGATTACATCTCCACGAAATGATCTTGACGGGCTACTTTATCAATATGAATCTATACTTACTTCTGTTCTAGATCATCATACTCCATCTAAGGAACGTATCATAACTTTGCGTCCGGCTATGCCTTGGTATACGAATGATATTAAGGCTGCAAAGATAAAACGTAGACGCCTTGATAGAACTTGGCGGAAATCTCGTCTGACAATAGATCGTCAGTTATATGTCGAGCAATGTGATGTAGTTCGTGCTCTAATTAAAGCAGCTAAGGGAGAATTCTATTCAAACATCATTTCTGAAAACCAATCTAATCAAAAGGTTCTTTTTTCGACTTTTCAAAAATTAACACATATGAAGGTTGATCAACGTTTTCCCTCGTCTTCCTCCTCTAGTCATCTTTCAAATTCTTTTGCTGACTTTTTTGAAGATAAAATAAAGAGTATCCAAGCAGGTTTTGATTCATCTGTTAATCACGATGTTTTACTTAAACCTATTGCATTAAATAGCTATCTTTCATCCTTCAAGGAAGTCTCTTTTGAAGATCCTGTCTCTAAACATATTCTGTCTTTAGCCTCTAAGTCTTGTGAGCTTGATCCTGTGCCTGGCAGTATCTTGAAAGACTGCTCTGATAAGCTTCTTCCAGTGATCCTTAAGATTGTCAACCTTTCTTTATCTACTGCTTCTATGCCAACGTCTTTCAAGGAAGCTATAATCAAACCTATTCTTAAGAAACAGAGTTTGTCACCAGAAAAACTTTCCAGTTTCAGGCCTATTTCAAATTTGAAATTTATTTCTAAAGCAATTGAAAAGGCTGTGGCTGCTCAGCTTATAGAGCACCTTGAAAATAATAACTTGCATGAGACTTTTCAATCTGCTTACAAAAGGCATCACAGCTGTGAGACTGCTCTGCTCAGAGTGCAAAATGATATATTACAAGCAATTGACAACCAACGCTCTGTTATTCTTGTATTGTTAGACCTTTCTGCGGCATTTGATACCGTAAATCATAAACTGCTACTTCATAGATTGCGTTCAAGGTTTGGAGTGTGTGAATCTGCTCTTGAGTGGTTTAAATCATATTTAAGTGACAGACGGTTTCGTGTTCATGTCCAGGGTGGCAGTTCAACAACTCGATTCTTTAATTGTGGAGTGCCTCAAGGTTCTATACTGGGACCAATATTGTTTATTTACCTTCCCCTGTTGGAGATATCTTGCGTGAACATGCGTTGAAGTTTCATCTATATGCTGATGATACACAGCTGTACATTACATTTGAATCATCCTCGTTGACGACGCTTGAAGACGCCAAATGTGAAATTGAGGCTTGTGTTGGTGACATTGATAAATGGATGACCAGAAACAAATTGAAATTAAATACTGACAAAACTGAGGTCCTTGTTTTGTCTGCTGCACATCAACCAATGCCATCAGTTGGTTCTCTAATTTTTTCAAACTTTGAAATCTTCCCTTCTTCCTGTGTCCGTGACTTAGGAGTTATTTTTGATGGAAATTTATCTCTCGAAAAGCAGATCACTTCCGTCTGGCAAAACATCATTTTTCTACATTAAAAACATATGGAGTATTCGTAGATATATTTCTCTTGAAGCCTGTGAGACTCTTGTCCATGCTTTAATTTCTTCTAAGCTTGATAGCTGTAATTCCTTGTATTTTGGTCTACCTAATTATCTATTACAAAAACTCCAGCATGTTCAAAACGCAGCGGCACGGGTAGTGTCTTGTTGCCATAAAAATGATCACATTACTCCTGTTCTACATCGCCTACACTGGTTGCCTGTAGAGCAGCGTATTAATTTTAAGATTCTCTTGTTAACTTTCAAAGCATTGACTAATGCAGCTCCCCTTTACATTCGTGAACTTATTAATCCTTATGTACCCTCTCGGTCTCTCAGATCTTCATCTGGGAGGTTTCTGACGAAAGGCTCTTTCAGACTCAAAACATATGGAAGAAGGGCCTTTTCAGTTGCTGCCCCTGAGCTATGGAATCATCTCCCTCAATCACTACGCTCTTGTGATGATTTTTCCCATTTCAATATATAATCAATATAGAATTTTCTGCTTCGCGACACAAAAAAGTTATTGGCTTTCTCCGCAGTTTTCAGAGTGACCAAAATATCGTTTTAAAAAAAAGGTAGCTATTTCGAAATACATTGGATCAAACTAAAACTTTAGGTTATGATAAATACCAATACGATCTAAAAAATTGTGTCTTAGATTTTAGAAATGTTTCTTCATTCAAAAGATATTGTCTATTTTGCAATCATAACCACCGAAATTTCAAATTTTCGGACTTAACGCGTTATTGCGCACAATCTAAAAAATATCAAAAATCTGAGTCACCGTTTTGAAGCTCATTACCCACAGAGTATGCTAATGTAAATTTGATCGACATAGCTGAAATTCTGACCCTGCGAATGAAGTGATGTAGAATGTCACTTTGAACCCAATAACATTTTTTGTGCTTCAAAACAAACAATGATAAATAGATATTCTAAAACTACATTTATTTAGCTTTCAGAAAATATATACTTTTATGGCAAAATGTTGTAAAGCCCGCGCGAAATTTGAGGTAGCGCTTATAGGTGTCCTTATCATATCCTGATACCTTAAGAGAGGGAGTCCGTATGCGTCGACCATGGTGTGCAAAATAAAAATAATCGAAAATCTTCATACTTTGCCAAAAGATAGCATTCAGGTTCCTATTTAAAGGAAAATTATTATAAGGTTCGAAAGATTTTTATTTTAGGAGAACGGGGCATTTTTTGGTTTTACGGCTTTTGAGATGCTTTTTACGGGTTTCAACCACCCTTCACGAAAAAATCTCTAAAAAAATAACGAAAGCTTACAGGAACAAAATGAGTTGATGAGCTAAAAGTACAAGAATGTTTTTGTATTTGAGAAGATAGGCGATGCATTTAATCAAAATCTAAATATTTTATAGATTTTTCAATATTTAGAATTTTTGCATATTTTAAAAACATCAGAAATAGCCAATTTTGAGGCAAGAAAAAATCAAATTGCTACATGGACTGGGCTCAATTGAGTATAACCACGTTGAAGTACAACATCTCTACTTCAAATAACTGCAATAAAATTTTTGGGCTACTGAAAATTTCACCTCTGAAATCTTAAAATATTTACAATGCTAAGGTCAAAATTGCGACACTGCCGCGTATTGCGTGACATACCTTCAGGTGCAAAATCGGAGAAAATAAATCCAAATCACTGAATTTGGTCGTTCTTTTCAATAAATATAGTAAAGTACGCTACCAGTGATATTTCCTTTTCCATTTTACTCAATTTGGAGGAGCTTTACACTGAACTCCTTGGCTCTACTTCTTTATGGTTCTAATCGAGAGGCATGGCCAACAACAGTCGTTTACTATTTGAAGATAAATCCAAAAAATATTAAATGAGCTGTACACTTTTAGGGTAAGAACATAGCACGATACCATAATCAGTGTTCACGAAGCCAAGATCAAACGTTAACAGCTGTTTCTGAGCCTAAAACTTGACTCGGCCGGCCACAGTTCATCAAGATGGCTGGCTGGTGATGTCGTTACACACAGGAAGCCCGCGCCGCGGTCGTGTTCAATTCGTAAGCAGTTTTTCTTCGAACAAGAAAGTCCGAAGGCATATATACACTTTAAGTATTGACGTAGTAAGTGTGAATCTAGCAATGTGAATTTAACCCTTCCAATTGCAAATGTGTGTCAGTTGCTTCTTGCACAAAATATATTAAAGGTCATTTGAAGGTTTTCAAGGTCAGCGATTCCCTGATTTCATCAGCTAGAGGCCGAACTTCTCCTTGCAAGAGCAGGTAAGCCATTCTTCATTGTTTTCGATTGGAAAATCATGACCAAGGCATACACGCTGTGTATTGTTGAATGGTAATTTTAATGATTTAAATCGACATGAATCAAAAAGCCTTGGAAGTCAATTGCTAACACTTGCTGATTATAATAGCAAGAGTGTTGATACAAACAGTGGCGTGTCGTTCGTCTGGCCGTAGGGAAGGGGCGGGCACGTACCCCACAAATTTTTGGTAATTAGATAATTGTTTGTTTATTTTTTTACTCTGGCTCCCCCTCCCCCCTCCTCCGCAAATTTTACGTTTTTATTCTAGGTGCCCCACCCCCCAGATCGAGGGTCCTCGCTACGCCCCTGGATACAAAAAGCTACACCTACTTGCAAGAACATTGTCATACAACATTTGAGCATTTGTAGTTTAGTGGATTAGGAATAAATTAAAAGTACAAAAGAAGATCATTGAAGCAGAACTCTTTCTTTTGTACTTTTAATTTATTCCTAATCCACTAAACTACAAATGCTCAAATGTTGTATGACAATGTTCTTGCAAGTAGGTGTATATTAAATCATCTAATTAGGCAGCATAGCCGAGGGACAGGACATTTATACTTCTATTCAGCATAACACATCACAGGTTGTTTTTGTACATGTTTTAGTGCGCTGCACTGCGCCGATTTGTAGATGTCCGACACTTGTTTCGATTTATTATGACTATGACTTAAAGAGTAAGATTTTTACCATGCCCATAATTCCGGAATTCCAACATGTTTTTAGATATTTTCTGTTCCCTTACAGGAATATTTGAAATAAAAGAGAACAATTTAAAGCTTTCAATTTGCCCAAGACATAGAGATGAGTTAGGCTTAAGGTGTTTTCCAACAAAAACGTTTTGCTTCCTGTCCTCCTGATTGGGCACCTCACAAAGACCACCAAAGAAAAGCAGACCGAGGTGTAACGCTTCGAAATTCTAAAACCTTATATGCAGTTACATCAAAGCTTTTACCAGTCGGATCACGTGAGTACCATTGCATTTCAATTTACTCATTTGACACCTGTATAGTCTAAGCAAATACAGTTTACTTCTCAATATTGAAAGCCGAACAACAATTATAGTTGCGTACGCTTATACTTTTTTCATGCAAGCGTGCCCGTGATCGAATATATATGTATAAACTGATTGATCTGTTATGCTTTCAGCTATATGCAAGCGTTGTCGGCTCTGTCTAGGAAGTATAACACCACAGTTCTCAACTGATGAACCTCCTGAACAGCCTCAAGAGGAAGTTGGTGTGGGTGCTGCGAACATAAAAGAACCTGAAAACTTAGACGAAAGTATCACTTTTGTAGACCAAGAGGTAAGTATCCTCAAAATAGCTAGATAACTCTAGATCTGGGTTAAAAAGAGTTGTGTCGTTGAATGCTATTTTCGAAGCACGAGTGGCGTAGCGGTGAGAGCGCTCGCCAATTTATTTTAGTATCTGGGCTCTACGGTTTTCCTCCCTCCGCGCACTGAAAAATCAACTTCTAAATTCCAATTGGAATTTCAGTGGTCGAAGAGATACTCTGTTGAGATGCCACTGCTAAATCCCATTTATTTTTTATTTATTTTATTATTATTTATTATAAGTAGACAATTTGATTATTATTTTTTGCTTTTATTATTGGAAGGAAGTTCAAGCTAGCGACAGTGTATATGAAGAAAGCTATAATGTCAGATTATGTGAAGAAATGGAAGAGCTAACGATTGCTTCTACTGCCTCTGATATAAGCCATTTTACTGTACAAACGGGTAGCACCTCTAGTGAGTCAGCTAAAAACACAAAGGCTGACCAAATTTCACAACAAACACTGTTAAATAAATTTCCCCAAACAAGTGGAAAAGAAGAAATAAGCCTGCGAAAAAAGCCGTACAAAGAACGTCCATGTATCGAAAGCGGGTAATGCTGTTGTCGCTGTCCTTGAAGTTGTGGTACCAGAGAGCGTATTTGCCCTATGGGAAGCTGTAAAAAGCTCTAAAACAGTGGAATCTGCTATCGGCACAAAGGCTTCTGGACCAAAATTAATGTATTTAGAGGCATTAGCAGAAGCATATCAGAATTGAGTCAATCGAATTTTTTTGACCACCAGACATGGAGTCAAATTGCATGAGAAAATACAAAATCAGAATCATATTTACATTAGAAACTGGTCGAAACTGAAATACCGGAGCCTCAGTGACCGGAGTTTTAACATAATTTTTCCCCCGACGATGAGGGAGAAGTTCAATTGAACACTAAGTGAATGTTAATTCCCCCACCCTGTCTCTAAGGGCTTGGGGTGTAGGTTTCAATTGACTAGGATATAAATATCGCAGCCTGACCTAACAAATATTTTGCAAACAAGCCGGATTTAAGAGATTTATTTGCTTCATTTTGTTGGTGCTGATCTTAATATTCATTGAAAGTTAAGCACAATGTAATTTCCTTGAAGTATAATCAGTGACCTACGATGCACGTTCTAATAGACGTATTCTGGAGAATTATGGACCACTGGGCTTCCTGTGTGTAACGACATCACCAGCCAGCCATCTTGATGAACTGTGGCCGGCCGAGTCAAGTTTTAGGCTCAGAAACAGCTGTTAACGTTTGATCTTGGCTTCGTGAACACTGATTATGGTATCGTGCTATGTTCTTACCCTAAAAGTGTACAGCTCATTTAATATTTTTTGGATTTATCTTCAAATAGTAAACGACTGTTGTTGGCCATGCCTCTCGATTAGAACCATAAAGAAGTAGAGCCAAGGAGTTCAGTGTAAAGCTCCTCCAAATTGAGTAAAATGGAAAAGGAAATATCACTGGTAGCGTACTTTACTATATTTATTGAAAAGAACGACCAAATTCAGTGATTTGGATTTATTTTCTCCGATTTTGCACCTGAAGGTATGTCACGCAATACGCGGCAGTGTCGCAATTTTGACCTTAGCATTGTAAATATTTTAAGATTTCAGAGGTGAAATTTTCAGTAGCCCAAAAATTTTATTGCAGTTATTTGAAGTAGAGATGTTGTACTTCAACGTGGTTATACTCAATTGAGCCCAGTCCATGTAGCAATTTGATTTTTTCTTGCCTCAAAATTGGCTATTTCTGATGTTTTTAAAATATGCAAAAATTCTAAATATTGAAAAATCTATAAAATATTTAGATTTTGATTAAATGCATCGCCTATCTTCTCAAATACAAAAACATTCTTGTACTTTTAGCTCATCAACTCATTTTGTTCCTGTAAGCTTTCGTTATTTTTTTAGAGATTTTTTCGTGAAGGGTGGTTGAAACCCGTAAAAAGCATCTCAAAAGCCGTAAAACCAAAAAATGCCCCGTTCTCCTAAAATAAAAATCTTTCGAACCTTATAATAATTTTCCTTTAAATAGGAACCTGAATGCTATCTTTTGGCAAAGTATGAAGATTTTCGATTATTTTTATTTTGCACACCATGGTCGACGCATACGGACTCCCTCTCTTAAGAACTTGTTCCTCATTAAATTTTTATTGTTGAAAGATGTAAGAATAAAATGGACTGATATTTTTTTCTGCTTCATATCTAAGCTTTTTCCTAGTTTTCTGTAGTATTTTTTGTGGCAGTTGATTCCGTAGCGGCAGTTGATTCCGTGAACTTGTACTTGGAAAACTCTTATGGCTTGAATCTCTCAATTGTACGAATAATCTCTAATGGACAAAAATCAAATTGGCTTAATAAAACGTTTTTGAAGAAAGTTTTATCGGCAAGCATGTTAAAATCTCTTTTTAAAAGTTGTATTTTTAGTTCCAACAGCCTTCTTTTAACAAATTTAAGCTGGTCTGGCTTTAATATTAAAGCTAAATCCTCTAACATCATGGCCATCAACGAACCAATCGTCGTAACCCATTTTCTTTGAAAATGGGGGATGTGTTGTAAATTGAGCCGTCGAAGCCAAGTTTTTGTTGGTGTCTTCATCACTTCGATTTCTGCTCACGCGAGTAAAGAAAGACAAAGCACACAAGTGCGGTCCACAAGTACAGGGAGAAAAGTTGATCATGTGGTACACAAACATCTCATCTGACGCGAGATGTGCATTTCAAGGAACGTTTACAACTTGTATAGCAGAATCTCATTGCAACTATTTTCTCACGGAACAAAGTAATATAACCAAGCACTAGCCCCATATACCAGTACATTCGTAGTCGTAGTCAGTTTTCACTACTCTAGGAAAATGGTGAAGCATATGTGATGTTTGCAGATTCCAAGGAATGAAAAGATGCCAAGGCTGCATGATGAAAACTTAAATTTATCAAGGTTTTTGTTTGACATGGATATGGGGAGCAAGGTAAAGTCTGGCTGGACAACGTACATTGCATGTAAAGGCTCAGAGATTTCACTTAGGGACTGCCCTTACGCTGGTTGGGAAGTTGTTAGCTCAAACTGTAATGGTCACACTGAAGATGCTGTTGTTCAATGTTCAGGATACACTGGCGAATATCAAGGTATTATTATTTTTCATTTATACGGGAAGTAATCTTTCAAGATGAAATACTCACTTCATATATATGTATATATTTTTTTATAGTTCGACTACAAGACGGTGGTTACAATGCTGGTCGTATTGAAATAAAATATGTCGGAGATTGGGGCCCTATTTGCGACAATGGATTTGGTATGGAGGAAGCTGATGTTATCTGTAGAATGTCTGGTTTTCCAAAAGGAGCTCTAACTAAGAAGAGTTATTCAAAATCTTCGCACATGGTGTTCTTGAAAGACCTTTCGTGCCAACGAAGTGAAACTTCGATAAAAAATTGTACTTTCAATTTGTTTGCCAATCATACTTGTTCACGCAACAAGGTTGCAGGAGTCGTTTGCAAAATACCAGGTTAATTTACATACTATATTTACATAAAAAAGTATTTGTGCTTGCTAATCTGTGTTTTTCTCAGTAGATTTATCGTTTTCCTTTAGGAACTAAACAGTTCCGTTGATAACAACTTTACATATTTGAAGATTATTTTTTATTTTTGTAGGTCAACCAGATTTATCTGTTAGCTTAATGCCCAACAAGAGAGTGGAAATTACCTATTACAATATTAGCAAGTCCATTTGCTCCAATGGCTTTAATGCTAAAGATGCACGAGTAATATGTAGAATGAAGGGATATGACGATGTAGATAAAGTCACGTATATTGATAGTCGCACTCTAGATGTGAAAGCAAGAGAAGTATGGATTTTGAATATGACATGCAAGGGAACCGAAACTTCTATAGAAGAATGCAACTATATCTGGAACTGGGAAAATAAGGCTTGCAACAGTCCTAATAGGGCAGGTGTTTCTTGTAAATCAGGTAAGCATCATATGTTAGTGATCTTCGTAATTTAAGTAAACCGTAGCCATCTAAGTATAAAGTGGAATTTGTGATTTTTGGTTCTTTTAAGGAATTGACTTGCGACTTGTTGGTGGAGCAGCTAATAACAGTGGTCGTCTTGAAATAAGAGTAATGGCACAATGGGGCACAGTATGTGACAAAGGCTGGGATATCAATGCTTCTGATGTTGCTTGTAGAATGCTTGGATTTCCAAGAGCCCTGAAAATCCAAAAGTTTCAAGAGGGAACTGGTCCTATTTGGCTTCAAAACATATCGTGCGTTGGATGTGAAAGGTCTCTTAACGATTGTTATCATCCTGTGTGGGGTTCAAAATCTACTTGTTATCACTTTAATGACGTTGGATTAGTGTGTCTCCCAGGAGGTAACTAGGTTTTTTGTGTTCAATTTTCATACAGTAAAATATATTTTTGGTCAAACAGGTAGTTTGTCTCAAATTTTGGTGCATTTTTGCTTCAAAATCAGCAAGCTATAAATCAAAAACCTCAAAATAGTGCAAATATTTGCGTATTTTTTGTCTTCAGGGCCACCAAACCTTTCTGCTAAAGTGATGGCGGATGGTAGAATAGAGATTAGTTACTATGGTGTTAACAGATCCATTTGCTATGATGGCTTCGATACGAAAGATGCACAAGTAATATGTAAAATGAATGGATATAACGATGTTGCATATATTACCCAAATCACTAGTCAAGCAGGAAACTCAAAGACAGAGGAAGTATGGCTTTTAGACATGGCTTGCACAGGACATGAAACATCCATCGAAAAATGCAGTCAATCTTGGAACTGGGAAAACAGGAATTGTCCAAAAAATAGCAACCTTCGTGCTGGAATCGTTTGCAAGAATGGTATGAAGAAAGAAAGTGATTTCTAAATTAAATAACCCTTTTTTTCTTTTTTGATACCTCTTTCAATCTGCATTTTAGGTACCGAACCATTAGATGTTGAATTCCGTCTGGAGGATGTAACCACTCCAGCTCCATATTCTGGACGCCTAACTGTGAAATATTATAAGAGATGGGGAAATATATGTGCTAAGGATTTAAAGCTAGAAGACGCACATGTGATCTGCAGAATGTTGAACTTTACTGAAGCCCTGGCTATTTCTTTTTGGGGTAAACATACTGGTAACGTAAGTTTTGAGCTGGTCAAACACTGTCAAGGAACAGAAAATTCAATGAAAGAGTGCCAAAGTGTGAAGCTCGAACAGGTTAACGCATGTGAAGAAGGCAATTATGCAGGAGTTGTTTGCACCCCGAAAATTATAGGTAATCTGTTATTTGTTTAATGGATTTATCATCACACAATTAAATAGATTCTTCATGCAAACGATTTTATTTTCACCTACAGTTACACCAACACCGTTACCTCGAAACGTCCGCATTAACGGTGGTTCAGACAATGCAAGAGGCAGAGTTGAAGTACAAAGACACAAACTATGGGGAACGGTTTGCAATTCGGGATGGGACATGCGTGAAGCTAATGTAGTATGTCGTATGAAAGGTTTTGATGGCGCAATTACAGCATATACGTCATTTAGGGAAGCAACTGGTCCAATATGGATGTCTGGTCTTCGATGCAAAGGAAATGAGAATAATATTGAGCAGTGCGCTAGTGATGGGCAAGAAAAGACAACTTCATGTAACCATAGCATGGATGCTGGAGTGGTCTGCCGTCGTTATAAAGGTCAGAGACTAAAGAAATTGCTTTTAAGCCTTGTATGAATAAGCTTCAGAGCAATAACTTATAATCAATTCTACTAAACAGATAAAATAACAGTCGAGTTTGACGTTCCATCAAGAAAATATTATGGCAGATTGATGCTAAAAGTAAACGACACTGATCCGGGCTCAATTTGCGGTAAGGGATGGAACAAAGAGGATGCAGACGTCGCTTGCCTAACGATGGGACTTAAACGAGCCTTAGTACCTATTAGCCATTTTGGAGGAGGACCGGTACCACCCAAAATCTGGATGTCCAATGTTCGCTGCAGCAATAGCGACACATCACTGAAAACGTGTAATCATGATGGATGGGTAAACAACTCATGTCCTACAGATCACCATGCAGGAGTGATATGTGAACAAGATGGTAGTTATAACCAAAATCCTTTGATTAATCATATTTTAAATGCGGTGATTAATTTGTAATGTCTTAGATTATTGATTGCGTTTTCTTTTATCACTACAGTCAATGACAAGAACTTTGGTATGAGATTGGTTAATGTTCCTGGGACAAACATAAGCAAAGTACAAGTCCATTACTACGGCATCTGGGGAGCTGTGTCGGCTAACAACTGGGATCTGGCAGACGCTCATGTTGCCTGCTGGAGTAATGGCTCAGGAAAAGCATCAACGGCAGGACATGTTGTAAATGATGAACAACTTCCCATTTTGATAGATAATCTTAATTGTCTAGGAAATGAAAATTCAATAGATGAATGCAGTTTCAAATGGGGTATCGCTGGCCCTGACCAATCCAGAGTAGCTGCAGTTGGATGCTCCAAAGTTATAAATGGTATATACATATATTGACATTGTCTTCCTTGCATAGCCTTAAATGCATATTCAGATCTAATATTCCTTATATTTGTTTTTTTAAACAGGCGATAAAATGAAACCGACAATAGCACCAGGATCTGGACAGAATAAAAGATTTGGACAAGTGAAAATAAGTTACAAAAGTAAAGACTATGTTGTTTGTGGTGATAAATGGGACATAAAAGATGCCAATGTGATCTGCAAGATAAGCAATTATCTAAACGGAGCAATGGCGGCGATTAGGAGATATGCAATTAATACAAACAACAAACAATTCCTTACTGGATTCCAATGCCGTGGCGACGAAACTGAATTAGGCGAGTGTTTCCGAGACGAATCTCTGACTACTTGTCCAGGAAACTTCATCGCAGGTGTAATTTGCAAGCCTGATACAGGTAATGAAAATAAAATCACAGGCAAACTAGGCATCTGACATATTTGATTAAAATCTTTCCTTTGTGTATTAAGGTCCACCACCAAAAATGAAATTGCGCTTAGCAAGTGATGGAAGTGCAACGAATTCTGGACGTGTAGAGGTATCGCATGCTGACAAATGGGGAACATTATGCAATGATGGTCAGAGCGAGCAAAATGCTCGGGTCATATGTCCCATGCTCGGGTATGTTGATGCAAGTTCCTTCCGTTCAACGTCCAAACCAAGTGGTCAAATCTCCTGGCTTGGAAACATGAAATGCAAAGGAAATGAGAAATCCATTGAGGAATGCAAGCCAAAATGGGGAGAAGCAACATGTAATGATGACAGCATGCTTAGTGTCACTTGCAAGAAAGGTAATTTTAATATTAGATCCCCCACTTTATTGTGCCAGTTGTTTTTGATACCTTATCGAGTGATTTAATTTTGCAGCTGGTGTTCCTCACTTCCAAATTGACGGGAACGATGTTATTACTTATCACACTGCCAGAATCACCTTCCGAAATGTTGCTTCAGACTTACAAGCGTATGTATCAAAACAAAAAACATTTTATATACTCAACAATATATTTGACAGAAATATGCATAAGTATTACTAATCTGACGTCTTTTGTTTATAGCATCTATCAAATCGCTGTTGAAAGGAGACCATATGAGGAGCGTTTGCAATCCTTTAATACTCAAGAAACCCCCTTTGAATTTAAGATAGTAAATTACTCCACAAGCGCTAAGAACAAGGGCGATTCTTACATTACTGCTGAAGTGTCCAATACCTTTCTACACAAGCACATTACCATTGGTTTGCTCACTTTAAATCAAGGACCAAACGGGTTTACTAATGAGCCGCTTCAACCACAAACACCATACAGAGTGTATGTAAGGATTGCAACAGAGTCATATGACAAGGTGTGTACTTTATACTTCCTTGTCTTATGTATACAAATAGCACTATTTTATATTTTAATAAATATAATTCTCTGTTGATTTTGAATTTTACTTTTTTCTTATAGAAGACAAGGATTTATGGTGATTATTCTTACGTTGCCTTCAAAACAAAACAATACGCTAAAGGTAAACAGATAACTTGTTAGTTTTTCTTAAAGCAATAGAACTCGCCCTCCTCTTTTACCAATTTCAAATCCTAGAACACATCCTTTGTTCATTTTATAGGTCGAGCTGAAAAACTGACCAGTTCAAGAGGTGGAGGAGCAGTGATAGGCATGTCCATTGTCATAATAATGTTGATTGCTGTTATCATCTGTGCCTTTATTTGGTTCATCAAAAAACAAAGGAATGAGGAAATTGATGCTTCCGATAAAAGCCAAGGTAGCCAGGCTTTTGAATGATATTTTTGACATATTTGACTATAATGTCCAATTAATCAAAGACCAACACATCTGAATCGAATGTTTAATTTCTGTTAGGAATTGAGATGACAGATAACGATGACATGCGTACAGTCAATGACATCCCGGAAGGCTACTACGAGGCACCGCTACGTGATGAGCGCAACGAATACGTCACTACCCCAGACAAAGACAAAGCTTATCAGTCTTTGGTAACTCGTGCAAGGGTATGTCCTATCAAAAATCTCAAACACTCTATTCTATATTCAAATTAATTGTTATATTTTTAATCTACAGATTGCTCGTAACAAGCAAGAAAATGAGTTGCCTTTGTACGTTGAAATCAGGAACTGAACAGATGATTCAGGAATGAGCCGCAATTAAACTAAAAAGCATAGCTTATAGTAAATAAATATAGAAAATTGCGTGCTTTGTTTTATTTTTATGGACACAATTAGAAAAAGTAGAGTTTGATAGGAGTTTGAACAAGCTTGGGACATAGTGCTGTAAACAGTGCTGTAACCAGTGCTGTTACGGGCTGGGTCTTGCGTGGTCCCTGATGGTAAAAACAGGGATCCTGGTGACAACGTTCCTACCCATTCAAAATCAACTCGTTTTCTCTAAATTTTATCAGGCTTTCACAAATGATTGCCATTCATTAAATAAATAGTTAAAATATAACCAAAAGGGAAACTATTCAAATTCACAATTGAATCAATTAGGGTATTGAAATAATGAGGGTATTAAATAAAGTTGTACATTTTTGGAGCATAATTGTTGTTGTTGTCGTTTTTATCAGTCTCATTAGCATAATAATTAACATAACAAAACCTATAATTTTTGTTGGGGTGGAAGGATATGGCCACTGTAAATTCAACACAGGAAGCCCAACAGAAACATACAGAAAGTTCATGACACCTGGTATATATACAACACAACACAAAATCTTTTCCATGACAGATTACTTCTGTCAGTTGACCGACTATCCTTCCTTATATGACTTCAAAGGAAAAAGAATATTTGACTGCAGGCTCAACTCTAATAACAGCAACTGATAAAACAAACTGTTGACAACTTTGATGCAAAATTAATTAAATCGATCACTCTAAGCTGAAGCTTGAGTGTTGAAAAATCATACAACTGAGAGCCTATATTAGCAACAAGAAATTAATCACGTTTCATCTCTTTTTGACAACTTTCAAAAATTAACTAATAATTAAAGTTTTTTCCTTCAGCATTTTGACATTTATTACTGAAGCATCAAAAACAAAATAATAGTTTAACATGAAATATTAATGTCACTTTTCATTTGTAGTTAGATGACACTTCACAAACCAATAAGAATTTACACATTCTTGTATTCATACCCTTCTCAGCTGCTTAGTAAAAAAAATCGAATTTTAGTTAGAAAGCTGATAGAGAAGGGTACGGAACGAGAATAGAATGTACAGCTTCCACTACTCTTACCCATTTCTAGTTCTCCAAGTGTTTTTCGTTAATGCTTTTGGTTGCACAGTTTATTTCTTCCAGAATGATACTTTGATACTGCAACAATGAAACAAAAAACTGAAAATGTATGATAATAAGCAAGTATTGTTACCAGAATAGAAAAAAATACATTTACATTTTGCAATAACATTTTTGGGGTTGTTCTCACCCCAGCCCCCTCCCCATTACAACATAACATTTTTTAGTGACCCCTCCTTATTAACTACAAATTTTCAGTAGACTTATTATCCAGAGATTTCATTAGAAGCCAGAAACTGGCAAACTTCTGAGCCTCCACTTTCCATATCAAAGAAACGGAGAGCCGCCAAATTTTGCCATATTACACATCACATTTGTACTGCCCCTCCCTCACTGATACAGTCGTCGAAATTAAGTAAAGCATTCGCCTACTTGAAATTTTAAAGAAATCCCTGATTATCATATTAATTTTAAAGATATATTTTAAATGGCCCCCCTTCCTTAATTGTTACGGGAGAAAATGGCTGGCCCCCTCCAAAGCACCCCATGCCCACCTGATTACTAGATTAATTTTTCAACTTTTAATATTAATGGAGGTTTAATCATAGGATCAGTATAAAGCACCTTATTTGTAACGTCATATGGTGTTGTCTAATATTCCAGACTTATAGCTACACCTTGTATAGACCTTAATCTAAAAAAATGTCTTTGTTTTATGAGGGTAGCACTTAATTACCAGGGGCTAACAAACCTGTGGCCTTCGTTCGTCCATGATTGAACTAGAATTTAAAAGTTGATTTTTATGGAGGGAAGAAAACTGGAGAGTTCAAGAAAAACCCTCAAATCACAGGAGAGAACCAACTACAAACTCTACCCACATATACAACACAGAGCCTGGCGGGACGCAAACTTGGGTCGCCTTGGCGAGAGGCAGGGGCTCTTACTGCTACACCACCTGTGCTTCCAAAAGACCACAATTAACTGTTACCATGTTTAATGTATTCACATGCATGGGGATTTTTCTGCCAAACGAGCCTTTAAACTCCTTCTCTCGTGAAATATTAGGTCAAACCAGCCAGCCTCTCATAGAAAAGCCCATGCATGAAAGTATGCAAATACATTAAATGTGGTCATACCTTTGTGTGTCGCCTGAACTTGAAGCTAATTATAAGGACCTCATGCATAAATAATATATAGATTTAGGCACTGCCTAAAAGCGAAGCTCCCATAAATAGTATATATAGTGCTAAAAACGTGACAATTGTGTGACGCGGCATAACACCGATTACAGCATTACCACTTCTTTTGATTTTACCAGAACCCAGAAGGAAAAACTGAAAGAAAAAACATTATTTTAAGCCTTCAAAAGCATTAGAAAACTTTTCAATTCTAAGAAAAATAATTATAGATTGTAGAACTTATGAATACATGTATAGAACAAAGGATTTTATTCAGCAAATCTTAAGTTATAAGTTTTTTAGGTGGAAAGTGAACTACACTGAAAATTGTCGAAAAATATTATAAGCTTAAGCTTCGGTCACTTGAACTTCACATGTAACAAGAGACATATTCATTAATGCAGGATAATAATTTTCTTTGTTAGTAAGTTGGTCTTTCAAAAGTTTTTTCAGATTTATTCTTAACTTTATTATCGAGCGAAATACCTTACAAAAACATAAGCTTATCCATAAAAAAAACAAGCTCATCATTTTTGCAATTGTGTAATAATAATAGCTGGAAAAGCCCGATAAAAAGCAAATGTTTAGTGTCATATGTATTCCATTTTCATATTTCATTAAAATAAATTATCTATAAAAATGTCAAAATTTCCAAATGATTATGAAATATGGAATCTTGTTTTGATATCAGAATTTCTCGCGTGAGGCTTGCTGGCCGTCAAATATATTTTTTCAAAGAAAGTCTTTTTACTAAGTCTTGGCCTTTTTTCTTGAAATGGGATCAAAAACAAAAATTCAAAGCTTCAAATATAGATTTTTTGTTTCACAAGTATTCAAGAAAAAGATGATAAAAATGAACAATGCAGTAAAAACGACAAACTATCCAAGTTTTTCTGACAATGTTTGCCGAAGCAACGTCCTTGGCTTGTCTGAGAGTTTCTCCAGCTAGTTTACACATTTTTTGTCGATTTTTTACGAAATATTAGTTAACATTAATGAATTTACCTTCTACGAAGTGTTTTCTACGGAACTGAAATATTATTCTTGCAGTATGATCAGGTTTTTCCGATTTACAGGCCACTTTTTCTCTCACTGAAGTTTCAGTCACGAAACGTCAGCGTAAGATTGAATCTTCCCTCGCTATAAAATCTTCTTTAGCAAGTCGCTAAAGCCGAAAAATTGTTTTTGTTCACTTTAAGACAGACATGACTTCGATTAAAACCTATTTTCGCATTGCAAAAATAAGAAAAAATACTTCTTGATCCATCTTTGACTAGATTTTTGCGATTTTTTCCATGCATTTGTGAGTAAGCAAAGCGCGCGGGAACCCTGTGTATAGTAGTGGTACACGGACGGACGTATGTATGTATGTATGGACAAATCAAGCCATCAAAAATCAACTCGATGGATTACCATTTTTTCTTAAGTATGGTACTCTGCTTGGGAGCTCCGCTATTAAGAAAGACCTATGACAAGTACTATGCATGTGCTTGCGAAGAGTTTTTAAATAAAGGGGAGCTAGTCCAGATAATTTATGTATACAGTAAAAGTAAGAGTCCTTGTGAACTAAATGGTTCAGGTTTTTCATTAAGTTTTAAAATAAATTAATAGAAGATCATGCAGAAGCCAGAGATCAGAGTTTATTTAATTTTCATTTAAGCCAATAGAAAATTTTACAAATTAATACTAGGCTAGCAATGATAAATGAAGCTGGAGAATTTTGCTAAGTCTCAAGAGCTTACTCTGATCTCTGACTCTTAATTAAAAACACTGGTCAGTTAAGCTATTAAAACCAATATTATCCAATTTATATGCCGAATGCAATAGTGGCAGCTATTGACTTTCAAAAATAAAAAATAATCTTTAAAAATGAGCACCACCACCAGAAACAGCAAGCAGAAATATACATTATTGCAATTGGAAAGTTTTATTGTTGTAAATCGAATTCCATTGAAGTTATTTGGGATCAAAAATACAGAGATTTGTATGTGTTCAGTCAACTGAGGACTGACTAGCCTCATTCTGGTGTTTTTCCAGTGTTTTTGACAACTGTAAATTCTGATAACTTCTCAAGAGTTTATATTTCTGCCTCAAACATTCTAACTTTGTTGATATTATTCTATTCAATTCTATAATTTTGATGTAGTGCTTAATTAAAATATGAATTTTAAAAAATTACGATAATGAAGTGGCGGCCATTTCTGCATTTGGCATATAGCAGTTGGATATTTTTGTTCCTTAAAATTATATGCTAATGAGGTAAAATTTTATAAACAATTTAAGTAACAAAATATAAACATGCATGATGATTAGTCCATTTATATAATTGACATTAAAATATATGGAACATGGAACAACATAGGGTACTATCGATCAAATTATTCAAAATCTTTCAAAAAGCCAGAAACGCGTAACCATGTTTACATTCCTACCGTGGACGACCATTGTTCTGGTGCTAAGAGGAATTTGAGACTCTGTAGTTTTAATGCAAGGTCAATCAAGTACAAATCTGCGGATTTTGTTTGTTATGCACTCTCACTCTCAACTCTCAATGGTGCCGATATTTTCGCCATCACCGAGACATGGCTGACTGAGAAAGACGCTGCACATAAAAAGAGAGATTACTCTTCCTGGATATAAACTACTTGGTCAATCACGGAACACAATCTGAGGACCCTTCTGTAACTGAGAACCCTTCTGTAAATCACTTCGTGACGTTGGCTACCTCATTAAAGATCATTATTATTATTATTATTATTATTATTATTATAACACAAGAATAGGTGGCGGAACTGCTTTGATATTGAATGAAAATATCGATGCGCGGCAAGTCGATGGTGGTGAGCGTAAGTCCTTCGAATTTTCAGAATGGATTCTACAGTACGGTTCAAATAAACTCAAGATTATTGTTGTCTACCAGACTCCATACTCTGCTACACATCCTGTTACCACCAGCGTGTTCTTTGATGAATTTTCGACCTACCTGGAATCTATTGTCTTGTGCCCAGAACATTTATTGATCACTGGTGATTTCAACATTCACGTTAACGTTCCTAGCGACCCAGATGCTTCTCGAATCATAGATTTGATTACATCTATGAACCTCGAGCAACATGTCAACAAACTTACACATTTATCTGGCCATACATTGGACTTGGATATTACACGATGTTCAGATACCTTGCTTCTAGACAAGCCAGTCACTGATTATCTAATTTCTGACCACATCACCATCTTGTGTGACCTCCTATTAAGAAAACCACCTCCTAAAGTGAAGCAGGTCACCTACAGAAAGATAAAAAGTATAGACAAAGATGCAAGAATGCACCTAATGCAAGAACTGTCATCCTCTGAACTTTGTCAATGTAGTCATAACACCCTTGATGACCTCGCTGATTGTTACAATACGACTTTGGCTAAAGCTTTAGACCAGCACGCTCCGGTACGCACCAAGGTTATCACATCCAGACCTTTGGTCCCATGGTTCAATAATAATATTAAATTGCCAGACGCGAAGACATGCTCACTTATAAAGCTGTCAAGAACAATACCAACAAATTAATGAATGCTGCACGGTGTGAGTTCTACCAAAACTACATAGAGGAAAACAGTTTCAACCAACGCAATCTCTTTGCCGCAACAAAGAAATTATTTGATCAAGGGGACAAAACAGTTTTTCCTTCTGCTGATGATAAAACGAAATTAGCAAATCAGATGGGAACTTACTTTTTGGAGAAAATCCATACCATTCACACTAAGCTTGACAACATAGAACGTAGCTTATCTTATGATAGCTCTTATGAAGATAGTTTAGAGACGGCGAGTGCTCATTTCACCAAATTTACTCATCTTTCTGAGGCAGAAGTCAAAAGGCTAATTGCAGGTTCCAGTAAGAAGAGCTGTATTCTGGACCCTATGCCAACACCTTTAGTGTACGACTGTATTGATGTGCTGCTACCGGTCATCACAAAGATGATTAATCTATCTCTGGAGTCAGGCATGTTTGCAGATGCTTGGAAATGCGCTCTTGTTAAGCCACTCTTGAAAAAGACTGGTCTGGATCTACTATTCAAAAACTACCGAACCATCAGTAACCTGCAATTTGTTTCTAAACTAGCAGAGAAAGCAGTGTATAGTCAAATCCATGCTCACATGATGGCAATTTCTATGTATCCTGACTTACAGTCGTCTTACAGACCGTTTCACAGCATGGAGACTGCGCTTCTTAAAGTTATGAATGACATGCTGATGAAGATGAACTCACAGGAAGTCACCCTACTAGTAATGCTCGACCTAAGTGCGGCCTTTGACACCGTCAATCACGACATCTTGATTCAACGTCTCTATCAGGAAATTGGTGTCTCCGACAAAGCTCTGGACTGGTTAGAATCTTTTCTACATAACAGAAGACAACAGGTGTCCACCGATGGAACTCTCTCCAAACACTTCAACTTGGATTGCGGAGTTCCTCAGAGGTCATGTTTAGGCCCTCTTCTCTTCATCATCTATGCGTCCATACTATTTAAAATCACCGCCTGCCACAAGATAATCCTCGGAAATTGTTTAAAGAGCTATGTTCCTCGATTGATATCAATTTGGAAGACCACGAGATCTCAACAGTTCATCGGCTCCCGATACGAAGAAAACGAAAAACCGAATGATTGCTAAACTTGTTCGCCGCGATATTAAAGAAAGAAATTACCAGAGCAAAAAAAAACTGGTAGGTAAAACTTCAAAGATATTACCATCAGTTAACTCAGATAAATCGTTAACTAATCCATCCAAGTCATCCAAGATATACATTAATGAATCCTTAACAAGCATCAGCAAGCAAATATTCAATAAAGCATACAGATACAAAAAAGATAACGACTTCAAGTACCTATGGACATCCCATGGTAAGATATTCTTAAAAGAGAATGATTCTTCACCAGTAAATAGTTTTACCACCATGAGAGCCTTTGAAGACTTTGAAGTGTCACACTAGAAATAAAACATTGACTGTCAAATGAATCATACAGAAAAATCAGATACTGATTTCTACAACTTGCTTCCAAATCGTGATCAACCTGATGAGCAAGACTTAGACAACATGCTTCAACTACCATCATCTGAATATTTCTTAGCTTCTGAACTTAACAATTTTCTTAATTCCAAAAACTGTACCAAATCATTATCAGGTATTCATTTTAATATAAGAAGCCTACCCACAAATTTTGATCAGTTGAATGATCATCTTTCTACATTTGATAGGATAATAGATATAATAGCTATTTCAGAAACTAGGCTTAATGACAAGACTGTTTATAATATTGATCTTCCCCATTATGATTTATATCAAGATATTTCCCCAACTATGGCAGGTGGTGTTGCTCTATATATATCCAAACATCTCAAAGCAAAACATAGACCTGATCTTAAGCTTCAAATGGAGTCAGTTGAATCTTGCTGGGTTGAATTTGACACTTCTAAGTCTAGAAGTACAATAATTGGTTGTGTTTATAGACACCCTCATGCCGAAGAAGAATTAATTAAACAATTTAGTAATAACCAAACTATTTACATACTAGGTGATTTTAATATTGACCTTTTGAAATATGAGAATCACCTACTTACTGAAAATTATGTTAATATGTTGTTTAGTAATTCTTTTTATCCACTTTTCCAATTCTGACACCTTTAAAAGATGTTTAAACATGTTTTTTATATGCTCAAAAATTTAAAAACAATTATAAACATATTTTTAACATGTTTCAAAAAGCCTACATGTTTTTTTTATTTTATTTATTTACATAACTTTCACCCAACTTTAAAATATAAAACTAAGATAGATAAACAAGATAAATAATATTGGGCAAGGAACACACAACAGAGCTAGGCTCCAATTACAGTGCGTCCATCAAACTAATAATAATAAAAAAATTAAATTAAATAAAAAAATAAAAAAATTGGGAATTAAAAATTATAGAAATTTGTATGCTAATAATAGAGACTATTAAACACTTCTAATAATAAAAATATAAAACTATAAAATCACTTCTATTTGAAAAGAATTAGATACTGATAATAATAACTTCTACTCAATAACAGCAAGCATTAGTCTTTAGTACATTGCGGGAAGAACAACATTTAAGGCAGATAGATTTCCAAGTATTAAACATATTAATATTAAAAGCATTTTTAAGAGCGTTATTATAATAAGCAGTTAGCTGAGACTTGAATTGTTCAAAAGAGCTACAAGTACGAAGAGAAACAGGTAAATTATTCCACAACTTAGGTAAACGATTAAAGTAACTAGTTTGAAAGAGTTTAGTGCGACACTTTGTTATTAGCAAGTCAGAGGAATTGCTGTTATGAGTAGAACGAACCCTTACCCTAGTCTGAATAAACTCATTAAAAGGAAAATCTATGCGACCTGAACGACATTTAAAATAAAAAACAAGATCTGTAATTATCTCATGTCTGTCGATAAGAAATTGGCAGTAGGTTTAACTTAGGTAAACGATCTTTATAAGTGATATATTATCACTCCATTTAAGGTTAAGGATATACTTAGTAGCCCTTCTTTGGACACATTCTAGCTTAGAAATATTTCCTATGGACTGTGGAGCCCACAACTCGCTTGCATAATCTAAATGAGATCTTACATAAGCTAAATATAACGATCTTCTTGTATTAGAATCAAAACTAGAAGGGCTATGCCTACGAAGGAAACCCAACATACGATAACATTTAGAGATAACATTATTAATATGTGTGTTCCATTTCAAATCACTCGATATCACTACACCCAGATCTTTCTGAGACGATACATGGACTAAAGAGTCAGTGCCTATTTGATAAACATGATCAATAGGGTTCTTTTTCCGTGTTACAGATAGAACTTCACATTTAGTTGTGTTAAAGCGTAGTTTCCAATCTTCACTCCAGCTTTTTAGATTGTCCAGGTCATCTTGTAGAGAGGTAACATCATCAGGGCAGGCTATGACTTTAGAACACTTGGAATCATCAGCAAATAGTGCCAAGGTGTTGTCAACAAATGAAGGTAGATCATTTACATAAAGTAGAAAAAGAAGTGGCCCAATTATGCTCCCCTGGGGAACTCCTGATAACACTGGAAGACTGCTTGATGTCGCACCCTGTACAATACAGCACTGATTACGATCTGACAAGTAGCTCTCAAACCATCTCAACAGCAACTCAGATATTCCATAGTGAGAGAGTTTAAAGATTAGTCTGTTGTGGGTTACGCTATGAAAAGCTTTAGCAAGATCTAAATAAATTATATCTGTCTGCATACCTTTGTCCAAATCTTGACCAACACGATGGTAGAAAGAAAGCAACTGTGTAATCGTAGATCGTCCTTTTAAGAAGCCGTGTTGACAGTTAGAAAATGAAGTGGTGAGATGAGCTTTCACGTGATTGAAGATACAACGCTCAAGAACTTTAGAAGTAACACAAAGTAATGATATCGGGCGATAATTTGAAACATCTTCTCTTTTTCCTTTCTTAAAGACGGGAACAACCAAGGAAGTTTTCCATTCTTTAGGTACAATGCCTTGAGAA
Source organism: Anthopleura xanthogrammica (assembly GCA_964019055.1). NCBI lineage: Eukaryota > Metazoa > Cnidaria > Anthozoa > Actiniaria > Actiniidae > Anthopleura > Anthopleura xanthogrammica. The sequence goes on along the minus strand of OZ025207.1, from coordinate 17,331,230 downwards.
AGGGACAAGTTGAACAGATTACATAGTGTTGGTGCTAGCTCATCAGAGCATTCCTTAAGAATAAATGATGGCAACTTGTCTGGTCCAGGAGCTTTATGAGGATTAATCGATTTAAGCACTTCTAATACCTCCTTCACATTGATAATGATTGTTTCAAATAATGGGATGTTCTCGCTAATTCGTAATGTTAATGGTGGCTCATCATCGTCTTTGGTGAACGTAGAGAAAAAGAACTTGTTGAACACTTCAGCCTTATCAACATCAGACGTAAAACACCTGTTGTTATAAGAAACTCTTGCTGGAATAGAATCAGTCTTTGTTTTACTACGAAAAAATAACCAGAAACGCTTTGGGTTTTCTTTTAAAGCTTCGCCCAACGACTTTGTGTATTCTTTATATTTTTGGTCTATCAAGTATTTGAGGTCCCTTCGAAGATCTCTAAATTTGTCCCACAAGGTGGAGCTGGCTGATTTCTTTGCGGCACGACGAGCCGTTTCTTTTCTTTTGAGGAGATGGATAACCTCGCCGTCAATCCAAGGAGGGGTATCCGACGATCTTGCTTTGACTTCGGGTACATGAATATCAATGATTTTAAGAAGTTCATTCTTCCAAGTATTCCAAGCTACATCTACATTACGGATAGCAGAGATCTCCATTAAACTAGTAGACTGGCTAATGGCGCTCTTGAGTTGAGTGAAATCACAAGCTTTAAAGTTGTAAAGATATCGCGGTCTCTTCTTCATACGACGATTCCAAATAATAACGTCAAATCCCAACAGGTGGTGATCCGTAGAAATACCAGCACTTTCAGGGGAGATGGATTCAATGTCATCTACACGTACAGGGTCATTAGATATTATAAGATCCAAGATATGACTGTTATTGTTTGTAAAATGCGTTGGGTGAGAGTTCATTTGGAACAACGAGCATTCTTTTAATCTCTCACAAAAAGCAAACGCGTCGGAATTTTCTGGATTGGTAAAACCGCAATTAGCAATCCATTCAATACTAGAAAAGTTGAAATCACCCAAAATAATGGAGTGAATTCTTGAAATCTTGGATACATCTTGAGTGAACTTGGAAAATTTTACGATCACATCATACTTGGCGTTTGGCGGTCTGTAAAAGACACTAAATAAAATCTTGGTAGACTCCTGTATAACAATTTCAATGCATAACATTTCTAAATCAGTCTCCAAATCGTGTCTTCTTGTCGTCGAGAACTGATTTTTCACAGCCAAAAGGACACCACCACCAACTCTTGTCGTTCTATCTCGTCTAAAAATGGTGTAACCCTTCTCCAAAATTTCACTGTCCGTAACTGAATCGTTAAGCCAAGTCTCCGTGACAGCAACCACATCGTAATCTCCCCCATAAACAAACTTTTGAAAGTCAATAAGTTGACAAGTCCTTTTCCTGATGAAACCCATCGACGCTGATAGTCTTGTGAAAGCTTTTGAGGCTACGGGCGTTTATTGAAATACATTTCAGATTAGGCATCTTACAGGTAGTTGATGTTTAATTATCCTTATCAAGGGAACTTTTGGTAGGGCCAGGATTTGCAGCAACATCGCAGCACAAGGCAAAAAAAAAGCTTCCAACTCAGCGTCTGGGTTGCATGGTAATGCGAGCACGATTGATCCACGTTTGCTTTGCTTGAGAATTGTAAACTTCACAGGTAAAGCAACTCCAATTTTTCGACGTAAAATAGGTCTACAGTATAAGCCAGTTCCAGTTCCTAAATATATAGGAGTGAAAAATTGAACGGATAGTAAAATACAAAGATTTAAGCGGAGGACAAGACTAACGTGGCCTACCGCCATTGTCACATATTCAATCTTTAATATATTTAATATGTTGTTTAAATATGTTTAAATTATGTTTTTCTTTTGCATTACATGTCAACATATTTTTAATATATTTTATAAATGACATTTCAAATTACATATTAATTTTAAATACATAATATTATTGTGGGGTCACATTGCATGAAAAAAGTCAAGAATTTTCATTTTTTTTACACAAACATGAAATATATGTTGGAGTTTTATGAGCCGTGTAAGCTGCTCGGATCTTTATAGCCTGATAAAACATGCACTCGAGTTCTTTTTACATTACGTCCTAAACAGCTATAGATTCATGAGCCTTATTAATACTCTGTATCACATTTACAAAATAAATTAGCCTAATAATAGTCTATATCACATTTACAGAATACTGATAAAAGGCTTATAATGCCACTAATAAGTCACACTGCAGAATTTTGCAAGCCTTGCAACTAAGTAAGATGTAATACTGGTACACCATATAAGGCCAATACAATAATCAATGCACACTATTATAACTGCTTGTACAAGTAACTTTAGTTTTATCGTCAGTAAGAAATTTACGAATTTGTCTCCATTATGTAAATGATAAAAATCTGATTGTCAGACAGATTTATTTGCACCTCTAACTTTATAGATATTTACAAATATATATAAATACATATTAAATATTAATTATAAATAAACTGTTAATGTATAAATAGAAGATTACTTATTGGAAATTCATATATATATATACAAGCTATTTACAAAAAATGATATATAATTATACATAAATAGGAATGAAATAATTATTATAAATGTGAACTATTGTAATATGTATTTTTATAAGTACATGTTTGGTACTTATATATATTAGATCATATCAGTTTGATTCAAATTAATTTTAGGTTAGCCTGAAAAATAGGTACAGGATACCTGGAATAACTTATCATTAATCGAGCCAGGTAATCTTATAGACATTGTGAGCCATTGTGGTCATAGTAGTTAAGGTTGCGGTCGAACCACACCCCAAGATTACGGACAGCTGAGGTTTCTACAGACACATTCTCCTAACCAACCATTAAATCATAAAAATGTACCTTCACTTACTGTTGCCTAGTACCTATTAACATTAACAGGATTTATAGAAAAACCTTAATCTACTTAACTACCTCAATCCTTCTCTATTGTATTTGGTGAGTGACTAACATATAATACATCATCATCATTTTCAAACTCAACACATGAAACTACATCTAAAATATCTGAAATGGGAAGGACATGGAAATCAAAATTATCTAGAAGGGGCTTTTTGAGGGTGCAAATGTGTGAGGATTTGACAACAATAGGAAAGCTTAGCCCGTCATCTTGGTTAAAATCTAGGGTGTGTATTTCACTGAAACGAAGTTTACATATAAGCGCCCAGTAGGTAGAAGTGTGAAAATTACAAACAGTTGAACACTTCACATTTTCCTTTTTTCCCCTTGAAGGGCAATTGAAATAGCAGCATCTTCGTGAATGTTCTTGCCAAATTCTCTGATCTTCTTGGCCCCAATGGCAAAATATCCTGGAGCAAACTCATATCTGCAGTCACTAAAAAGAATGAAAGTTTAACAATTAGATTAGTGATCATGTTTTTGTTACCAGTTAAAGTGTAAAATAATGTATAATGTCATAATTAAGCCTACGGGCTTGTCAAAATACTAAAATGACTCTTAAAAGTACACAACTACTCAACTTTCTGTGTAATAACCTCTTTATATAATGAGCCTTTGATCTACTTACCTACTTTGTTGGTGATTTGTCATTTTTTTATATAGTACATCAACAGGTGAATCAATGGAGACCTTAGTTTCCAAAGTTGGAATGCCCTGGATGATTTGAACTGAAGTCAAAATATGTAGCATATGGAAGAAGAATGTTACATTTTCTTCTAGAATGGGCCCTTTCTTGAAATATGTTTTAAAAGACAAACAGGAATGTTCCTTTATATTATGTCTACAGTGATAACATTTGTACAATATGAGCTTGTAATGAGTTTCAAATTTATTCAATTGGATTTTGGCCCTTTCTTATTAGCCTATCAGTCATGTTGGCTCATGCAAGTAAGGTCTAGAACACAATATATGTATCTGAATTATGTATTACCTGTTCAGCAACATGTTGGGTACCATGAAATAATGTTTTGGTAAACCCATTTAAGTTTTCAAAGGCAAAACATGATGTGGCCCACAAAGGTCCAAGCCATGCCACAGACTCTGTCAGATGTAAAAGGTAATGCACATTAGCTGTACAATACCTTTCACCTAGAAATTCAATCAAAGAAATAAAAGGTTCAGAAACAACATACAGTAATCAAATTGTCACATGTTATGCTATGGTCTTGGCATAAAAGACTTCTTATGGATATCAAGGCCTGAACTGTTGAGAATAAACTTATTCTCAATGACTCTAAAACTGATTTTCTACATCTTCATTCAAATTTCGTCAAGGAACCTTGTCTTATTTCAGAGATATCTGTTGGTGATGTGGCTATAAAGCCCATTAGTAAGGTGCGCAATCTGGGCGTTATGTTTGATCAGCATATGGCGATGAAATGTCATGTAGCGAATATATGCAAGAATGCTTCTTATTCCCTTTACAACATTGGCAAGATCAGAAGGTACTTGGATTCTTCTACCACCGAGCGTCTGGTTCATGCTTTTATTAGTTCTCGTTTGGACTGCTGCAACAGCTTGTTGTATGGCTTGCCCAAGGTTGAAATTGATCGTTTACAACATATTCAAAATTCAGCGGCACAGCTTGTTACAAAGTCCAAGAAGAATGATCACGTGACTCCACTCCTTAAAGATCTACATTGGTTGACAGTCAAGAACAGGATCATATACAAGATCTGTCTTATCATGTATAAAATTTTCAAAGGAATTCCACCAATTTATCTTTCTGTCTTGATGCACTCATGATGTCTCACCGCTATGCCACCCTGGCTTCCTTAATTCTCTACTTTCACATTGCCCATAATGCTTTGCGTTTTGGGGGGTAACAGGAAAAAAAAAAAGGTGATCAGAAAATATTGCAAATACCTCATGTAATATCCAAATACAAAATGAAGCAACTAGAAGTAGAAATTGAAATCTTCAAGAAATTGAAAGTAAATATCAACATTTCTTTGAACTAGGTTGATACATTTTCTGTAACACCAAACTTCTTGATGTTATAAACTCTCAGTTCCGTAATAATCTGTCAGTATTATACTAATGAAAGCAGGTATATTGTAAATTACATTGAAAAATTTTTTAAATGTTAGTCTTAGGACTGTTTGTTGAAAAGCTACCCCAAAACGCAAAGCATTATGGGCAATGTGAAAGTAGAGAATACTTGGGAATACTGGGAAAGAGGCAATCTCACAAGTAGTGCTCTCATCTTTACTTTCAGCTGCTGCCTCCCATTCATCGTAGAAAGACTCTAAGATAAACAAACTTAGCATAAAGGACATCCATGTAGAAGACAAATATGGATAGAAGTTGTCTTGCCTCTGTCAAATCCTGCTTTGATATAGATTCCTTTAAAAGTAAAAAAATTCCACGAACTAAACAGACAAAGTGTTTCAGGTATTTTCTTGGTAGTATTCCTGACATGACTGGTACTGAGTAATAAAGTAGCCATGCTCGTAGCTCTGAAGCTGGTAAATATTAATAGAGAAAATAATGTAAGTAAGTCTAAGTCAGATGTTATCTATATTTTATCAAACTCATTAATATTCATTAGGCCAAACACAATAGAAAGTCACAACCATGACCGAGTCTTTAAATCGGTAAGAGATTCGTCCTGATTTGCATACAACTTTAACTCACATTTTCTCGGCGAAAAGTGCTTTTTTTCTTAAACATTTCAGTAACACATGTCCTAACTATCCTAGACGTTTGATAAGCAAGATAAAACATTTACGTCCGACCTTTATGGGGCTAAAACGGCTCGCCTGTGGCTCGACGTTTTAAATCCCCATAAAGGACTCCCGCTCATGTTTTATCTATTACTTAAAAAATTCACATAGCATAGATATTTCATGTTTGTTGTAAATCAAAACATTCTCATCAAGCGACTCTTGTCTAGTTCCAAAATTTGAAAAAAACTGTGGTAAACAAGAAAAGTTAAAAGAGGTGTATACCTTTTCAATACTTGCGATGGTTTTCTATGCTCCTTGGTGTTCGAGAAACATACATGGTGGGTTTGATTGAAAGGAATCTCTTTTCTACTTTCTCCAATTTCATACCACAGAAGTAAGGTTGGCCTTTGTTACTGAAAGATAAAAACGTTGCATACATATGAGGTTATTACACTGCTTGTTGTGTATCACCGCTGGATATTTTTATGATTGAAAGCAGCTAAATTTTTCAACCCTCAGAGCAACATTGAATCAGTGAGGGGGATGAAAGTTTGAACATCAAGTTTCATATTTTTTTGGGTCCTTCTGGTAAAAGCGGTATCATGTATTTATTCGCCAATAGTAGACTTTGGAAAAGTAGTTTACAAGATTTGCATCAGTGCTAATGTATCAGATTCACAATCAACTTGCCTATTGCTGTTTTAAAATTCTGTTATGCACCACAGCCCTTATGCTGTAAACAACACTTAAAAAAGATTGGGAAAGCTTCCTTGACAGTTACACATACCTAGTGTCAAACCAAAGATTGAGTAACATCTTTACCACCCCAAGTAGAACACAGTGCATATAATCCACTGCCACTCCTAAGAATTCATGGATAATGGATGTTAATAACTCACAGTTAGTTGGAATAAGGAATAATTGGAACAATATGAGTAAGCTTCACTGAAAAAATAGGGTTAATTTGAATAAGAAAAAAAGGTAAGTCAAAATAAGGTGAAATAAAAAAATTATCATTGTCACATTGATTTCAGAATTTGATTTCCTGGTTATTCAATTCCAAAAAGGTGATTCAAAAATGTGGTTTCAATATTTGTTTGGGTGGCTTTTGTTAGTGTAGTCACACTGAGTCAGTCACACAGCTGTAATGCATACAGGTATATATGAAATAAATTTGACAATCCTATACAGTACCTTTTATAATATCAAAACCTTTCAAGTCATGGAGAGCAGAAAAACCTTTTACCCCCTTGACCTAAAAAAGGAAATTCTAAAGATGACCTGCTTGCTGTAAATATGAATGATTGAATGATCAATATGTTAACATTTTGTGATACTTCAAATGGTTATACTGGTTTTATTTGTCTTATAGCTTCTCGGGCATATTTTTCTGTTGACTGAGGTGTTCGTAATGGGGGGTGCCCACTTGCTGATTTGTACTCCTCAATGCTCATGGGATAGGCATGCGTGTGGCCCCTAGCAGAACTCGGGCAAGTGTTTTCTGTAAACAGAAAAATTACATCTAACTTATAACATTTTATAATAGTTAAACAGTTTTTCTTAAGGTAAGTTAATTCTTATTACCTGGTTTTTCACAAACTGAACAACCAAAGAAACCATTGAACGGTTGGAAATTTTGAACCATGCAGAGAGATCGAAACTCCTACCCAAAAGCATGAATCTTACATCAATTTCCTCTTGTTTATCAGTGGAAACCTTAATTGAGTCCTGAAATAAAAATGTGGAGACTGAACTAACCACAAAACAACTTGTCAATTCCTAGCTTGAAGCTCATTTGTTTTAGAGGGATGGCATTTCGAATCAATCCCGTATCTTGCCTTCGTATACGGCATGTAAGACAATATTTTTAGGAATGCGATAAAACTGCAGTTCAGTACAGTTCCCTCGAATGCGACAGATTGCTGGTTTAGGATTTTTAGAAGGAAAACACAGCATTACAACATCCCTTGCGGGCTTATTTTGTTTATCAAGTACTCTGACAACTTGATGACTTGCCCAGGCCAGCACATCCATACCTAGTACTTAGTCTTCTACTCAATTTTGCAGCGGGGAATTAAAACACTGTTTGCTAGCTTAGAAATAAAAACTGATGCCTTAATGCCTCATAGCTTAGATCTGGCAATGTACTGTCCACTTCAGATGGTCAAATAATATTCCAGAAATATACAATATTAATAATTAATATGCTCGTAATATTAACCTATATGTTTTCCTACCTTGTGATTGCAAATTCTTTAAAGATGACTTCAAAGGTTGCAGGAAACTATCTATGTAAGGTTTGGCCTCGCCAAACCACAGACCAGCAAAAATAACATTGCTTGAGGTAGTTCTAAATAAGTATCAAATTGATAATAAATAAATAAGAGCTAGCTCATTACATGAACACTGCTGTATTTCACAGTTGCAACATAGAGTTCATTATTGTCTCATTATAATATATGTGAATATATTATCTAATGCATTCTCCGATTGGCTAAAAAGCTATCAATTATTTACCCATTGGCTGCATGCTTGTCATTTCAGTGTTGCGCATGCTAATATTGCTGAAATGCTTATTGAATATTTTCCCATGGGTCTTACGATAGATTTTTGGGCACATAAATCAGTTAGACAATATAAAAGTGTGTGACATGTTACCTCAGGTGTGGTGGAAGCTCATTAATTTGAAGGTAAATGGGCCAGATGGAAAATGCAGAGGACCGAAATAAGGCTACTCCATCTGTGTTGACAGTAAAGGAGAAGTGATTTTTGAAAGAAAGGAAACTTCCCTTCTCTTTTAGTCTTCTGTACTCAGATCCATCCAATATATCCTCAATCACGGTTGTGCTTGTTTTTCTTTTTTCTGAGTTCTAGACAGGAAAGCAAGCTGTAAAATCCTCTTCCTGAAATATTGATTGAACAAGCATTTATTATAAACTAATTGGGATTTTGAGACAGCAATACCACGAAATATTGGCGGCTATAGTTGGGAGAAAATATATATTCGGTATTTGCCCGAGTCAAGTAGCACAGCTACGTCATTATGACTTCACAAATCTTAAGAAAAATGTCTAACACAGCCCTTTTCTGGGATATCCATGCTTTTATTGGCTATATACTTACTAAGAAAGGGATATTCGATAACATGACTTTCAAATGTCTGTGATTCATTGATAATTTCCAATGATTATTTATAATTTTCAATGATATCTCCATTTTTGTCACCAAAATTAAAATTGATGAAAATTTTGAAAACGTGTTTTACATCGTATAAATTTATAAAATATAAGCTTAAACCTAAAAACTTGTTAAACTTTTTTATCATGACGTCAAAACATTCCAATTATTTGCCAAAAAAATTCGCTACCTAAATATGCTAACCCCCGAAAATTTCATCACACAATTATAGTGGTAATTTGCCAATATATGCACAAATAATACAAAATTACGAAATTTCAGTGCCGTTTTTTCCCGCCATGATGCATGATGGGGAAGTCTTCATAACATAAAGAAAACCTCAAGCATCATAACTTAGACTATATGTAAGAGACATTCTATTTCCGAAAAAAAAGGAAAGAAAAATTAATTTCTGAGTTTTATACTTACTTGAAAATAAGGTCTGTAACTGTTCGAAAACGGGACTTTCTATGAAGAAACTTTTCTCTGCTTGCTCCTTTGTCATGCTCAAGCCACACTCCCTACACTGAATATCGTTTTTTCCCCTGACACCAAAGCAAAAGCTACAATAGTAGTGACACACAAGTGGACTTTTTAAATCCTTGAAGTGTTTCTTGAATTTGTTTAGAGTTAAAATGCACGAATTGGGAGATTTACAATGGCAGGCGATCAAAGACAGTAGATCGACCAGCGCTTCTTCTGTGATATTGTGCGTTAACGCGAAGGTGATTGTCAACAGCAAGCTCTCCCCAACTGTTATTGGGGATCCTTCGTACAACAACGAATCATTTAAAGTGCTTGTAATATTTTTTTTCAACGAGACCTGCAGCTTGTACGTGTGCAGTTGATAATTCTTCCAATTCATCCAAGGCAAAGAAATCGTTTCCAAACATGGTTCTTTTTCATCATCGTCTTGCTGTTCAAAGTCAGCTTCCAAACCCCCCAAATCCCCATTCTCGTCCTCGATGACCTCAGGCTGTTCCGGAACTGCAGTTCTCAAGAATTGGGATTGGGACGTTGACTTTAATCTTAGAAGATCTTCAGGGGACGTCTCTACTTTCGTCTTCATTTACATCGACGCCGCCGACATCCAAATCCGCCGAATCCATGAGAAATTCTGCAGAACTATTGTCGTCATCATTGTTATCCAGGATGTTGAGTCTTCTTTGGTAGTATTTTGTTTGCCGAGGAACTTTAAGGTTGTCGGTTTGGCAAAGGTAACTTTTATACGGACCTCTTTTTGACATTGTTATATAAAATAAAAAATGGAATCTATGCCTGCAATCCGGTGTTTTAGTTGTCAGCGGCTAATGAGCCTCACTTTCATGACAAACAGGCCGCTCTGATTGGCTAAGCGATGATATGCACAAAAGGCGTGAACTTTGCCGCCAAAACGTTTTTTCAGTGCCAAGTTTGCTTCTTTTTCCTGAAATCGTTTTACCTGCCGCAAGTAAGAAGCGTAGAAGACCGAAGAAAACTTCTCTTATCAGAAAATATGTCAAAAAATATTGGAGAAAAAAGACCAGCTAGATGTCCACAGTTACCGAGAAAACTAGTAGAGAAAGGTAAATCGGAAAAAAGCACTAAACCCGTGAAAAAACTTATAAAAACTCACTGAAAAAATGTGGAGATGAAGACAGCGCGAATTTGGACTCTTGAAGCTTTTATCTTATGTTTTACTTAATTCTTGATAAGCTTGTAATTAACTTATATCGATAATTATAATATATACATATTTTGTTTTGCAGTATACGTCCTGGTGCGATACTTCAAGGATGATATCCTATCTGTTTTAGAGCTAAAGGACGTTCGAGTCAACCAGAAAGGTGGTGACGGCCAGTGCATGGCACTTTGGAAACCTAACAATACATTTTATGCAGCAATTGTGGTCTCAAAAAACGGTACTATAAACATAAAATATCACTAAATTGTACATATGGTTTCAAAATTGATATAAGCTTAATAGTTATTGGTTATAGAGATGTGTGTGATTTTGAAAAAAACCTATTGCATTTCACAGATAACAAAGAGGAGCTACTCAAGCTGAAAAGGACGATGGACAATAAGAAAAAACAAAATTTCATGGCGGAACAGGAAAAAATGAAGAAAGTAGCCAAGAAGCAACAACCAAATAAAATAACCAAAAAAGGAGACCAGAAGGAAGGTGAAGATGACAGTGAAGATGGCGAAATATTCCAGTTGCCTGATTAGAGTGATGAAGACGAATCCACTATGCCGCACACGAATCATGGTTGAGATGCCTCATCAAAGCAAACATTGCCAAAAAAGACCTGCAGACGAGATGATTCAAGTGCCCTGCAGCAAGGTAACAAAAAGCAAAAAGAACCTAATAACCAAAGCAAAAACAGCTGCAGGAAAAGCTCTGACCAAAAAAAGTCAGTTTGTACTGCACAAAGAAAAAGAGCTGAGCAGAGATATCTGTCCAGAATAGATTTTGCAGATGTAGATATATTTGAGAAGGAAGACAACGAGTTTCAGACAAAAAAGGCCAAAAAACACCCCCAACGCAATTATGACACATTGAGTGAATCTGAGGACGACTCACAAGCTGAGCTCAAAAAAGAAAATGAAAGCTTGAAACAAGAACTTAAAGATGTTGATGAGGTTAACCAGATGCTGCATAGGAGAGTTGAGGACCTGAAGGTCAAGTACTATGCTTTAAAAGGTGTGTGCAGAATTTGAATTATAAATTAATATTGCTTTGAAATAACAATCAGCTCTTAGCAAATCAGTGTATATTATTTAATGTGTATTTTGTAATCATTATCGATTGCATTTTTGTTAGAAAAATATATTGGAACCCAAGGAAATGCAAATATTGAAAATGCTATCCCACCAGTGCCAAAAGCAGGGGTATATGGAGACGTTGAAGCAGCAAGTATATTTATGCAGTTGAAGTATAACTACTTTCTGTCGGGATGGTTTTAGTCCACATCAAGTAAATATAATTAAGATCAGGTTAGTTAATGATAATTAAACAACGGTGTATTACATCCAGTGACACAATTTGATTTCTCTTTAAATTTGTTGTTTCAGCTTGTACCACTGATGCCTAGCTCCAGTATCTTCTTAACACCAGCCCAGCTGGCAACCGCTGGCAATGGAGTCTCAACTCCAAGCATCCTAACCTTCAACTTGCTACGTGTGTTTTTCCTTGACAAAAATATTGTCAGGGAAAGCAACTACAATAGTGGGGGAAAGGCTGGGTACAAGCCTCTCAACAAAGTTATCACTAGTGCCATCATTGGTAAGCTTTAGCATTTTATCAGATTTCATGCGATCACTGGGAAGTGTAGTAAATGTGCCTCTACAACACACCGTTCATGTTATAAACACTATGTTACAGACAGTTATACCCAGTTACCTCCCACCGAACTGTGACAGGGCATCAAAAACTCATGCCGCTACTGACATGCCCTGTGCATCAATCTTTATCTTGCTTATATTAAAGTACATGCTCGCAGCACTTCACTTGCAATATGCAACAACTAGTTATAGTGCTAATAGAGTTGTTCCGCATAAGAACGTTAGATATGTAAATCATCTTTGTGAACGATAGGCATGCTAATTAGATGCTTTTGTTAATAATTCTATTGTTTGACGTGAAGCTAGAAGATTATGCGAGCTACAAGCAAACAATAGATTAATCTAAATTATAAAACAAAATAACCTGGCAAAATCAGGCGTTTTGGAACGTACAAATAATTCCGCAAATAAATACAGTTAAGAGCTGAGTCCGTCTAAAAATGCTTTAACTGAAAATACTTGAAATTTATTATAGGAGTATTAAACGGCCCCGCCCGCCATATTCAACTTTGTACTCTTTCTTTAATAACCACAACATGAAGTTACAACTAGATATGATAAACTCATATCTTCTTTTATTAACACAACTTTAGGAGTACATTTATTTCCGTTTGTAATCAACTGATAGTGCTAAGCTAGTTACAATTCGTCGAGTTTCTTGTCTAGTTTCTTTAACACTTCATTCATCAGAGATAGACTTGACGATGCACTCTCACACATGCTTTTGTGCGATATTTGTGCGTCATAGCTCACCTCTCTGAGCGTTTTGGCTTTCTTAGCCTTAGGTGGTTGCTCCTCAGCGCTGTCATCTTCACTGTCGTCTGAGTCCACAAACGAGTTGAGTTTCTGCCTTCTTCTTTCTTCTGGTGTCATTTTGGTCGAATACCTCGTCTTCCTTTCTATACAAGAGTACGCGAGTACTTCACCGCCTATTTCTTTCTGTTCTTGGCCTTCCTGATGGTCTTGTTGAGAAAAGCTGGTGTCGACATGTTGACTATATTGGGGTGCTTGACTATGCTGGGTTTTCTGATACAACAGAGCCTGCATCTTACTTTCCTCGCGCACTATCCTTTTAATGCGCCGCAAAACCTTGTCACTGTCCTCTTTCAAATAAAACTGTACTAATTGGACATTCACCATAGGAATATGTTGAACTCTACTCTTCGTGTCCTGCAACACGTTTTGCCATTGCTCTCCATTTTTAAAATAAGAATTCATAATAATTTCCTTTTCCTTTTCACCAACTCTGAGTCTTTTTTGCTTCGATGTTGATGCTTCGAAGTTGATTTCTCCATTCCCGTCACTCTTCTCGTACGGCTTCCCCAAAGACATGGCTACAATACGAACAATTTGCTCAATTGTCCCTGGTGCTTTTTATACAGTTTTGTTTGCATGCCTATTATCGATCGAATGCGTGAAAACGCTACATCATGAAAATATCTAATAAACGAGGCAAAAAATGATCAACCCCTTTTTTTTTATGTTTTGAAATTATCATCATAAAGTACGGTGATAAGAAATGTTATGTATTGTATTGATGGTGTAAGACTTTTACACTTGAGGACAATATACATGATTATACACGAGAATCGGGAATCCTGTAAGCGCCCAAGTATCATTCCAGAGGTGTTTTTAGCATGTATAGAAAATCCTAGCTATCGTCGGCTTTTCATTGCTTTATTCTTCCTTGTACTGTAAAATATAATGGACCGCGAGATTATACGGAGGTGTACGCTCTGTCTTACAGTATTAACCAGGGCCCTGCGTCTATTACTACTCTTACCATTACCCCCTCAGCATGATGATAAAGTAGAAATGTACCGACTCACGATGCTTATGTTGATGACTTTACAGCAATTTGCAATCTTCGTCATTGCTTTGGTTCCTCCAGTAGTATCGGCATTGTCTCTTAGAGACAGACTTTTCTTCAATTTTCACGGTCATAATTATTATGGTAGAGACGTATTCACCCTCATCTCTCAGCAAAGGTACTTGTTTTGGTTAAATACAGGCGAAACGCCAGAATCATTCCTTGATATTGTTCATCAAACGGCACCAAGATTTTTTAGAATAACAAGGTGTGGAAACCCAAGACAACGCTTAAGACAATACAAGCTTAGCCTTACTAATCGAATTTTGTTGGTATTTATTTGGTTACGAAAATACCCTCATATCGATACACTTGCGTTAATGTTTGACATCAGTCCTCAAACAGTATCAGCTTTACTCTATCAAGGGACCAGCATACTATGGCATTATTTTCGATCAAATGTATCTTGGCCTACTATAAGGGAATGGAATGCAATGAGGAATGCATGGCAAAAATTTCCTAGCGCAGTCGGCTGTATAGATGTTACTCCTCAAGAAATTCAAAGACCTTCCAACGAACCGCAACGAGAATTTTACAGCGGGCACCGTCATTACCACCTTTTAAACACACAAATGGTTTGTGATAACAGAGGTCACATTCGGTTTTTACAAACTGGATTTCTGGGCAGCACTCATGACTCTTTAAGCTATAGACTAATGGTACCAGTAGGGCCTGGTTTGACACTCGACATACCACCAGGTGTGGTTTTCTTAGCTGATAAAGGCTACCCTGATGTCCCGCCACTCTTGACTCCATTTAGACAAGTACAAATTCGACGATTAGGGTATCGACAGAGGAATAAAGCCAGAAGGTTCAATCGCGAGCACTCTCGAAGACGTATCAAGATTGAACATGTATTCAAGAATCTAAAAGATTATAAATGTACAACTGGAATCTGGCGCCACCCTAGATGGCTGCTGCCTACTGTCATTGAGTTGTGTACATTTTTAACTGAACGAAGACTTACTTTATTTGAGGAAGTTTAGTTTCTGCCACTTTTTCTAGACAGCGCATAAAAGTTATGTTTATTTGTTATTTCTGATTGCACATGTGTATTGTTTTGTTTGTACAGTTTCAATTGTAGTAGTACACGTTTATGCACAAGTCATTTCTTTTGCTGCTTTTTATGCTGCTCATGACAACATGTATTTAGAAATTATATCTTTAATTTTAGTGATTTAGAAAAATATAAACCATATTTGCGAACACTGTTGATATGCCCCTATCAAACGGTATACGCAAATAAAAGTGATATACAAATAGAAAGCAGGCGTTGTTAGTGGAAGGAAAAAAAATCAGAATTTTTTCTTTTTGTTTTCTAAAAAGCTGTGATCTGGACGTTCAGTGATTCAACCGAACATCACACGATTTCATAAGGGGCAGTTTATACAAAATAATAAAGCTTTTAGAGTGACAACATTAATCAAAAAAATGTCTCTGCTAAGGTATTTATTTCACATGTGTTTTTGTCTTTCTCTTATACTTTAAACAATAGAATTATTAACAAAAGCATCTAATTAGCATGCCTATCGTTCACAAAGATGATTTACATATCTAACGTTCTTATGCGGAACAACTCTAATAAGTCTCAATGTTTGCTAATACTTGATTTATTATTCAACTTTTAACTTTATTCTGATGTGTGCCATTTCACGGTATGTTAAATCAAAGATGCCCAATGTTAAGACATCACTTGTCACGGCAGCAATTAATACGTATTGTGCTAGGACACGGAACCAATTAAAGGTAATTTGTTACGTGATACATTAATTTTGTGCACTGCTCTTATATATTTAGTCTGCACTATGATATTGCTCGATTTGTATTCCATAACTTATGGTCGGACTGAAAATTTAAATAACATCATTATATACCCTTGCCTTATATACATTATAAAAAATAATATCTTATAAACCCCTTTTGCTCAATCAGTACCATAATGGATCCTTGTATTTTCTCACAGTTTATGTCGCTCATATGGTACACACTAATGGGCCATAATGCATAATGGAATAAACTTGATCCATAAGTTATAGTATGGACCTGACACACTTGGCTAATAACAGCTCATATAGTACACCCATTGAGGCTTTAGAATGCTACTACAGTACTATGCTATTTTTTGCTTTATTTATTTAAGTATTACAAACTTGGTGTTTTAAATAGCACTTTATACTTTAAAAAGTGCTGTTTAAAGCACCAAATATCATACTCATAATTATCATTTAGTGCATTTGTAATTATATAATTAGTAAGAGTGGGATGATACAATTTGTTCTTACATAAGAAATATCTCTTTTGCAGGAAAAAACTGACTATTAAGCAGTGCACATGCATTTTAGGAGCTCTTCGAGTGACCAATATTTGTTCATAAACTTATATTTGTATATTTGTATTGTATATTTATTCTTAAATTAATTTTTATTCTATCTTTTAGTATTTTTAATTCTTATACTTTTATATTGATTAAAAAAAACCAGTTTATCAGCTACACAATGGTCATGTTATAATATTATATTGACTGATTGTAATACTCAGTTTCCATCTGTTAGAGTTCAATCATTATGTTGTCAATTAAAACAACTAATTAAAAGGCTTGTGCTTTATACCGTGCTAGATAATGCATGCACTGAATAATATCAATTTCTTTTTTGCACCAATAATTTTTTAATAGCAATAAAAGCATGATCATCAAAATTGACTGCTGGCTATATATATATATATATGTATATTTATATATTATTTACTCTTGTATCTATATGAAACATGTTTAATTCATATTTTAGCACCTAAAAAAATACTGCTTTTCTCAATGTTAAAATCATGAAAAAAACATATTTAAATTACCCATTGACAACATGTTTTTAATATGTCAAAAATGTCCCAAAATGATGGTGTTTTTTATATGTTTTTCAACATGTTAAAAACATGTTACAAGGACATGTTTTTAACATGTTAAAAATCTACTTTAAACATGTTTTGAAAAACATGTTTTCAATATAATTTTTTTTCATAAGGGTAAACCTACTAGAATAACTGACCACTCTGCTACCCTCATCGACCATATTTATACCTTTCTAAATATGGTATCAGAGGGCTAGGCTTGAGCTGGTTTACTAATTACTTAACTAACAGAAAACAACAGGTTAAAATTAATATTACTTCTGATCTTAGAGAAATCAAATGTGGTGTGCCGCAAGGTAGCACTCTTGGTCCTTTATTATTTCTCCTTTACATTAATGACCTTCCAAATTCTTCTGACAAACTAAGTTTCAGAATGTTTGCTGATGATAGCAATATCTTCTATTCCCATAAAGATCCCATGGTAATGGAAAATGTTGTTAATACTGAACTTGATTTAGTATTTAAATACTGTAAAATAAATAGGCTAACAATCAATTTTAAGAAAACTCATTTTATCATATTTAAATCTGCTAGGAAAAAAATTGATAAGATCAATATCTCACATATTGCTCAAAACGAATATGTGAAATATTTAGGAGTACATTTTGACCAACACCTGAACTGGGAGCAACACATTGAAGTTGTTCACAGCAAGGTATCAAAAAATATTGGCATAATAAGGAAACTCAGATATTATGTCAATATTAAAACTCTAAGAGATATTTATTACTCACTAATATATCCATATCTTACATATGGAATACTATCATGGGGAAGCACTTATAAATCAAATTTATCAAGAATAACAACTATTCAAAACAAATGCATAAGAAGCATGTTTTTTGCTGGCAAATATGAACATGCACCTCCTCTTTATAATTTCTTAAATATCCTTGTATTTAAAAATATTTTTGTATTTAAAGCAGCTACATTCGCATATCAAATTATTCATAACAAAGAATCAATTCCTATAGTATTTCTTCATATATTAAAAATGGCTGAAGAACAACATTCTTATAATACAAGATTTGCCTCTCGAGGGAATATAGTTCGTCCTCGTGTTAATACTAACTATGGCAAGTTTGCTTTTCAATTATTTATCTCTAAAATTTGGGAAGAGATCCCAACACATTAAAAAAGCGAGCTCCTACTCGTTATTTAGAATCTGTTTCAAAATCCATTTGATGCAATCACAAATCTAGATTGTATATACACTTAACTATTACTTCGTGAAATATTAATTGTTTTAAATATTTCACGAATTAATCAATTATTAATTTATTTTGACTCCCCCTTCTTGGTCTACATTTATTATTATAATTAATCTTTATTCAGTGGGTGGTTGTTGACTTTATAGTTTATACTACTTCAACAACCACACACACTCTATTTATTATACTTTTTCATAACTTACTACATTTATATGTATTTCTATTTGTAATTATGTAAATTATTCATATTGTATTTTCTTTATTGTTATAATGTGTGTGAATAAAAATAAAAAGTCAATCGAGGATCAACTCCCAGGGGCACATTGTTATGCGGACGACACGCAGCTATATTTCAGCTTCAAACCTGACAGCAATACATCACAGCAAGAGGCTGTACAAGTGATGGAAGGATGCATCGTCACGTCTTGATTACTGCAACAGTATTCTTCTTGGCCTTCCCTCTTATCTTATCGAACGTGTCCAAAAAGTACAGAATACGGCTGCGAGACTTGTTGTCCGTTCTAAGACCTCTGACAGTATAACACCAATTCTCAAGAACCTCCACTGAATTCCGAAAGGGAGATCGATTGTGTGGTTGTATCAGATATCGGACTAAGGTTCTGTGAAAGAATTTCGGCGTGGTGTGTAATTTTGGCTGAACTAGAGGCGAATTATTGACCCTTATTGAGGGTTCGAGCGGCCTGAAGTGTGCTACCTTCTCAATTTTTAAGTACGAGGGATACTCCACCACGATACTCGCTCAATATTGCTGCAAATGACCTGAAACTTCACAGAGACTCAAAACAAAACACGAAACACAAGTAGGGACATTTATTTGTGTGATTTACTGATTTTTAATTTTTTCGAAAAATCGCCATACATTGCCTTATAAGTTCGATAGGAAACCACAGAAACCCAGCTTGGGATACCTGTGATTAAACCTACTTTCAACGTAAGAAATCTTGGCTGTTGGCTTGATTCTAATCTTAGTATGTCAACACACATTACAAATGTATGTAAGGCTGCCTTTTTCTATTTACATAACATTAGGCGTATTAAGAAATACCTATCTAGGGATTGCTTACTTACTCTAGTACATGCATTTATTACTAGTCGGCTAGATTATTGTAATAGCCTTTTATATGGCATTACTAAAGAGCAGCTATGTAAATTACAACGTGTTCAGAACGCTTCAGCAAGATTAGTTATGGATGTTAGCAAATATTCACATATTAGTCCAGTCTTATACCAGCTGCACTGGCTCCCGGTCGAGGCCCGGATACATTTTAAAATCTTATTAATAACATTCAAAGCACTACATGGCCTTGCGCCTACGTATATTAAGGATCTTGTAGTTATGAAATCTCAATCCAAGTATAATCTAAGATCAAATAATGGTATTTTGCTACAACCCCTAAAAGTAAAATGCTTGTGACACTAGGTGAAAGTTCATTTCGAGCTGCATCAACTCAGTTATGGGATAAACTTCCATTAAGTCTAAGATCGACAATATGTATTAACAAGTTTTAAAAGGGAATTAAGACTTATCTCTTTAATCAAACTTTTAGTTGATCAACAATTTCATATTTAATGATTTATCTTATATTCCCTATATTTATATTTATTTATTTAAATAGTACGAATTGTAAATTAGTAGTAATATCATTTTATATGTATTATATTATTAGCTATTATTTATCAATTTTTTGTAATTAGTTATATGTAGAGTCCTATTGAACTATCAAGCGCAACCAAACAGTGCTGGTTCGCTGATGACGCAACCGGAAGCGGCTCGCTTGATGACGTCAAAAAATGGTGGGACTATCTCTCCGAACGTGGACCAGCACTAGGATACTTCCCTAACGCAAAGAAGTGCTGGTTAATCACCAAGCCCGAGAGAGAGAACGATGCAAGAAAGGTGTTTGGTGATACTGCGATCAACATCTGAAGGCCACAAGCACCTTGGAGCAGTCCTCGGATCCAGGCCATTCCTAGAGGAATATGTTGGAGAGAAGGTCAAGGACTGGGTTCGCCAAATCAGCAAGCTTGCAGAGTTCGCCATACCCCAACCTCAGGCGAGCTACGCTGCTTTCACCGCTGGTCTACGTCACCGCTGGACCTACTTTTTAAGGACTCTTCCCGATATCACCGACTAGCTCGAGCCACTTGAGCGTGCGATAACTGAAGTTCTGATTCCAGCCATCACAGATCATCAAGTTACTACAGACGAACGTGGCTGGCTTGCACTCCCAGTTCGTATGGGGGGACGGGGCATCGCAAATCCAACAGAATCGTCATCTCTAGAATACGAGGCCTCAGTCACGGTCACCGAAACCCCTAGTAAATCGCATTGTGACCCAAGACCATCAACCTCCAAATGAGACAGATATGCGCTCTGTAAAACTACAGGCAGGAGCTAGGAAAAACGAGCTCCTAAAGGAGACACAAGAGATGGTCAAGAACAATCTAACACCGAGATGTCTGAGAGCGGTAGAACTAACGTCGGAAAAGGGCGCTTCGAGCTGGCTAACTGTAATACCCATAAAAGATCTGGGTTACGATCTAATAAAGCGAGAATTTAGAGACGCCATCAAGATGAGATATAATTGGGAAATCTCTGACATACCGAAGACGTGCGTTTGCGGAGATATATTTGACGTCGACTATGCGATGATTTGTAGGAGGGGCGGCTTCGTGATACAAGGTCACAATGAGCTTCGGGATCTGGAAGCAGAGCTGCTGGGCACAGTGTGTAAGGTTGTAGATGTGGAGCCGGTTCTTCAGCAGATAACTGGAGTGACCTTGAACAGGGGTGCGAACAGTTCCCCCGACGCCCGTCTTGACATCCACGCCAGAGGTTTCTGGGAGCGACAGAAGTCTGTATACTTTGATGTCCGGGCATGCCACCCTCATGCAGACTCTACTGTGAGAAGACACCTGAGCAAGTCTACAGGCAGCATGAGAATGAGAAGAAACGCAAATATGCCAACAGGGTCATGGAGGTGGAGCAAGGAACTTTTACGCCTTTAGTGTTCAGTACAACAGGTTGAATGGGCACTGAATGCAAGATTTATCATAAACGCTTAGCTATATTATTATCGATTAAGAAGGGAGAGAACTATGCCAATACGATGTCATGGGTTAGGGCCAAAGTTTCTTTTGCACTCATACGTTCTGCTCTGCTTTGCCTTAGAGGATCAAGGTCTATAAGAAGAACAATTGATACAACAAATATAGACATCTCCCTCGATAACGCTATTGCCCGAATGAGCTAGATTTCTATATTTTATTTCTATATATATATTTTTATTTACATTATATATATATATATATATATATATATATATATATTTTTCAAAGATTAAACTTATATCTAAAGCATAAGGTTTTGATGAAACTAGTGGTATATTTTCTCCAAGGACTCCTAACCTCGTTTTGATGTTTATCAGTACTGTTTCTTTTCCTACTTTTAGAGATACGAATATAGTTATAAATTGTCTTGTTATATTAAATATTTTAAAAATTATTTAAAAAAACATATATATTATTATTATTATTATTATTATTATTATTATTATTATTATTATTATTATTATTATTATTAGTATTATTATTATTATTACTACTAAACCCAAATCCCAGGGTTACTCCCCTATATTTCCTATACAAGTATGTGCTGGCTGTGCTGCCAAACAGGGTATGGTTTTCAGGGTTTTTACTCTGGCACAGGGTATATAAAATTACACTCAAAAAATAAACAAATAAACTGTAAAGTCATTTCCATTTGTAAATCATCAATAGTAATACAGTAAAAGTTCATCTAGTATATTAGTATGAAATCAGGATCGGCAATCGATGACGGTACTCAACATGTGAGATATATAGTTCGTGATAAAGTAAACAAAACAGGGATGATTGCTGGTATTGCTGGAGATGGGATCAGAGGTCAATATAATAATACAACTTAAGAACAAAGGATAAAAAACTTTTGGTATAAATGCAAGATCTGTTACGAAGCCTGCATGACCCTGCTATAACAGGTGGCGAAAGTTAATGACCCATGATCTTACTAACAAAAAGCTAATGTTAGAACTAAACATTTCAATGTTTTACCATAAATTGTGTCCTTGGAACCTCCTTGACCTGATGAAGTGGAAGGAAAACGGCATATATACACTGAGTAGCTTCAATTTTTTTGAATAAAAGTTCCAGCATACACAACGATACACAACCTTCAGGCGCCATCTTGGTAACTTTATTGTAATGACCGAAGTGCGTCTGACCTGATCAAGGCTGCAAGATGATTGGTTAAATTCGTAACTAATATAAACTCATCTAACACCCTCAAATGTACTGTGAAGGTCTCCATGATAAACTCATGAACATGACACTGAGCGGGTCCTCGGGATAAAATCGGGTAATGCTTCCTATGATGCACGTCTATATATATGATATATTGATATTTCAGTACCGGCCATAATTTTTGCAAAGGGCTGTATATACATACATATATATATATATATATATATATATATATATATATATATATATATATATATATATATATATATATATGTAGGTAGGAGTAAAGACTTCGGAAGGCATATGTTGTTGTATATTGGCTTTAATCCAAACGTTTCGCCTGTCACGGCTTCGTCAGTGAATGCTCTTTGAGCGTACAACCTAAAGTATCTTATAACTGAAAAAAATCTATAATTTGCATATAAGAGACAATGGTCTGTTGTCTCGTATTGTAGTTATAGTACAATAGTGTATTTATAGGACGGTTGGATCGAGATTGAAAGAACACTTAAGGATGAAACAGCAGACGATCTATTCTCATCTAAAGACACATGTCGAGAACCCATCGCTAGCAGATATTACATGGTGCGTATTACACAGAAATATCACCAACTATCAAGAAAGACGCATTATAGAAGCCATTGAAAACAAAAGATTTCATAACAACATCATGAATGGCTGTATAGAGGCTTTGCACCATCACGTGACTCGCGTAGCGTCGGTTAGCAACGGTAACTACGCCGCCATGACAGGAGGCATGTAAACCATAACAAAGTATAGTAACGAACGCGATTAGAAAAGTTTTTTGTGTTGTTGGATGTGGAAAACGCTTTGAAAGAGACACAAATGTCAGAATTTTAAACGTTCCGAAGCAGTTCAAGCATCAAGACGAAAAAACAAGAGAGGTCTTAAAGCGAAGACGAAAAAAATAGCTTGCAAACATACGACGAGAGGCTGTTTTGAAAGGGCAAGTTAAGAACCCAATGGTTTCCTCGCTTCATTTTCAGTCACGAGTCACGTGATGGTGCAAAGCCTCTATAGGACGATTCCTTTCTATACTATAAATACACTATTGTACTATAACTACAATACGAGACAACAGACCATTGTCTCTTATATGCAAATTATAGATTTTTTTCAGTTATAAGATACTTTACGTTGTACGCTCAAAGAGCATTCACTGACGAAGCCGTGACAGGCGAAACGTTTGGATTAAAGCCAATATACAACAACATATGCCTTCCGAAGTCTTTACTCCTACCTACATATACAGCCCTTTGCAAAAATTATGGCCGGTACTGAAATATCAATATAACATATATATAGACGTGCATCATGGGAAGCATTACCCGATTTTATCCTGAGGACCCGCTCGGTGTCATGTTCATGAGTTTATCATGGAGACCTTCACAGTACATTTGAGGGTGTTAGACGAGTTTTTGAAAACTAAATTTTCGCATTTCAATGTCGAGAATGTTCCAAAATTCTCACTTCCAGAAGAAAGGAAATCTTTTTTCGTGAAACAACATCCCGAAGTTATAAGACCAGCGGCAAATACAAACTTTAAAATGGGATATGTCATGGAGGGCCGCGGAAACAGAAAATTTGACATTGTTGATGAGTCTACTCTTAAACAAGCTTATGAAAGTAGTAGCAACGGGAGGTTATGTTTGGGTTGATCCTCATATTCCTCAGCAAGTAGCGAAAGGTAAAGGGAAGAAGAAAAAGAAGAAGAAGAAGAAGACAGTCGACAAAGCTTCTAAATGTGAGTAATTGCTGTGCATTCACGTGCAAATTCAACTTGAATAAAACTTCGAATACGAAATACTTCTCCTATATTTGAGCCATAGTATACATATTAGATATAGATACCAAATGTCAGATATATTCTATCCCTATTTCCTTTTTTATGGAAGAAAAATGCGGAATTTTGGTGAAAAAATTTAAAACTGTTCACAACTTACTTTGTATTCATATTATCAGTTTATCCTTTCGAACCTCAGAGTCTTCAGACTTTTCATATGTATGTATACAAGAATCTAAATGAAAAACCTTGTATTGCCAAATGGAGCAGAGTCCAATGCAAAGCACAAATTTGAAAAGGTTTATTAAATTTGTGGTAAATAATGGTCACAATGAAATTATTCATAAAACGTGTGTCAAGAATTAGCATATGACTGAAAGCTTCTCTACCACTCTCAAAACACTAACGAAATGCTTATACTTTAAGCATTGCAAAAAATAAATAGATTATAGTCTAGAGATTCATCTTTTAGGCAACACCAAGAAACAACAACAAGGAACTATGTTTTAAAATTATTATAATGTTATTGCGCGTGTTATACTAATTTCATTGTTTACTGCATTGTTAACGATAGCTGATAAACGCGACCTAAGCACACGTTCCGACTCGGAAGAAGATGCAAGATCTTCATTGAAGCGTTCCTGCACCGAGAAACAAGCTGACAAACACTATTACCATCTAAAAGAGAAATTCGACGGAAAGTGGGAAGACTATCAACTGCGTTCATGGGCGACAATGGTGGTAATAAGCATTGTTTATCTATACTGTTTACATTTTCATTTGAGCAATTCGCTAGGCGTTGAAGAATATTACAAGATGCTATGCAGTGCAATTACTAACATTTTATTTTTCTTGCAGGCGCTTGGTAATCACAAATCGTTAGAAGAACCACCAACCCTTCCTTTCTTCGGCTCTCAAACAAAGAAGCAAAGCCAGCAAGACCGGTTGGCAGAGATAATTGGAGCATCTATGGGCGCATGAGGAATGACAGTTCCAGCAATGTAAATATATACATTTATTGTAACTATAAACATGACGTTATTTTTTACCCTGCTAATGAAAGACTGCTATTTTTACAGGATGACAGACGAGGAAAGCTTCTGGAACAATTAAAAGAACTGAAGAATCTTTTTGATAGTGATGTCCTATCGAGAAAGGAATACGACGATCAAAAGAGCATCGTTCTTCAAAATATCAAAGATTTGTAAAATAAAATTCGTTTTTTAAACGTATTTACAATGGGTAAAATATCCGAAACAATCTTCGGCCGTTAACTGGTAGAAGGCGTGATATAAAATTAGTTCTTGTTGCTGTTTTTCTGCTGCAGTCCAAAGCATGTCGTGCGTCCGTATCCAACCTTTAACTTTGCTAAATGCCTCTTTAATCGGATTGAAGTCAGGACGGTATGGCGGTAGGAATATTAATCTTGCACCTGTTTGTTGAATACGTTGGCGTACTCTTTGAACATGGTTAATACATGCATTGTCTAAAAGAAAATAGCGAGTAGCAAATAAAAATTTGGATAAATTGCTGTTTTATTAATATTTGAGTGTTAAATACTGCATACATACAGGGTATAATTAGGTAAAGGCGTTATGGTAAATGGGAATTGTAATTCATAGTTCACTCATTGAGACAATGAAGTATTTCTTACCCATCAAAACTACAGAGTTAGGATTGATACCATTATATGGCTGCAGAAATGGTACGTCACGTTCAAGAAATCTGATGAATTTGTCGGCATTAACGCTGTTTCTATACACCTTGACGGCACGTAGTCCATCAACTCCAATAGCAGCCACAGCAGAAAGTCGGGGAGAGCGTACAAAATATCATTTTACAACAGCTCGCAAACCTCTATAGGAATAACCGTATATTCTCTGTACTCTTGTATCCTAGTACAGAATTTATAATCAAGATTATCTTTCGGGAATAAAAGGGAAGGAAGTTGTTTACATTAGTTTTTAGGCTGACTTACACATCCAGTTTCGTCAATAAAAATCAGCATTTCTGGTGCGTAGAATACTATTTCTGCTCTGTATCTTGCACGTAGCCATTCACTTCTTTGAAGAGTAATTTTTCGTAGCTGTACATGCAAAAGAAAAGCGTATTAAAACCATTAATTCCATAGTGTTGAATAATTTTAAGTACGATGAACAACTATTAAATGTATCACTTATGCGTTATACTCACCGTTTTTCGCGTTAGTCCGAACCTTTTCAAGTTCCTGAATACTGTTGAGAGGTGATAATCGCTTCCTGTCGCCCTGCTTATTTCGTACTGCAGTTCTCGGAGAGTCAAAGAAGCGTTTTTCAGAACTGCCTCAATAACTACAAATATCTCATGTCGGTGAAAAGACGACGCACGTGGCCTTGCTATGATGCAACAGTTCAACAATCCTGTCATGGTAAATTTTCTTACAATTCTCCATACAGTCCTCTCGGGTAGCCTCAAATTTCTGACAATTTTACTGGTTGTAAAAAGTAAACCAAACTTGAGCCAAATGACCCTACATCGAAGGTCGTAACTATACATACTTATTATTAGCTTCTAAAGGTTACTGAATCTATCCCATGATGCACGTCTATATATATGATATATTGATATATTGATATTTCAGTACCGGCCATAATTTTTACAAAAGGCTGTATATATGTATGTATGTATGTATGTGTGCGTGTGTGTGTGTGTGTGTGTGTGTGTGTGTGTGTGTGTGTGTGTGTGTGTGTGTGTGTGTGTGTGTGTGTGTGTGTGTGTGTGTGTGTGTGTGTGTGTATGTATGAATATAGATCAAACGTTTTCCCACTCATAATGAGTGGAGTTTCCAAGAGACCTTTGAAACTGTAAACTCCATATTCTGCAGCCATACTTCTTCACACCCTCCAATTGCAATTACCCTGAAAACTGACAAGTTAGCAAATCATTGTGAGTTCTGGAAAACCTTTTAAAAGCATTTGCTATTTGTACAGCCTTGATGTGTTGAAATATGATAGATAAGAATGTATTTTGAAAGAATTCTTCTAAAAACTTACTATTCTGTTAATCTTTGTACCGGATTGTTCTTGCACTGCTTCGTGACACCTTCACAGCCAAATCATGATATCTCTGTTGCGAATGTCATAATTAAGGTGAGTGAGTATTTTCGAACGTTCAATTTGAGCCCACGATGTCCGCGCGCACAAAAACTGCGCAAAACCGTATAATAATAAGCTTCAGAATTTTATTGAGGAACCATACAGGTTTTGAACTTCAACAGGACAAAAAACCCAAATTTAGCACAGGACTCTATATTGTTCTTTGAATTTTCTAAAACAACAAGTAAAAATCAATCTTTTGAGAGAGTTTTAAGAAAACGTAATTATTAGAACTTAGAAAAAAAGCATTTTCTGTGTTTTTGTTGTCATCATTTGAGTACGATTTTCGGTTCAATGAACTAACAACATGCTGGATTTTGAGCTTATTTTTGAAACTTTCTTCAAATATGTTTTGTTCATCTTCGCAAATACTGTTTAAAGTAGATGTTCGGAGCAAACTGCTTCCAGAGCTTTTGTAATTTTTGAATTATGAATTTTTGTATGCAAAGCTTGATTTCCGCCATTTTTCTTTCGAAAACTTGTCAAGATGGCCATGTTCAAAATTCATTATCTCGAAAACGAGCTCGGGACACTCCATTTTTCTTTTCATTTTTGGAATCAGCGTTAAATTCTGTGTAAAGTACCTTTCTAAGAACATTTTGTAATTATTCCTTGCTAAAGTAGTCAGTCACCTTAAGGAATTTTCAAACTCAAAATCAAACAAACTCCCTAGCGAACATAAAGTGAATATGATATAAATATATCACGATAATATTATATAAAGAACTTTGCTAAAAACAAGTCTTGACTGCACAACCGTAGTTTGAGAAGGAATTATGATTGGAATCATGAAAAAGACAAAGTGAATATTTGCAATACTCATTTCAGTTAACCCCTTTAAATAAAGAAGAATGTTTGTTGTTTTAATGACACCACCTAATGCCTTTAATTTCAATGACCTTTGTCAGTATTTTATATTAAATTTCAGTAACTATTAAAAATAATAATTAGAATATAGTCATACTCACTCGACCAAGCAGCAATCAGTATTTCAATGCTCTATATCCCATAGAGAAACTAGGGTGTCAAGTGGTGTGGGCCTTGAAGCACAGGGAAAATACGGGGTTATTAATTAGTATTCTCTAAGTAAGACATTAGTATTCCCTATATAGAGAATACTAATAAGGCCTTTTGTTTTCTTTTTGTTTCAAGGTCTTATTAGTATTCACTATATAGGGAATACTAATGTCTAACTTAGAAAATACTAATTGAATAAACCTGTATTTTCCCTGAGCTTCAAAGCTCTTTTCATTTTGACACCTCAGTATAATTACCCTATTGGATATACAGAAAATTATTCAATGTCCCCCTTACCAACAGATTTAAGTCTTAGAGTTTTAAATCATCTCTGAAATGTCGTAATATATAGCTCATGATAGCAAATTCAATTAACGTTGTCGTCAGTAAAAAAATCCTAAACATTATTTCCTTTTTTTACCAACAAACTTCACTGTAGGCTATCTAAAAATTAAGGAATATATGTCCAAGTCGTAGAATTTGCAAGCATACAGTTTCTGATTGTTATAATGCCACGGTGAAACTAGTTTCATGAATCATGATTTCATTATAAGGTAGTAGCTTAATATATATTTCTTTGGCACTTGTACTAACTTTGCAAATCGAAATATCAAAATTTGGAAGCATTTCTGTGATTTCTTTGAATCGATTCTAGAGCACGTCTTGCCAATATTCAGCTTTAAAACGGCAACTTATTTGCGTTCTTTGACGTAGTACTAATTTAGATACGTTTTGGTTCCTTACTGGCGTATGCACATGTCAAACTGTAATTCGACATAAATATAATATTAACATTTTGTCAGACAGGTTTTATAAGACAATTTTTTACATTTTTAACATTTCATGAGATAAAATTCAAAAAGCGTGTTTTTTTTCTTCAAAACTTGTACTTACAATTTTGTCTTGAAATTATATTGAAACTTGTCGACAGAAACCTTGGCCGCTTACGTCTCTTCACGTTACAGTTACAACTGACTATGTAAATTCTCGATTAAAATTCTTAAGTCTCGGGGGACAGACCATCACATACATGTTCTTAATGAACAGAGCATTTCATTGTATTTCTGTTATTTCAAAGCTAAAAAAATAAGTCGTATATTACTTTTATTCAAAGATTAATTTTCTCTTGGGAGGGGAACAAAAAAACGTAGCAAACAAATGCATACAAACAATGATCTCGTGAGTATGAATTTATATTCTAAATCGGTTACAGAATAAACACTCGAGCTTTATGGAATTTAAAGCTCCTCGCAATGATAGAAAGCCACTAGGGCTTCGCCCTCGTGGCTTTCTATCAATGCTCAGAGCTCTAAATCCCATAAAGCACTCGCGTTTATTCTCTAACCCTTACTAATACAATACTTATATAGCTCTGTTTTCTAAAGCTCAATAGCGCTTTACAAAAACATCTAAAACCAATAAACGTTAACATAACTAATTTAAAGGATTATTACATGTTAAAATAAAATGAACCCAAAAACTAAGAACAGGAAACTAATCATAAAACTGTTTAAAAAAAAATTAGTTTTAATATTGCTCTTAAAAAAAGACAATGAGCTGCTATGTCGGACATGATCTGGAAGAGCATTCCAGAGTTTCGGTGCTGCATATGAAAAAGACCGGTGACCATAGTTTACCAGTCTTGCAGGTGGTTGTCTCAACAGGTTTTTAGAGGCAGACCTCAGGTTCCTTGACGGTTTATATGGCTGTAGTATGTCAGCGATGTAATTAGGTGCTAAGCCACTGAGTGTCTTGTATGTCATCAAAAGGATCTTGTAGCACAGGTGTTATTGGTCATACTTTTTAGTAAAACTACATGCCGCACCAGGGAGCCCGCAAATGTGGCCATTTCAGTGTCAGCTGTAGTTTTTCAAGATGGCGGCTAATTCATTCCGCTCAAGCGATCACATTATAATACATTATAATAAATTAAGCATTAAATAAAACAATGAATTATGGGATAGAAGTGAAGCACGTTGTCAAGATGCTGCTATTTGTGGTCGTCGTGAGTGGATTCCTCTATTTTCATAATGTTTTTGAGGTAAGTTTTACATACTTTTTTACGTCTAAAGGCACACTCCGTATGGCACTTATTCCTATGATTTTCCCATGAATTGTGCTTAGCTTTTGAAGAGTTAAAAGTTTTGAACAGCAAAGACCTACTAGAAGCCATGTTGGTCATGATGAACGTTTTAGCTATCCTAATACATTTATTAAAGTATTTTTATTTTTTTACCGCATTTTTGCATTAAAATGGGGGTAATGTAGCGCCTGAAGCGCATTTGTATTTTCCAAGCGAAAACGAGTGACTTTTTGACTTTTTACCCATAACCTTAAGTCATTATTAAGCTTACTTAGCTTTAAGCTTACAATGGACCAGTCGAGTTACTGAAGAGTAGATTATTTATAGTGAATTTAGCACTCTTACCCTCTGAGTTTTGGTTCTCTTTGGTATTAATTTGACTATTACACTAATAAATAAAACTTTGTTTCATTGTGTTATGAAAACCAATCTGTTAAAGGTAAAACATCATTAAAATAATTCATAGTTTTCTTACTTTCAACAGTATTTAGAAGTGAGCTTATATTATCTTCATTCCAAAATAAGCTTGTTTCTTAAAATATTTATATATTGTTTTAATTCAGAACGTACTAGAATGGAAGGCTTCGAAACATGTAGAAGAACTTAAGATTCACTCAATGGATAACTTCATTTACCTGCTCCTTGAGAAAACCATGGATGGTGGCATTTGCAAGGAACATTCCATTTGAAGAATATAATTGCTTGAGTGGAATAGTTATCTCATGGCAGCTGGGAGAGAAGACTAAGGCGACGAAACACGTAAAAGAACTTAAGATTTACTCAATGGATAACTTCATTTACCTTATGGTGGCAGTAGCAAACAAATACCACAAGAATGCTTTAAATTAGGACACCGTTTTATACAAACAGACCAAAGATGGTGGAATATGCAAGTCAGTGGTAAATACTAACCATTAAATCAAGAATACTTCTAACAGACTGTAGCCACTGTCTACATAGTAGGAAACAAAGGTATTCTAATCACATTTTTCTTGCAAACAGTGCTATTAATTTAATTTTTCAATCAATTTCTAGGGTCGCTATCTTCCAGTCATAGAATGGGAAGAAAGGGCAGACAAAAGTATAAGAAAAGCACCAAAAGAATTGCTAAAGATAGTTTCTACCCCATTGGTCTGCATGCAACAAAGAAACGAGAGCAGAAAGAAATACAGGAACAGCTGGTTGAAGCAAATCTTGGTTTTTCAGAGCTAAAGAAAACACTAGCAAACACGAAATCCGAGGTAAGAATAAATCTTTCTTAAATCATGCAATAAATGGTAATTAGGTAATACAGTGTAAGTATGGGGGGAAAAGAATGCAAATCTGATGCCACATATATTTCAAAAAGTATAATATGTGGCGAACTGGCTTTACAATAATAAATTATGATTAGCATAGTGCCTTGTTTGATATGGACACATGATCAAGGAGATTTACACTGAAATTACGATTTTTTGGATGGTGATTAGTATGAAGAATCGGGACTCGGGGTGGTCAACCAAGGGTTTTGCTATAAATAGCATATCTATCATAATACACATTTATGATAGTAAAAAAAATATTGAAAAGAAATTGACTATAGTTGTGTGCAGTTAATAGATTAAAATTATTGCACAGTTGATTTATACAGGGAATATGTTTTAAGGTATTTAAAGAAAGCAACCATTCAGCCAATTACAAATAATAATTTCATGTAGATTCCTTGTATTGAAAAAATAATATTTCACAGATTGAAAGAGAAAAAAGGCAAATAGAAGATAGTAGACAGGAACATGATGCTTTACAGAGAAAGAGAAAGTCAGATGAAAATTTCTATGCACTTGCAAGGAAAAGAAAAAGGCTGAAACGTGTCAGAGTTCTCGAAACTAGATAATTCAAATTCGGAAAAGTTTGAAGTCCGAGAGTTCTCGAAACTAGATAATTCAAATTCAGAAAAGTTTGAAGTCCTTTTATCAGAAAGATCAGGCAGGAGAAGATGAAAAGAAACAATCGAGGCATGTGGTTAAGTACATGGTGCTAATAAAAAAAAACCCAACTCCTGCACTTGATGGGATGTGGAGTACTTTAATAAATGAAATTACACCAAAAAGGATTGAAAGTTACATTTGCACATCACACAAAGCTAAAATAAAAACCTTGCAAAATGTTGTCGAGAAAGAAGTTAGGAAATTTGAAGACGGTAAGGAAAACATTATCAGCAGTGTCAAGGTATTATGAGCGACTGTCTGTAAAAATCGACCAAAATCGACTTTTCGCGGCACAAGTGAAAAAATGGATTTCGCTCATATTTTGTTTATTGATATCCCTTAGTAAGAAATACATCCTGGTGTTTTTAGGTTCGAAAAATGTTCCTTGGTTCCCGAGAAATTTACTAAAATCGATTTCGGCCCTACACATCGAAAAAATGACCGCTAAGATCACGCAATTTAGTGTAAAAATAAGCGCATCGTACAGCTAAATCACTTATCTATATTTTTGGTCAGCATTTGTTATCGAAAAAATAGATATTCCTCTTCCTTTTGGTTGTATTTATTTTAGAATATTTGGCGTTTTAAGATCCGAAAAAAACTATTTACGAAGCTCATTATTTCCAAAGTTCACAAATGCAAATTAAGGCCTTAAAATACGGCCTATAAAAACTATGTGCTCTTTTTCCAAATCATAAAAATCTACACCAAGAGGATTATCTAATGTATTTCTATCAGAATCGAAAGAAAAATCTCTGGGCAAATAATTTTTACTGTTCCGTTGAGGACGCTTTTCTGTCCCTATTTGACGACAATTCGAAGATGCAAATTGTGGCCTCGTAATATCGGCGTAAAAATATATCGGCGTGACTTGAACCGACTTGAACTAATGAGATTCGAGTCACGCCGATCGAGTTAACGCAACAAGTTGTTTACAGTTGAAATAGTCGCCAAGAGGGATCGTAAAGAGACCCCAACGGAACAGTTTAGATGATTTGCCCAGAGAATTTTCTTTTGATTCTGATAGACATACATTAGATACTCCTGTGGGCATAGGTTAGAAATGATTTAGAGTCTCTGCACATATATTTTTACGCCGATATTACGAGACCACAATTTGCATCTTCGAATTGTCGTCAAATAGGGACAGAAAAGCGTCCTCAACGGAACAGTAAAATTGATTTGCCCAGAGATTTTTGTTTTGATTCTGATAGAAATACATTAGATAATCCTCTTGCTGTAGGTTTTTTTATGATTTGGAAAAAGAGCACATAGTTTTTATAGGCCGTATTTTAAGGCCTTAATTTGCATTTGTGAACTTTGGAAATAATGAGCTTCGTAAATAGTTTTTTTCGGATCTTAAAACGCCAAATATTCTAAATTAAATACAACCAAAAGGAAGAGGAATATCCATTTTTTCGATAAAAAATGCCGACTTAAAATATTAGAAAAGTGATTTAGCTGTACGATGCGCTTATTTTTACATTAAATTCCGTGATCTTAGCGGTCATTTTTTCGATGTGTAGGGCCGAAATCGATTTTTGTAAATTTCTCGGGAACCAAGTACAATTTTTCGAAACTAAACACCAGGATGTATTTCATACTAAAGGCTATCAATAAACAAAATATGAGCGAAATCCATTTTTTCACTTGTGCCAATACACACATCAAGAGTTTCCCGCTTTCGGTCGCGGCGCAATGGATTACGGGAAGGAAAGTGAGCACCAAATTCGAATGACCGCCATATTGAATATGAACTCTCGTCTTGTTTATCTCGTATGTTGCCATTTTTCTCTGTAAATAATACATCTAACTTGGAAAACGCAGTACTTCAAAACAGTCAAGATAGTCTTTATTCAGTTCATAATTTAACAGTTGAGTTAAAAGAAGTGATTTAGGCTTGTGACAAGGATATTGCGATGAGTTCGGAGGAGCTGACTTATGAGGAAGTTCAAACTTGGCGTGTTAATGCGCTAAAAATTTATTGCCGTAAGCGAAGCCTGAAAGTAAGTGGAATCAAGAATGAGTTGGTTGCTCGTGTGTTTGCAGCATCGGAGATGAGAATCCCCGTCCAGCCGACTGACGAAGATAGAGTCGCAACTACAAACAAAGAGAAAGCTCTATTGCTAGAGTGTTTTTTTTTTGTTTTTTTTTAAGATTTTTATTCAATTCGCAATTATACTAATTACAAAAGTAAACAAGTAAACTATTTATAAACTATAAATAAATAAGTAGATAAAAGAAACGAAAAGGAGAGAAAGAAGAAAGAAAAAAAAAGATAGGTTACATTACGGCATATGAAATAATCAGTTATAAGTCATATTTAATTTTTGCTCTTAATTAACAATTATTAAAAGCCTGATTGATTTTCTCCCACTTTTTTAAGTGAATAGGAAGTTTGTTACTGCTTTGGGCTAGCTGTTCTTCTATTTTTTTAGTGTTTTTAATTAACGATTTGAAGATCTCTATATTTGGCATAAGTTTTTTCATTTTGCAAAAAAATAAGCTTCTTTTTCCTAGGAGTATCAGTTGATTAACTAGGAGAAGGTCCTTGTCTATATTATACAAGCCGAAAATGATATTTGTAGATTCCGAAAGGTTTATTCTTATATCATATCTCTCTAGCCATTTTATGACTTCTAACCAAAACTGTTGCGTGTATCGGCAATTACATAATAAATGTTCGAGCGTTTCGTCTTCCCCACAACCAAATGTACACGATGCTGATTCACAGTACCCGAACTTCTTCAACTGAACATTCGTGTACATAATCCTATTAAGAATTTTGAATTGAAATTCCCTAGTTCACAATTGACTGGGCCGAGCCAGCGTTCATGGAGGACGCCTATTTCTGAGCTCCGTTATACGGGAGGAAAAATGCAAAATATAATGTAGGCAGAGGCTTCTATATCTAACTGTAAAGTTATAATGAAAGGAAGACAACACAAGAAAAGGGTAAGAGCATCCAGTTCTGATGAAGTACCCTATTGCTAGAGTTGAAGAGTGGAGCTTCATTGCCAGATCCCTCTACTCTAAATGACTGGCTTCGTGAAAGTGATGGCATTACATCTTGGCCTCCGATATTTTTTAAGTGATATTACTGTTTTTCTTATGGGAGATCACCCTGGAAAGGACGTGGCTTTGCATAAACGCGTATTAAATGAGTATAAAGAAGGAAAGGCCTACCGTCTTTATGAATCCAGTTAGCTGAAAGAGATTCTCTGGCACCCCATATCAACTGACTCAGAGATTGGTTTTCTTAAAGCCAAGTGTACACATTCAATGAAAATAAGCGACATACCACACACAGCCTGGGTCGCTGCTGACAAGAAATCTGGAAATATTGTTAGTGCTTATTGCTCTTGTGTTGCTGGGTAAGTGATGTAAGTTATGCACCTATCAATGCTATAATTAAAGTAAAATTCAAAATTTTCTGGGTTTAGTTTTAATTTCTGGTATTGGTGTTTTCATTACAGAATGAGCAGCTCGTGTATTCACTGCCTTGCTTTTTCGGTTGGAAGCTGCCAACAGAAATGGACTAACTAGCCCAGCCTGCACCTCAAAGGAGTGTGTTTGGACTATCCCTGCAGACAGAACAGTGGTGCAGCCCAAGCAAATTTGTGACATGGTCTGGAAAGCACCAAAATTTAACAAAGGTATAACCACTGTAAATGCTTTAAAAATCAGGAAGTGCAAGAAACACACACAAAATATATTATTTGCACTAATAAATTTGATTGTCGGGCTCTGGGTTAGTAATAATAATTGTAAACACATTGAATTAGACTGATTGCAATAAACCCATGCAATAGTTATTAGACTAAAATAGACAAAAGTACTCAATACATTTCCATTGTTTTCTCTTGTGTTTATTAAAACATTACACACTAACATTAAACTTTTATTGCACAGGTTTATTGCTATCATTCTATAATTCAACTTGAAACATTTTCAAGAATTTTATTGAGTATAATATTATTAAATCTTTTCTTTTTTTAGAGCCTAAGAGACCTACTGTTGACAGAAGACGCTCCCTTTTTGAGCCTGTAGAGAAAAAACATGCCATCCCTGAAAGAGAATGGCGGCAAACGCTCTACAAAGGTCTAAAAGATGTAGTACCAGAGTCTACTTTTGTTATGATGCAAAATGCTGAGCACATAGAATATGACTATAGGCCACTTTCAGTGCCTTCTGACAGTACTGTGCTGACTGCAGAACAAATAACGCAAATTGAGCAGGCTACGCTGGGACAGGCTAATAACCCTATGTGGCACAAGCATCGCAAGGGAAGAATTACTGCTTCAAATTTCTACAAAGTTAAGACGAAAGTTTAAAGTTTAAAAACTACTGGAAACAATGTCAGCTCTGAGAAACTTGTTGATAGTTTGATTGGTCAATCTGCACCATCAGAGAATGTGCCTGCATTAAAATATGGCAGGGAAATGGAACTCCATGCAAAGGAAGCATACATCAAGATATTTGAAGAAAATCATAAGGATACAAGCCATCGTGAATGTGGACTGTTTATTGATGAAACTAAACAATTTTTAGAAGCATCACCTGATTTACTGTTAGAATGTGTTTGTTGTGGAAAAGGAGTGCTCGAAATCAAATGTCCTTTTTCTGTTAAAAATGATATCCCCAAACCAGATAATTTAAAATACCTTGTAAGTATTAATGACGAAGTTACTTTGAAAACAAATCATCACTACTATGCACAAATTCAAGGCCAAATGGCCATTGCAAAGAGAGACTGGTGCCATTTTCTGGTTTATACTCAGAAGGGATACCATGTGGAGCGAATCGAACTAAACATGGATTACTGGCTCACACTGCAACACAGTTTAGAATGGTTTTATGTTAATCACTTGAAGCCAGGCATAAAGTCAAAGGAGCATAGTAGAATCCTACTCCCTTTCACAGAGCCCAGAAATGTGTAACAAAACAGTTCTGTCAATTCTGATTTCATATATGTATAAGGTTTATAAGAAATCTAAAATATTATAATCTAATTATCACATATATTATAATATACTTGTGTTACTGAAAGCCATCCTAATTGATTTAAGAGTAATATGGTCAAACTTCTTTGAACAATGTATAATGCGTTTATAATGATTATAAAAGAGTGCTTGCAAAAGCATGTTTGCCACAATTAGTCTAGACATACAAGAATATACATGTTCATTGAATGTCATGTTAGAATGTAGAATAGGCCCTTTGCAGCTTACAGTCATGTGCAGATATAACACTTGAATGACAAATGAGCTGAGCTGTAGATCCCATGGGATAAGTTGAACTGGAGAGCAAACAAACCTTTAGACACTGTTCTAGAAAAATCGATAATCTACAAAAGGGTTATAAAATATTATTTCAAACAGATTTCTATAATAACATTACTGTTTTTAAAAAATATTTTGAACTTTGATAAATTCAGATTTTTTTGCTCTCCAGTACAATCACATGATAGTAATGTTTCATTGCTTACATAAAGGTGGGTACAAATTACAAACTGCTGCACCAACAATCATAATATTGTCTAAGTTGTCCAAAAGAGAAATGGGCAGTTCCTGTTTAATTAGGCGAAATGTTTTTAACCGCCTTATTGCTTGCTCTACATATATCCTTAAGTTTGCAATTTCTTTGGTTTTTTTAACTTTAGCCTTACAGAATTGTTCCTGGCCACGCTTTCCAGGTGGTATATGGAGCTTTGCATGTCTCAGAAGCAATTCCTCTGTTATAGTAAACCCCCTGTCAGCCATGATCTCATCATAAGGTTCCAAAATATCATAAAAGCCTGATTCTCTGGTTAAATATACATCTGCTGTACGGCCTCCCCAAGCTTTCGATACAAAATTAAAAGCCCCATTGGGAGTTATAGACACCAATATCTTGGCAGTGTTGTGGTGTTTGTAATCTGACCAAGTAGCAGCTTTTAAAGCTGGGTCCCTAGGTGTTTCAATGAAGACTTCGGTGCAGTCAATGATGTGCCTCGTTTTAGAATAACCAGGCTTGTTGAATTTTTTTGGTAATGTTCTTCTATAAACCTCATATGATGGGTTGTACACCATGCACCCTAGTTCACTTGCCAAAAGTTTAATCCATGTAGTAAAAATGTTTGTCACTGTTGTAGCAGAGACAGCAAATCTTTGAGCTAAGTCAGCATTTGTCGAGCCAAGGCGAAGTTTCATCATTGTCATTAAAAATTCATCTTTTTGTGTAAGCACCCTTTTAGGACCAAATTTTTTTGGACTTTTCTTGAACTTCCTTCCCTTTAGTGTTGACTTTTTGGGCCCAGTCCAGTATCTAATCTTTTTACTCTCTCCTTGACCTTATCAAACAAAACATCAAATGCTGCTCTTGAGGGAATTCCAGTTAAAAGGTTTACTTGTTTATCAGTTTTCAAGTCTGAGTAAGTAAGTCCTTCCCTTTTTTTCTTAAGCTTCTTTTTGCAAATGTTGAGTTCATTCTCCAGTCTATCTAACTGATCTTTCAGTTGTTTTATTTCTTCATCTTTCTCTGCCAAATTCTGATTCTCAGACTGTGGCTCTGCTATAATAGCTGGATTACAGTTTTCGGTGCTGGAACTGCTGGAAACATTACTTCCTGTTGTGGTATTTGTGTTGGAATCACAGTCAATATAAGCCGGTATATCTTGATTCACTTCAGAAGAAGCTTCACTGCTTTTTTTCCTTGGTCTTTTTGCCTTCTTTACAGGGATGGCTGATCTTTCTAATGGTGCTTTGCGTTTTCCTCCCGTCGTTTGTTTGGCTTTGAAGTCGTATCCCAAATTTTCAGTTGGATCAGGATTTTCGTCTGTTGGTTTCCCATCAACAAAATGTTTGCTGCAAACTCGTGAATTATTCTTTGGCACCCAAACTTTCCCTTTCTTTATATTCCTATTGATAGCATTCGTCAATCGTTTCCGTCCCGCATTATTTTTCAGTTTAGAAGGGAAGGAAACCAGCTTGAACGGTGGCTCACAGTTACAAGTCTCTGTCAGGTTCAAACAACCATGAACATTACAGGTTTGCGTTGCCCATTTATTTAGCTTTTTCCCGCTGTTTGGGCAGCCAATAACAACACAATTGCGGTGCCCGAACCCCATACCTACAGAAGTAATAAAGATTTGAATCATTTAGATGGAGAACATTGAAAATGCTCGAAACTTTCTCATTATTTCTCCTTATATATTCGTGAAAAAGACATCAAGAACCGTATAAAGGATTGACTTACCAGTTGAGAGGTTGCTATCCGAAAATGTGAGCTATAAAGGACGTATTCAGATTGAAAACGGCAATATAACGAGATAAACAAGACGAGAGTTCATATTCAATATGGCGGCCATTCGGATTTGGTGCTCACTTTCCTTCCCGTAATGCATTGCGCCGCGACCAGAAGCGGGAAACTCTTGCTGCGTGTATGTTTGGTCGATTTTCACAGAAAGTCGCTCTTATATAGTGGAGGCCTTCTAAGTAAGGAGAAGTACAAATCTATTCGAACCAACCTTTCTTTTAACAATACATCCAAGAAGAGGCTTACCTTTATGGAAGGGGTTGGCTTACCTAAGCTAGTACCATATGATCGATTAGTGAAATTTATTTAGGCAGTTGATTTCAATGATAATGTGAAAATTATGGCAGCACTACAAGTGATGATGATGATGTTGTGCATGGAGCTTACCGTGAACTTGAAACATACCTTTTAGTTCTTGCGGAAATGTATGTTTCTATAGATCAAGCCCTTGGAGAAAGTTCATTTATCCATCACTTTGGAAGTGAAAAATATCATTTCAGACTTGCAGTTGGTGCAGATGGAGCCCCCTTTGGGAAAAATGATGAGGCGACAGCCTGGTTATTGTCCTTTTTAAATGTTGGAAGCAGAATTACCAGTCAGAATGAGAACTTTTTGATTGCTGGGGCAAACTGTAGTGAAGGTCATCCTTGTATGCAAAAGTATGCCAAAAAAATAATCCAAGAACTCAATCGCATTTCATGTAAGTCATATGAAATAAGTGGCTTCAGAGTAAAATTCTCCTTTGAACTTTTGCCCTGTGATATGAAGTGGTTGGCATTTGTCGCAGGAGAGCTAACAAATGCAGCACACTTTTTCTCTTCATTTGGAAATGTAAACCATGATGACAAGGCAACTGTAAATGCTTCTCTTGGGAGTGATGAACAATCCACATGGCATCCCTGGTCATATACCGAAAGGCTTGAGATCGCGACAAAGGTTCAGGGCAAGAAGCAAGAGTTAGACAAGACAAATTTGTGTGACTCAACAAAGCGAAAGAAAGTGCTAGAATGTATCAGATCTGAAAATTCTCGACAAGAGAGAGAACCACTTTTAGGAAGACTGATAGACTTTGCCTATGCTGAGCCATTGCATTTAGGCAATAATGGGCGGCAGTATTTACATAATTGTTTCCTTGAACTTGCCATAAATAAATCCAACATACCTTGTACTTGCACTAATGCCGCTGACCTTCCTGCAGACTGTCCTTTCAATCTTTATCTTACCTGCCTAAAAACTGAAGTAAATGCCACTCGCTTGGCCAAAACGGTGAACAAATGGTTTAGAGAAGGGAGAAAGCAGAAGTTTTTCTACAGATTCACAGGAAAGGAAACTAAAAACTAGGAAACTAATTAACACATATTAGCGTCACGAGTGGCTGCTTAAGTTTGAGCTCCTGATATTTTAGAATTTTATCTATGATTTTAGTAGTTTGTTTTTGGTTTTTACTCTTAGAACTTCTGTTCTAAGTTGTCCTACAGTGTAACTATGCTTTCTTACTCAAGAAACTTTTTGTTTTCTCACTGTTTTCGGTGGAAATGCTCTGCTGGCCTTCAAACTTCCCGCCAATGCTTGACAAATGGACATCATTACGGTCAATACCCACTTGATTCTGGAACTTGAAATCTTTTGGAATACTACGACCATTTAGAGGAAAACGTAGACGATCTAAAGCTGATATCCATCGGATAAAACCAATCCTTTCACGATCTACTCATGGAAAATTAAATATTCAAGATTCGTCCCCTCATTCACCTTGGCTGAACAACGTTCACAAACACAACCTTTGCAAACATTTAAACAATCCTCGCCGAAAAGGGAATCTTTGGATTCCTCTTCGTTTGCCTCTAGTTAAACAGGTTAGTCGATCTGCGAAATTATGTTTGCTAAATTCAAGATCTGTTTGTAATAAAGCAACAGTTGTGAATGATTTTATAATTGAAAGTAAAATTGATATTCTTTGCTTAACTGAAACATGGTTGAAATGCAATAATCAACAAATAATTAATGAACTTACGCCTAAAGGTTACTTTTTTCAACATATTCCAAGAAAATGGAAGAGGTGGTGGGAGTTGGAATTTTACACAAAAAGTCT
The DNA here is from genome assembly GCA_964019055.1 of Anthopleura xanthogrammica. NCBI lineage: Eukaryota > Metazoa > Cnidaria > Anthozoa > Actiniaria > Actiniidae > Anthopleura > Anthopleura xanthogrammica. The sequence goes on along the minus strand of OZ025207.1, from coordinate 17,289,352 downwards.
TTAAAACTTACTAAGATTTCTTTCAACAAATACAAATCTTTTGAAGCCATGGGGATGTTTGTCAAATCATCATCTGCGAATATTTCTCTTTTCTTGATTTACAAACCCCCACCATCAAACCGTAATAATTTTTCTAATACCATGTTTTTTGAGGAACTTACACTTTTTCTAGAACAGTTTTCAACTGTTTCTAGCTCTTTGCTTTTGTTGGGAGACTTTAACTTTCATATAGAAGATCCCGGTATTTCTGCAGCTGTTAGGTTCTTAAAACTTCTTGAAATGTTTAACCTAAAACAGCATGTTAAACATCCTACTTACAATAATAAACATATTCTCGATCTGGTGATCACTAGAACAGGAGATAATGTGATCAATAACATCTCTGTCTCTGATCCTGTCATTTCTGATCATGATCCTGTTTTTGGTGATCTTATGATTGCTAAACCACCTTTTCAGCAAATGGTCTCTAAATGCCGTAACTACAAAGCTATCAACGAAGATCAATTTTCACTTGACGTTTCTAAATCATCTCTAGTGACATCTCCATCTAATGATATAGACGAACTTGTACAGCAGTATGATTCTGTACTCACTTCAATCCTTAACACTCATGCTACATCTAAGGAACGCATTATCACACTGCGTCCTTCTACACCTTGGTACTCACCAGAAATAAAAGCTGAAAAAATCAAACGACGAAAGCTAGAAAAATCATGGCGGCGTTCGCGTTTAACTGTCAACAGGGAGCTCTATGTACAACAGTGCGAGGTCGTTAAGAAATTGATCAAGAGATCTAAAGATGAATTTTTTGCCAATCTTATAAATGAACAACAGGCTAATCAAAAGGTACTTTTTTCTACTTTTGAGAGGATGGTCCACAAGAATGCAGATAAGATCTATCCTTCTGCCAACTCACCTGGTCATCTTGCCAACAAGTTTGCTGACTTTTTCATTGATGAAATTAAAGGAATTCAGACTAAATTCAATGATATTACCTCTGCACCGGTCTTTCAATCTGCAACAATAAATAGCTATCTCAATTCTTTTTATGAAATTTCCTCTGAGGATCTTTCTAAACTACTTCTCCCCTTGGTGACTAAATCTTCTGATCTTGATCCTCTTCCGGGCAAAATCCTGAAGAATTGCATTCACCTTTTAATTCCTACCATTACCAAAATTGTAAATTTGTCTTTAGTCTCTGGAACTATGCCATCTAAGTTAAAGCAAGCTTTGATCAGACCGTTGCTTAAAAAGCAAACCTTGTCCCCCGAAGAGTTTTCAAGCTTTAGACCGATCTCAAATTTAAAATTTTTATCTAAACTAATTGAAAAGGTTGGTGCCTCTAAATTGACTGAACATCTTGAGAATAACAATCTTCATGTCAGTCTTCAGTCTGCTTACAAAAAACATCACAGTGTTGAGACAGCTCTCTTGAAGGTGCACAATGATATCCTGTGTAAGGTCGTGGATTAGTGGTTTTTGTGGAAGTCGTTGCCCTAATTCTTGGTTTGTCTGTGCTAGTGTAATGAGGCAGTTTTCATTTAAAATGCCTTCCAGGCAATCCCTCATTTCATCGTCAACTCGAACATTGTTTGCCCCTCCTTGCGGTCTTTCTGCAATCCTCCCTTCTCGCACGTATCTCACAACTATACCTCTTGTCGTGGATCTGTTCACTCCTATAGTAGCGGAAATTAAATAATCTTCGTTGTCATCTTCAAACGCACAGATAATTCTTTGTCGTTGGTCAATTGATATTCTGTTTCTTGGCGGCATCGTATATATCTGTTAGTTCCTGTAGTGTTTGTTCAAAATTCTTCTTCCTTTTATATCTGCTTCGGGAAATTATTATGCAACGTGATATTTAAATGATAATATTATTTTGATCTTAGTGGAATTTTTCACATTTTACGATATTTACTAATGAACATTTTTTCCTTCTTATTGTATATTCGAAGCACTCCAATGATTGTTTTTTCACGTTATTGATTGTTCATTTGCAACGAGTGATTGTACGAAGATGCAATTGATTGTTCATCTCTATGTAAACTGCGTTAATGAATTTCTGTTATTTAGGAATGTCAGATGAAGCAATTGATTTTTTTTGGGCGTTCTTGATTGTCCTAACTGCTAAAGTATTCCATTGTACAAATTCCCTACCGAGCATTCTGTAAGGTTGAGCGAACATGTACTTAAATTCAGCTTCCTCGCCAAGAGTATGTCTTTTGATAACTGCTCTTGACAACTGAAGTACTTCAGACGTTATTTTGTTGGCGATATCCTTTTCTGATGGAGTTCTGCCTACGTTAATGTACTCGTTTGTTATTTCATGCATTTTTTCGATGAAGGCCGCCATCTTGAAAACGAATGATATGAAGCGGAATACTGCAGATATGAGCGCAGGCGCATATTCGTTGAGATGGCCGAATTTGACTCCCTGAGAGCCCAGCGTGATAATAAGACGTGCAGCAGCATTTTGAACATTTTGCAGTTGTAGTCCAGGAGCATATGTCACAAAATAGGGTTCCGTGGGAATTTTGTGATTAAAGCAAGCAACAAGTCTAGTTATGTTCAGGGGACCTCATTTAACAAGAAAAGTGATGTTGCCAAGTTTGCAACCTGCACGGAGCCTTTTAAGGGGGGTTTTTGGAAAATGACGTTTTTCACTAAGCATGAAAACGAGGCTCTATATTAAAACTCGAGATATCTCTGAAGTTTGGGCCTCAAGCCTCGGGAAACTTACAGGATAAGTTAACAATCATCTAACTGGCCAATTGGATGTCACGTGACAGTATTAGCATGAAATCGAGGCTGGCCATATAATTTCAAAAATTCCAAAAATTCCAAAATTTCGTGTGTAATTGTACTTTATATGTGATTATAAGCGATGGCTTGACAAGGGCAACCTAGAATGGAGTACCACAAGTGACTTTACGCTATGTCCATGAGAAAATAAGGGCAATTAACTTTAATTCAATAAAAAAAGCTGAAAACCACAGGGAGCCCAATTCTGAGAAATTCTGATAATCTACTTTTGCGTTTTATTTCCTTATTTCTACAATGCAATTGCTGACTTCTAGTTGCTTCTAAGTTTCTTTACTTATCTTATTTACATATGTACTACTACTGGCGTTAGCAAGTGATTCGTTTTTTTTTTTAAACACGGGGAAATTTCAAAATGACCACTTCATGCCATTTCGTTTTCTGAATCGTCAGAGTCAGAGTCCGAGTCTGAGATCTCGTCTATAAGCTCCTCATCATCTTCTCTTGTCATGTTCTCGCATTCAGTTTCATCACTGTCACAGCAACCACAAAGGTCGGTGCAATTTAGCCCAGCCTTCATGCATCGGCAGCGATTGTTTGTGCACCTATCCTTGGAGCATCCACACTTTACCAGATGGATGATGGCATCCGGGGCCGGCGACAGTGTGGTCATCACAGGTACCCATCTCTCGTTTTGCCACGTCCATCCGTACCTTCCAGGTGATGGTAGCTCTACAATAGCGATGTTATCATGATTCCATACCAGCAGCTGGTAGTGGGCGTGAAGGATGGCCTGTTTGAGGGCAGCTGACGTGGGCGGTAGCTTTTCAGACCGCGCTTGTTTTTTCTTGAAAAGCCACCATCTGAGCTCCTTGACACTTGTGATTTCCGTTTTTGGCAAGAAAAACTGACAGACAAGTTTCTCAATCGCAATCTCTGTCTCTGCGTTGGGGAGTTCACTTGTCCCGAGGCATGATATGGCGGAGATCACTTCTTCACTTGCTTCATTAAATGCTTCCCAGCATTTGGACTTTCCTTTAGTAGCAAATGACCCTGTATTGTCTGCTCCTGTCAGAGCATGGAAGGCGGGAAGTGCAGCTGTCTTAACGGGACCAAGTGCATGGACTATTGGCTGTAGCAAGATCTCACGGTGGTTCTGTCCTTTGCCAGTAACAAAGACCGTTTTCTGGCAAAGTTCTGGGTAACGCCTTAGAGCCAGTATAAATACATCCGTATCTGGAGAATGTATGCGGATTTCCGTTGCACCATTGATAGTGGCGTCAAGCGCATGCAGAATAATCTTAGTGTCTGCTTCCTCATGATTGCTCTTGAGATATGTCATATCCTTATGGGTTCCTTTGCACTCACAACCCCATGCGACTACTATCCGGCGTCTACTCCTTGCTGCTTGCTCAAGGGCTCTCTTTGCCAAATATTCCGCCAAATCTTTCTTTGTGTTTGCATGGGAAAGAAGCTTCTTCATCGGTAACGAGGTCCCCTGAACATAACTAGACTTGTTGCTTGCTTTAATCACAAAATTCCCACGGAACCCTATTTTGTGACATATGCTCCTGGACTACAACTGCAAAATGTTCAAAATGCTGCTGCACGTCTTATTATCACGCTGGGCTCTCAGGGAGTCAAATTCGGCCATCTCAACGAATATGCGCCTGCGCTCATATCTGCAGTATTCCGCTTCATATCATTCGTTTTCAAGATGGCGGCCTTCATCGAAAAAATGCATGAAATAACAAACGAGTACATTAACGTAGGCAGAACTCCATCAGAAAAGGATATCGCCAACAAAATAACGTCTGAAGTACTTCAGTTGTCAAGAGCAGGTGCACAAACAATCGCTGCCGATGCATGAAGGCTGGGCTAAATTGCACCGACCTTTGTGGTTGCTGTGACAGTGATGAAACTGAATGCGAGAACATGACAAGAGAAGATGATGAGGAGCTTATAGACGAGATCTCAGACTCGGACTCTGACTCTGACGATTCAGAAAACGAAATGGCATGAAGTGGTCATTTTGAAATTTCCCCGTGTTTAAAAAAAAAAACGAATCACTTGCTAACGCCAGTAGTAGTACATATGTAAATAAGATAAGTAAAGAAACTTAGAAGCAACTAGAAGTCAGCAATTGCATTGTAGAAATAAGGAAATAAAACGCAAAAGTAGATTATCAGAATTTCTCAGAATTGGGCTCCCTGTGGTTTTCAGCTTTTTTTATTGAATTAAAGTTAATTGCCCTTATTTTCTCATGGACATAGCGTAAAGTCACTTGTGGTACTCCATTCTAGGTTGCCCTTGTCAAGCCATCGCTTATAATCACATATAAAGTACAATTACACACGAAATTTTGGAATTTTTGGAATTTTTGAAATTATATGGCCAGCCTCGATTTCATGCTAATACTGTCACGTGACATCCAATTGGCCAGTTAGATGATTGTTAACTTATCCTGTAAGTTTCCCGAGGCTTGAGGCCCAAACTTCAGAGATATCTCGAGTTTTAATATAGAGCCTCGTTTTCATGCTTAGTGAAAAACGTCATTTTCCAAAAACCCCCCTTAAAAGGCTCCGTGCAGGTTGCAAACTTGGCAACATCACTTTTCTTGTTATTTGAGGTCCTCTGAACATAACTAGACTAGTTGCTTGCTTTAATCATAAAATTCCCACGGGATGACACATGCTCCTGGACTATTGGTCAATTAAGAATTTAGGCAATCCGTATAATAAAGACTTGCAGTTGTCCAATTTTGAAGTAATGATTAACTATTGTTATAATAACATGTATAGCATCAACACTGGTCAACCACTACAACTGCAATATTGATTAGTGCACACACAACACCAATATACCGTGTGTGACTGTGGCAGCCAGATGCGGAAAAAAATTGAAATCCGTAGTGGTTATTGTGAGAACATCCCATCCCGTTCAGCCAAACTTTACCCATCCCTTGTCCATACAACAACGGTCCAACAGTTTTTGTAAAACCCAGTTTACGACATGCAGCCTTGGCTTCTCTCATCTCCAAGTAATCCCAGCTATCATAATGACTCACTTTTCCCCATTGACCGTGTTCAAGAAAAAGAAAAAAAGTCTCTTCTTTCAAGCTCATGAAAAGTAAAGTTGAATAAACGTTTCAGGTCGACAATGTTCCACAATGTATGTGGTAAATCTACAAACATTAATTCTTTTTCCCTAATTTTCTGATGTCTGATGCTTATTACATGGAATGCTCATGTGCATGCTCAACTATGATAATAATAATAATATTAATAATAATAATAATAATAATAATAATAATAATAATAATATCAATATTAATAATAATAATAATAATAATAAAATTAATTATAACCACTATTTATTGAATCCATATATAATAATAATAAAAATCTCAATGCTTTTACAAGATATTGGAAACATGGTACTTAATACTGAATACTGAAAAACTAATACTTAATCCTAATGCTAATACTTAAAACTGAAACTTATTACTAATATGTATTTTATATAGAATTAAAAAAAAAAGGAAAAAATTGTATAAAAAGAAAAATTTATATCACTATTTATATTATTATTCATATAATAATAATAACATAATAAATTACTAAAACAATGATATACTGACTATTTATAAAATATTTGCTTCATGGTTGTTTAATCTAAAATCCCCTAAAATGTTTTTATTTCGAAAAGGGGTTCTTGACCCTCTTATGCACAGATGGACAGTTCTTAAAATGTTAAAGTTCAAAATAGTTCTTATCCAAGTGATAACGCTTGCGTAGTCCTTTCCTGATTTCGTTGCTAGTAGGTTGGCCAGGTTCCGTAAAAATATTTGGCTTTTGGTGCCCATTCCTCCATTTGTTCCAAATATTAGCGGCGTGAATGTTCCCATTTCGACGTTTAGGACTCTCTGCTGGTATTTTCTTTTCTTTTCTTGCTCTTTTTCCTTAAACATACTTGATGTGCTCGTTCTGCTTGCTCGCGGAGTTCACATGCGTCACTCTTATGTCAAAAAATGCAGTGACTCCACGAGACCAGAACCCTTCAGCCTTGATATCTAAGCGTGCATGATAAATTTTATTTTTTTAAATAATAATAATTTAATCTCTATTTCTATAATGTACAAATACAACTACTAACTGGAAAAATCTAAGGTAAGTATTTTAATAAAAATTTAAAAAAACTAAGAAAACCGTGAACACCTAAAATATGCCTGGAATGTTTATGTGTTTGATCACAGCGCGGGCACGCAAAGTATTTTCCCGTTTAAAAGTTTCAAACTTCATATTTTAGTTTTATTCTCGTGAAATTAGAGATTTCTATTCGAGACAGACGGATACACGAGAGAAGGATTCAAAACAAACTCTTTTCATGGTGGTTGGAAATATCTTTTTTAAAAGTAACGGTCTAAATAAACATTCCAGACATATTTTAGGTGTTCACAGTTTTCTTAGTTTGACTGTAAGAAAAGCAGTGAGGAAATAAATATCCTTTGGGAAAAGCCCATGCTTAATGCCCAAGTTAAACATCTAAATATAAAGCTTTCTTTTTGATTCCTTAATCACCCTTTGTATTTTTTCCTATTATCATTATAATTTTTGTCTTACATATTCATTGTATGCTTTCGTTTTTGTCATTAGATCACTGATGATGGCGGACGTTTCTGCCGAAACATGTCTGTAAAATTGAAGTCTGTGGTTTTTTTTTTTCTTAATTATTAATTATTATTAATTGTCAGTGTTTTCGCTTTTTAGTTTATCTTGGACATCTCGTATTTTTTTCCAAAGTTGTGTACGTTTTAGTAGCTTCTATCATAGTTTAAACCAACATTGCTTAGGCTTTTGGTTCCGCATTGTTGTGTGAATATGTTTGAAATTTTTCAATAAAGTTGTCCATAATAATAATAATAATAATAATAATAATAATAATAACAACAATGATAATAATAATAATAATAATAATACCATAATAATAATAATAATATTAATAATAATACCATAATAATAATAATAATCTGTTCTAAAAACTGTCCCGTGCATACATGAAGAAACGAAAACGACCTTGATGAGTGAAGGAAAGGCAATTGAGGTAGAGCAACCAAGCCCCAAACTGATCACAGATTTCCTAACAACAGCTGTAAATAACCACCTCAAGAAAGAAGTCCAAGACCAAAAGTGGCTTGGTGCACTCACATTGCTACAGTTTGAAGAGAAAAATATTTCAACTGACAATTATGCAGTGTTGCAGAAATGCAAAAACATTCCAGATGTAGTATATAATGTGAACACTAGTATACAACAACAATTATTGCCTACCACTGTATACCAGAAATACGAGCTACAACAACCAATTAATGACACTAACTGTAAAATGTGCAAACATGTACAGGAATCATTAAACCACGTAGTGTGTGGATGCTGAAGAATAGCTCAAAATCTTTACAAATCATGACACGATAAAATGTTAGGACCATCACTATATTCTTTATTTGTTTGGTTTTCACAATGACCACTCAATACCGTGGTATGAGCAACGTGTGCCAACAGTAGTCACAGAAAAAGAAAAAGCCAAAATTATGTGGGATATATAATTCTACCTTCAAAGAACCCCAGAAAACAACGCCAACAAAATTGACATGGCAATTAACGACAAAAAAGAAAAAATGGTTACTCCTAGAAGGAACAGTGTGTATGGTTGGAAAGATAGCTGAAAGAAACAATCACAAACAAGAAAAGCATCGAGAGCTACGAAAAGAAAACTTTACACCAAGCACGAAATCATTCAAGTCAACTTGGTGTTTGACTTCCTAAGGAACTATCACCAAGATTTAAAGAAAGAAGTGCAAGATCACATCACCTCAAACAGCCTGAAGGAAAAAAACTATCTTTTACTAAAAAGCCAAAAGTTGATCATCTCCTAAAACGCTGAAATCATTAAACCATTTTATACCTATACTAAGTAAGATGAACCAAGATTGAATTAAGGAATAAGGAATTAGAAACGACAAATAAGGAATATAAGAAATAAGCCTGGAAAATAAAATCTATGTAATAAATCACAACTTAGCTTAGGCCAATAGCCCGCAAAGTTGCATGAAAAAAGTTCAAAGAATTCAATAAAATGTCAATAATAAATTTATTTATATAGCGCTCATGTCTTGGATTCTAGGCGCTTTACAAAATTATTAAGTGATTTACATCCTTAAAAAAATGACTCTAGCTAAATATAGCCTCCTGATATATAACTTCCAGATGGTATCTTCCCCACACAGGTGAAAAAGAAGAATGTACATGATGGAATACTTATGCGAGTCAGGATCATCAACTCACTAGGTTCATTAGTTGTCCAAGCAACGAAAGCTAATGTAATCTAGAAACTGTATCAAACAAAATTAGATGGCTACAGTAGTAGACCAGCTGGCTATTGATGCCCTAATGACTCGAGGATTAACAAGCAGAAAGAATATAATTAACATCAATTGCTGATTAAAGGATATTAGTGAAAATTAACAAGAATAGGTAACACATCCATGCACCACGGAGCAGCCCCCCTTTTTTACGACAAAAAAATACGAATTAAAATAAAAACTTTTTTTCCCCGAAATGTGATAAAGAATTAGTTGCTGTTTAGTCCCTATCAATAAAAATTCAGTTTTATCATCATTAGTCATTAATTTATCTTTAATCATCCAATTTCTTATGTCATCAATGCATGTATTCCTAGCACGGATAGCTTAATCCTGATTAGTAGTATCATCTGGTTTAAAAATTATAGTTGAGTTTTATCAACAAGACAGTGTGCATTAGGAATATGATTTTCCACAACTTTAAAGAGTTGCGATCCATTAATAATTAATAAAAGACATCCCAAACAAGAACCTGCGCAACACCAGAATCCAAATCAAAATTGCGTGATAGTGTTCCCTGCACAGCAATGCGCTTACTTCTATCACAAGTAAGACTTGAACCAATCAAGAGCATTTGCGCATATACCAACTTCCGTGTCAGCTCTTCTTCAGTAATACTTGGTGGTTAACAGTGTCAAATGCTGCACTTAAGTCTAGTAGCACCAGCAGTGTTAAAAATTGGATATAATGTAGATTTCTAGAAGTTCTTTCATTTACATCTACATCTACATCTTTATTAGTTGATAAAAATTGTAAAATATCACATCAACTGTACATATTATGTTTATATAATAAGATAAATAATTAATAATTGAGAAGTTACAATGAGTAATAAAAATAATAATAGAGCAAACGCATTAAAACCATTGAAACAAATGCAAAACAAGACACAAACAAGTAGTAGCCATGTAGTGACAATTAGTCACTATAACTCATCCAGAGACGTTAACTTGCTTGATATGAAGAAATAAATTCCAAAAGTAATTAAATAGAGCAGATAAATGGAAAAAAACTAGAGCTTAGATCTAAGTGTGCTGTCCAGTGAGGCGCTTCCAAGACTTCAAGCATAATATATTTAATATATTCAAGCATTTATATTTAAGCATAATAAAAGTATAGCGTCCTGTGCAGAATTTGAGGGTTTTGCCCTGTGTAAACGTGTTTGGTTCCTCAATGAAATTTCCTATTTTATTTAGCGGTTTTTGGGCGCGCACATCGTGGGCTCAAAACGAGCGTTCAAAAGTAGGCAAATATTTTTCTCAGTAACATTTAGTTTCATGAAGTCAAGGCAGTTTGAAGATAATACGGTTTCTTATTAGGCTGCCTTACCATCAGATATTAGTAAAATAATATATTTATCAACAATTGTAAAATTATATTTAATACTCTTGTTCATATACAACTTTATAATTATATGTTATTGTATATATTGTAATTTATTGTAATATATTGTAATTTATTATTGTAATAATAAATTTAACTTTATTAGACACAGAATTCAGAAAGATTATTAGAAACTTATTTACACTGAAGCTGTGTATAAAATAAATAATAATAATAAATATCTTGAGCAAATTAAACATAATATTGAATATATATAAGAATAAGAATAATACTTAATTACTAAAATTGAAATCTATCAAAATACAAATAATAAAATTGAATATATACACAAATAAAAATGATTAATATTAAATATGTAAGACTAGTGAATGACAAGGGGCTTGCGGCTTACATGAAAAAAAAAACCAAAGAGAGACCAAGTCTCACCTCCAATCATGGGCACTACGTATACCACCAATCCGATACATTTTAATTGACTTTTGATGGTTTGAATAAAAGCAAATCAAATATAAAATCAAGATCACATGTTAATGAACTATGATCAGAAAGATAGTAGTCAGTCACAGGAACACTTGCAAAAACAGAGTCACATTATGGACGATAAATAACAATAATTCTCAATTTGTAGGACCCATATTCTACAATCCATTCAGAAAATTCAAAGGATTTCCGCTCGCCAGCATCAATTTTATTTGCACTCATATTTTCCCTGAATAACAGAGCAGTTTCACCACCAGTGCGTCCTAATCGTGGATGGTCAAATAGTTTGTATATCCTGGTGGAGTGATGTCATTCCTGATGTGTGGTGTAATCATCATTAAGCCAAGTCTCGGTGACTGTTAAAATATCTGCTCGAGAAAACTTGACGTAGCAAACAAAGTCGGCTGATTTATTCGTAAGTGATCTTGTATTCAGGCTACAAACTATCAAATAGTTTTCTGCATGGTGTCTTTGTTTAGAAACAATAGGAACATCAACAAGCATTGGAGAAATAGAACTGCTGTTCAAGTGATAAAAACGAGGACGGTTCGAACCGGAATCTTTGGGTGACCAGCTCTACGTCCTCGATGTCTTAGAATAACATTTAACTTCAATACAGGAATAGTCGATGGATCCAAAGTACAATTAAAACAACGACGAATACTAAGCAATTATTGGACGAGGTTGAGCAAAATATCGTGATTTGTAAGTGATCGAAGGCAAAGGCAAATAATTGCTTGCAAGACCCAAACAACTATATTTTGAGATAACCGAGAAAAATGGTTTAGACTGGGATAAGAACGTGCTCTGAGTCGTATAGAGGAAAAATATCAAATTGGGATCAGAGCTCGAAAACTCTTACTGTATAATTTGTGTATAATAAAGTGCAAATATCAAGGAAGTTTTTCAAATGTGCATTACAACAATTAAAATACACTACAATAAAAAATATATGGCTTTTTAAAAAACTATTCAAAAATTAAGTAATCATTAAACTAAAAAGAAAAACATGTTTAATTCACTGTTGGGAGGGATTGTGTGAAATATATGTGAAAAGTATGTGAAAGACATGTGAAAAATTTCACATAGTTTTTCACATGGGGAACATGTGAAAAACATGTGAAAGTATCATGTGAAAACCATGTGAAACGATGTAGTCCTTTTCACATGGTAAAAATGTGTGAAATTCGTGTGAAATATTTTGGCACAAAAATCACAAAACCATGTGAAAAATACCAGTAAACCATATGAAATACATGTGAAATCGCAAAGGCAAAAGATCACATAATTGCATGTGAAAACTATGTGAAAATACAAGGGTACCATGTGAAATGTTACGATGCGTGTGACTTCGGGTAGTACTGATGTGATTAATTATAACAAGCTGAGTCTCAAAATTTATAAATATATAAGTAAAGACATCTAGATGTTCAAACTGTAACCATTTAATATTTTCTCAAAGTAATAGCTTTAAGGCAGGCAGAATATATTGCAAAGGGTAGCAAAGGCCTTCTTCATGGTGAAAGTAACCTGTAAAAATTAAAAGAAATAGCAGAATTTATTTTACTAGTATCTGAACAAAAGGTTTGTGCACATTTATGGAAAATTAAGAGCGGATGCCCGTAACAGTCGAGAATCTCAAGTCAGATGAATAAATTCGAATTTTTTTTTATTTCACCAAATGATCCCATTTAGTGTTCTTATCATGGGAAAAATACTGAAAAGTTGATGCGAATTTTTTTTCTGGCGATCTTTACGAAATTTTGGTTTGGCGGTAAATTAGCCGATTTTCACACCCGAACTGACTGATTTATAAGCTTACTTTGTGGTACTGCTGACGGCTAAATATAAAACCGATTAATCTAATATTTCTCTCACATATTAAGACACTCTTAAAGTTTGATTTTGCATTAGAAGTTTGTTTTTAAGTTGGCTATTTATTTTTTTATAGTTTTTTTTGTGAACCCCATTTTCGTGGTCTTGAAAAACATGCGAAAATTGGCTAAGTTTAACGGCCAAAAACCTTTCCTGGTACCTAAAACTTGGAGACAAAAATTACAGTCAGCCAAAGCCTGGTTATTGTTTGTCATCTCACAGAAGTTTCATGCTTGGACTCGAAGTGGTTTGGTGTTGACAAACCAAAGTTTGAAGTGAAGTGTATCCGGCTAAAGGGTCACGCCAACCGAAGCGTTACGCTTAACGCGTCTATAGTACATCGAAGAAATTACATTCAAAAGGTTCCCTCGACTTGAATTTTATTGGCTCATGATCTTAAATACAAAGAATGTATTTTGAAATGCATATACGGCATTTCCGCTTTTTAAAGTGAGTCGGAAACCGGAGTAATATTAAAAGCCGATTAGACGAATTTCATGTCAAACTAGTACAGATGTAAACAAATAAGCCGACATGTACAATAGTTGAATGGTAACTATTTTTTGTGGATTTAACATGAGCACTCTTCTAAAATTGATCGTATCTGTCTTTTATAGAGGTTTTAATTCTGTATGCACTCAAATAATTAGAACTGAAGCGATTATTAGTATACCATATGATAATATTGTGTGACATCCATTGTCGTCTATATATAGTACATGTGTACAAGGTAATGGTCTGTATTGGTCTGTAATGCTACTTGTTAATAATGTCACTTTAACTATGAATCTTGTATGATTCATTCAATGCATTCATTCAAGATTGCATATAATATCTGTGTTAATATCTGATAATCTGCTGACCAAGTAGCTGTTGGTTTCATTGTGTGTTCAAGGTTCAACACTAGCACTCAGCATGACAAATCACAAATGTGCCATATCACGTGAACATTGTAATAAAATGTTAAACTAGAAAAATCTCAATTTACTTTTATAACTGTTTTGTTATTATTTTTAAATAATTTTTTTTTTTGCGATGACATATACGGTGGTTTATAAAGGACATGAGATAATTTTCTAAAAAGTGAGATAATTTTTCTTAAAGAGTGAGATAATTTTCTAAAAAGTGAGATAATTTTTCTTAAAGAGTGAGATAATTTTTCTTAAAAAGTGAGATAATTTTTCTAAAAAGTGAGATAATTTTTGTAAAACTACGAGATAATTTTTCTTAAAGAGTAAGATATTTTTTCTAAAAAGTGAGATAATTTTTATCTTAAACTGTGATCAGTTCGAGACAAAACGTCTCGCCTCTAGACGTGGACTTAGTGGGCCGTCAATCAAAGACATTTCAATGGATTTCCATGAACTTCGCTTCTCAGAAAATTCACTTTTTAGAAAATTATCTCACTCTTTAAGAAGTCCAATGCACGAACCGCACGATGCCATCTTACTAGTGATCACCTACCTCACTAGACAACTCGGTTATAGTGAAGGTGCACTTGCGTAAGTACAAACATTGCACAAGCTGGACTAAAAAAAACTAATTGATCCAATTATAAACAGGAGACAATACCCTGGACATTTTGTTGCAGTTGTTACAAATAATCCCGCTTCCGACACCTATATCTACGGTGGCTTATCCACGTTTTTGCAGTTTAAATTGAAGTATAAGATTCAAGGAAAATTCATTTTTGGACTCGGGAATTCCACGTTTGAATTTCACTCGAAAAATCAATATCGCACTCATCGCTCCGCGGACTCCGCGATTCGTGCGATCAGTTGATTTCTCTCGTGAAATTCAACGTGGAATTCCCTCGTCCTCCAATGAATTTACCTATAGAATCAGTGACAGGTTGTGGCAATTCTACTTTTTTGTAAAATTGTGAATTCAGAAACTAAAAATCCCAATAAATTCAGATTTTAGAATTTTTTCTCACAGTCACGTGACATTTAGGCGGGAAATGATAATTTAGAATCGGCGGGAAATAAAACGGTTAGCCTATTAATATTAATATTGATTAGTAATAAACATATGATGACATCTTTCGGCATAGTTTGTCAATTTATTGAATTAATCAATTAATATTAATATAGTAAGTGGCTAGTACGATAGAAAAGGGTAGCTTTTGTTACTCAGGTTTTTCACCTCGCACAAGGGCAATAAAGGTACCTTTTTATCCGCTTTTCGGATTTCTTTCAAAAGGTGAAACTTAAAAAAAGGTGGGAAATTTCATCACATCCATTAAAGAGATTGTGCATTAAGTTTCCTATCTTTTTATGGAATAAAAAGGTACCTTTTCCCATCATTGGAATTTATTCTTAAAATCTTTAAAAAAGGTAGGAATATTGGCGTTGTGAAAAAGAGAAAAAATTCTAAAACCTGAATTTATTGGGATTTTTAGTTTCTGAATTCACGATTTTACAAAAAAGTAGAATTGCCACAACCTGTCACTGATTCTATAGACCCAAAAAGGCCTGAAGTGTTTTCCGCACTTAACGTCACAGTTCCATTTCTTTCAAACTCAAGATAAATATGACGTCAAGTGCGAAAAACACAACACTTTGCCAAGGGTCTAGATCTGTACAGTGTTTTGTTACTATCAGTGCACTTTGCAGTGCATAAAAGCAAGTGGCCCTTAAAAACCCTAGTTATGAGAAAACTCACAGCTCTAACTATTCACTGATAGTCACTTCGCCTTCAGCGAATAATGGTTTCGGTAAATATATAACAGTGTCTCAATTCTTGCCACTTTTTATTGCAATTTTGATAAGAGAGCAATTACTCAAGGTTTAATAGAATGGTTTTCATCACACTTTAGGTTCTTTTGTATTGTACCACGTGTACTCTAATATGTACTATATCAAAAGCAACTATAAAAAAATATTGTATTGTACAGGATGCATATCAAAGTTTATGGAAATGGAGGTACAAATCCGATTTCACTTGTCTACAGTACTGAACACTTATAATTCTAATTATTTAGCTTTATCATGCCATCAGTAGAGCTGTACATATGTACTATATATAGACGACAATGGATGTCACACAATATTATCATATGGTATACTAATAATTGCTTCAGTTCTAATTATTTGAGTGCATACAGAATTAAAACCTCTATAAAAGACAGATACGATCAATTTTAGAAGAGTGCTAATGTTAAATCCACAAAAAATAGTTACCATTCAACTATTGTACATGTCGGCTTATTTGTTTACATCTGTACTAGTTTGACATGAAATTCGTCTAATCGGCTTTTAATATTACTCCGGTTTCCGACTCACTTTAAAAAGCGGAAATGCCGTATATGCATTTCAAAATACATTCTTTGTATTTAAGATCATGAGCCAATAAAATTCAAGTCGAGGGAACCTTTTGAATGTAATTTCTTCGATGTACTATAGACGCGTTAAGCGTAACGCTTCGGTTGGCGTGACCCTTTAGCCGGATACACTTCACTTCAAACTTTGGTTTGTCAACACCAAACCACTTCGAGTCCAAGCATGAAACTTCTGTGAGATGACAAACAATAACCAGGCTTTGGCTGACTGTAATTTTTGTCTCCAAGTTTTAGGTACCAGGAAAGGTTTTTGGCCGTTAAACTTAGCCAATTTTCGCATGTTTTTCAAGACCACGAAAATGGGGTTCACAAAAAAAACTATAAAAAAATAAATAGCCAACTTAAAAACAAACTTCTAATGCAAAATCAAACTTTAAGAGTGTCTTAATATGTGAGAGAAATATTAGATTAATCGGTTTTATATTTAGCCGTCAGCAGTACCACAAAGTAAGCTTATAAATCAGTCAGTTCGGGTGTGAAAATCGGCTAATTTACCGCCAAACCAAAATTTCGTAAAGATCGCCAGAAAAAAAATTCGCATCAACTTTTTAGTATTTTTCCCATGATAAGAACACTAAATGGGATCATTTGGTGAAATAAAAAAAAATTCGAATTTATTCATCTGACTTGAGATTCTCGACTGTTACGGGCATTCGCTCTTAAGATTATATTTCAAATTTACAGTTGTAATAAACTAGGTCGAACTTCACTTTTTGGCCTCAGTGGCCTTCAAGATCAGTTGAAATCAAACCAGTATCACATGCACAACTTGCTTAGTTTGAGGTAATAGATTCTTTAATAAGCTACTTACAAATGTTAATCATGTTAATTAAAGAATCTTAAAGAAGCTCGATCATAATAAAAAGAAATATCTGCTTTAAAATTAAGCTTACTATACACCGGATTATACACAAGTAATCTAGCATAGGCATGATAACCATGTGTTCAAGCCAGTGTTCATGCAGAATGTCTAAAATAATCACTACCATTATGTCTAACATCCTTACCTTTATATAAGAGAAGTTCTTTTGACTTTTAGATCCTAAAAGAAGGTTTTATTTGTAGTAACAACCAGAGAAATCACTCCAATTAACGCTTGAAAAGCCGTTGCTGTTCAATTCATACTTCCCACCAATGCAAAAACGCATGGGCAGTGCGTCCGCTGACCGTTTTACTTGCAGGCTCATTCGTTCAACTGATCGCGTTGATCAACAGATTGTTGGGTTTTTGTTGCATAATACAAGCTAAAAATGAACAAATTCGGAAAACAAGATCACAGATTATTGGTTAAGAGGAAAGGATGGCACCAAGAGCTTTTTTCAAATACAAAATTGAGGAGTTTAAAGACACTTATTGACTTGACATAACCTTCGAGTAGAAAGCGCGGGCTCGAACATTTCAACACATGAAACCCTCTACAATCCCTCGATCAGGCGAAGAAATATTCTCTCACCAGGAGTATATATATATATATGTGTTCTCCAATGAGAGGAAGTTATAAGTAAGTGCACAAGAAGTCATGCAAGTCTTCAAGGACATATATATTATATCCATGTATGCATGGGCACATGGTACTAGCTAGTCATTACTGAATTGTTGTGCTGAGACACTTGATCAATGAATGCTTAATTTTAGATAGTGAAGATATAAACATATATAATTCAAAACGATCCAGTGTTCCTAATTAATTATTACTGTATACCAAAGTGCATCACGTTCGTTCAGAGAAGATAATTATTTCACATGCATATCATGCTAAGTATTATTCACATGCATGTGCATTTTCACATGGTAACAGTAGTGCTAAGTATTTTTCACATGCATGTGAAATTTGTGAAAATTATATTACTTGTAGTTTCACATGGTATCAGATTGTGCTCAGGTATTTTTCACATGTATGTGAAATTTTTGGAAAATATTTCACATGGTTTTAGTTATATTTGTTTTTTTCACATGCAAAATTTTCACATGGTGCTGATGGTGTTGGGTTTTTCACATGTATGTGAATTTTTTTGATAAATTTCACATGCAGTTTTCACATGGTATTTCACATGATATATATTTTCACATGCCTTTCACATACTTTTCACACTTATTTTACACAATCCCTCCCAATAGTGATTATCCCTTTGACTTTATAACCCTTTAGTAACATCTAATTTGTTATATAGAACTTTATTCGATAAGTCTTTCCTTTTTACATTATTTTTTTTCTGGACAAAATCTCCACATGCTATTCTAAAAAGATATTTCGACTATTATTGATAGCCTATCCACTTGAAGTCAACATTTTTTAAAGTCCTGTTATCTAAATTAATTGTGTCATCCAAAAAAAAAAGCCAAATATGCGGTAACGGAATGATCATGTTTATATGCCTTCAGAAAAGGCTTTGACTAACTTTTCTAAGGCCCTTGAGGACTGAGGACTTTTCTGAGGTCTTTTATTATTTTCACAGTACCAAACAGAGCCCTTTTGCTCTTCCAGAATATTTTAAACGTTAAAATGAGAAAGCTAACCAAAAAAAGGAAAGCCATCAAAACTCGAATATATTTCATTTGCTTCCATCAGTAAACTGCTAACCATAGAGCCAGTTCCATCATCCAATACGAGCCTAGTATCCCAAAGTTGGATATTTGATAGTTGCACCTGACGCAAGGGGAATGAGGGGGGATGCTTAAAAAAGCTTTTCTCAGGCAATTGTCTCGAATTCCCAATCGTCTCAGTAATGCAAGGAAGACAATGCTCCAATAGGCTTATCCTAAGAGGATAATATGAAAGAGTAAATGTTTAATTGGTTATTTATGAAAAAATATGGTCGACCCTTATCATAAAAGTTAACATTTAATTAGAGAATTACCCTAGATAGGAAAAAAGGCGGTAATCTAAATTAATATCTCTACTTCAAAACATAAGAAACTAAAAACATTGAATTAACCATGAAAAGTACATAAAAAAACGACGGGATACTGTGCACTTTCTCAAGGAAACTTAGGCCAATTCGAACTTGCTTGACAGAAGAACGAGCACTGAGGCAATGAGGGAATGACGTGGGGCATGCAAAGCAACGCTTTCCTTTCAGGCACTTAATTGTGTAAATTAACTCGTAATTGGTATGAGTTTAAATTTATGGAACAAGAACCTTTGAAAACCAGGATCCCTAGCTAAGGTAAAGTAAGATCTTCAACTAAATTTGTTTGTATATTGTTCTTTTGGGATTTCTTTTTTTCGTTATTTAACTTGAAATGAACCTCCTTAAGACGGTTACGATATAGCTCAAACTGACAATGTTACTCTTTGTGTTGTTTTTGCAGTTCAGTACTGACGTTTCGTTATCTATTTAAAGAAATTGTCATTATTTTATTTTTAAAAACGTTAGAAAACAGAAAAGTAATTATAAACGTTTGTTTAAAACAAGAATCAAGGAAAGTAACGCTTGTGTTTTCTAAATGAGAATGCACAAAAATGCTTTTTTTTGTTGCCATCAATGTGCTTTGTTTTTTCCAGAACGTTCCTAGATAGGCTGAAATTCTAATTCCACTGCGTGTCAGGTTTTTCCGTAAAAAACAACAAGGAAATACATACCAACATACACTATTGTTTGGTTATTCTGTGTTCAAATTAAAAAAAAAGAAATATAAACATCACTGACGGATTTTTTTTGATAATTATTATTCTCTAGCTGCACACAAAAAAACATCATTCAAAATATCGGAAATTCGCTTAATGATACATACGGCAGGAGTAATCTAGCAGGGAAATTAATGTCGGAAGAAGGTGGAAAGTCTACCATCTACTAATTAATCAAAATAAAAGTTTCAGGTACATTTATTAACATTTGTAATGTGGATTATGCAAGACAACCATTAGAATCAAGATATTTACCTTTCGACAAAGAAGTAAATATTATTACAAAAATACGCCAAATTACACAAACGCTGTAATATAAAAATAAAAATAACAAAATGATAAATAGGAATTGATTAGAAATATTGTTTTATTTAGATTCTAAATTCTCATAGATTGACGAAGTTGACTGTTTTAGTATATACCAAGAAGAGAATTTCAAAAATGTCAGTCTTTACCTTCAAAACAGTGAAATCAATTACAATTGTTTGGCACAAATAATTAATTCCTCTTTGTTATATTTTTTATTTTTGCAATCCAGGTGTAATTTTGCATTATTAAATATGTGTCAATAGCTCATTCATTTTTCAACCTTACGACTGCCCTAATTTTGCGATTGTTTCTAACAAAATATGTAAGATTGTATGTACATTATACATATTTCGAAAAAAACCTCAATGAGTAAAAATGTTGTTCTGTAGATTTTATAAGAAAAAGTGAGCTATTTTTTTTGTTTTCAGCTTAACAAATTTACATATTGTTTACAGCCCTACCAAATACTTCCTGATATGAAGTTTAGGCCACATGTTTTTTCCGCTTATGTGTCATCATCTGAACTTTCGTTTCTAAAAAAAAAATTTCACTTTTCGAAATAAACAATGCAATCCAAAAAATGTACACGTACAAATTGACAATTTGCATGACATAATTTTTTAACATTTTCTTTGTTTTCATTTCATATTCTAACATCACGTGTTCTTAAAGTATTAAAAAACTTTTAAGAAAGTAAATGAAGCATATATGTTTTTATTGAGGCAATCAATCTACTTTATAATTATAGGAAACCAATAACTGTTCCACCTGTCCGGTTGTTTCGTTTTTTGTGTTTCTGCTTCTGGTTGTTTATCAAATCGAAATATCAGTGCTTATAACGAAAGATGCGGATACCTATAAAAGCCCACAGTGTAACTGATGCCTTCACAGAGGTTCTGAACTATCAACTCGAAATCATCGCACTTACTGAACACAATTATTTGGTTAAGGCCCAATAAAAGAAAAGTGAGAAAAGAGTGGGGACTGTTGAGGCCAAAAATGCAACTTCTTTTAGTATATTTATCGATACTGCTCGTCGCTAAAGAATTTCTACCTTTAGGTAAGTCTCAAATATCAAGTATTATCTTTTCTTGGTAACCAAAACCAAACAGCAAATGCTTTTAGCCATTAAAGTAACATCAAACCTAGTTTATAACCTAGTAATATAAATATTAAGACAAACGTGAGAAAATGAGTAAGCTTTAATAATTTGTCTGATTTGACAAGTATATCCTGATTTTACAAATAAATGATTAGAAAACCAAACGCTCGATTATCCTTTCTTTGACCCAAATTGTTGTTCTAGTTGCAAACCTGCTGGTGAAAACATGCTCTAAAACTACCCAGGACATTCTAAAGTTTGTGATTTCAGTGAAAAACGCATTTATTTCTCATTTTCCCCCACAATTTTACATAAAATATGGCAATATTTGACTAGTTTTCATTGAATCTTTCCATTTTTTACGAAAGAGAGAGAAATATAGTCACAATTCATACGTATTTTGACATAATACACGGCGGGGGAAACCCTAAATGTCGGAGTTTTTGGAAATATAAACATATTTCTAAAAATACTTAATATTGTGAAATGAAATTTTCAGAGATAAGTTATTTTAGAAAATGAAACATTTGTTAGTCAAAGACGACGTCATCATGACGTCACTAGATTTTTTTTTAAATAGTGGAAAATATCAAATTCCATGCTAGACAAAATGTTAATACATATTTTAAAAGTTTATATAAGTTCGAACACGTTTTTGAAATTTTCATCATTTTATGTCGAAGAGAACCTGTGTTATAAGGGTTTTAGTGATTCGATGACGTCATCAGGTGTGACGTCATCCAAAATGAAAATAATCGATAGCAATTATCAACGTCGTTAAAATGAATGTGATGATGTTCGTTCTCATTATATTAGTATGTATCAGTTATAAAATGTTTATTACCTCATAGTATAGCAATATTATATGCCTTTTGAAATATTGGTGATGTCATGACGTAACTGTATTTTAATAACTTTTCAAAATTAAATTTGAAATCCTTTAACTGAAAAAATCAAAATTCTAAAATCATAGGATTTTTCGGTCCAATCCTCTTTTAATCTAAGTATTAAGAAGCCAAAAATATTTTTAAATGAAAAACAATTCCCAAGGGAATTGTTTTCCGAAGGTTTTATTTGAAGTATTTCCCGCCAAATTTTTGCGGGAAAAAAATTGCATCTTAAATTATTCATAAATCAAGTTTCCGTTATCCAAGTTTAAAACTGTTTTCGAATTTGGAGTTGCTAGCAGGAGGGGAATGATGTGTTATGCAAATCGACAATTTCACAAATTCTGAATTTGGGTCGTTTCCACCCGCCATGATAAGCGTTAACCAGCTTTGTCAAAGTTTTATCAAAAGCTTTAAAATTTGACGAAGTTAGCTTTCAAAGAAATTATGTCAAAAAAGGCATTGATTTACTAATTCCTTCCATTAACAGTTACCAATTTTACAGTAAAAATAAGGCATTTTAATAAGAATTTAACATAACAGCAAGTAACATCATGTTTTGGCTAATTTCACAGCATTTTTTTGTGGTGGCAAAAAACGACCAAAAAATGTATATTTTACTGTAAAAAAACTGACAGTAAAAATCGCACTATTATAATAATATTTGACGCTCAACTAACTGGCACAGAAATTTCTGAGCCAACTAACCAGAGCATCACTGGCACAGAAATTTCTGAGTCACCTAACCAGAGCATCACTGGCACAGATATTTCCGAGTCACCTAACCAGAGCATCACTGGCACAGAAATTTCCGAGCCCAACCTAACAAGAGCATAACTGGCACAGAAATTTCTGAGTCACCTAACTAGATCACCACTGGCACAGAAATTTCTGAGCCATCTAACCAGAGCATCACTGGCACAGAAATTTCTGTACCACATAAATAGATCACAACTGGCACACAAATTTCTGAGTCACCTAACCAGAGCATAACTGTTAACTAGCGAATATTACTTCTAAAAATATCGATATTGCTACCAAATAGTGTTCACAATCAAACTTTGTTATTTCATTTGGTATTTTTGAGTGTTTTCTTGGGGTTCTGAGTTATTGGAGCTATCATGATAGCACTACACGCCACAAAATTAACCCGCTAGCTTTCTTTGAGGGCTTTAGAGCACTTCTATACAAATCTCTTTAAGTTCATCTATAAAAGTAATTCAGTTGTAATTCTTCTGTGTCAGTTCTACTGGTTTCTTTGGCTTTAGTATTTACACGATATCTCAATAGCCAATGATTAGCGCCTCATGTAAATCAGTGCTAGACTCCCAAGGATTGTGTACAACAAGCAGCGTGGACAGGGAAGTGACCAATTTGATATCAACAGTAAAAGAACGTACAGTAAGCTTATGAATGTAAATTTAGTAGAGTGCTAAATATCTAAGAATGTTTCCCCTTGATTTGGGGATAACATATCGCTTATTTGAATTAAATAAAAAGATATGATTGTTGTAAATGGTCGTTTGCATCAAGATTTATAACTAGCGTGGACAGCGAAGTGACCAATGTGATATCAACGGTAAAAGAACAGTAAGCTTATGAATGTTAATTTAGTAGAGTTTCATGTTAAATATCTAAGAATGTTTCCCCTTGATTTAGGAATAACATATCGCTTTAAACTTATTTTAAATTAAACACGATTTTATAAAGTATGATACACCGAATACATATGAATTCAACAAATATGCCTGCGTGAAAATATTACGAGCTATTACTGTTGTTTGCGGGATATTTTAAATACAAGAAATTAAAATCACGTATCACAAATCAAAATTAAAGTCACTTAGAATGATTGATTGACATAATTCACAGTCTATTTTGGAGACCATAGAGTCCAATAAATCCAAATAACTTACATCAGATGACGGAGGTCGGTATATAAATAAGAATAAGCAAGACTTCGAACTAGGGAATTGAATCTTTAGAAAAATACATTCGATACCTTGCACTTCAAGATCAGTTCTTCTTGTAATCGGCAAATGTACAGGGACGTAGACTTGCAATCCGCCACCTCTTTGTCCAGCTCAGTCCGCACGATAAGTAAAATAATTGTCCACTTTAAGAGAAGCATCTGTCCAAGAATCATTTATAAATGACTCTGTTATTCCAAGGACATTGTTTGGTTTCCCGTTCCTACGATTGGAGAAGCAGCAGCTGGAGTTTACCAAATTTACCAAAAGTAGTTGTGCAGCAAATATAAGGCCTAAAAACTGACCATGAAAAATTATCTTGATATATTTTCTCCAAAATCGGTATACAAAATAATGACAATCCTTTTCCCACGAATTTGTAGTTTCATGCAAATTGATCAATTTTTGAGGGAACAAGTGGACAATATTATGGAAAACCAATTTTGGTAAATCAGTCCGTAACATGCGGCAAATGCAACTCAAAAATAGAATGTGGAATACACCATTAAAAGCAAAAATGTTTGGGCTACTAAATGTGCTAAATTCACAAATATCCGAGTGTTTTTAGCGAGATAGAAGCGAGTTAAAAAAATTCACTTGAAATTATGTTGGAGTCACCTAAAAGAAATCCACAAGGAAAGTGGTCTCTTTGCCATACATCAATCCCACATCCAAGCTGATTCATGCCAATTTAGCATTTTAGATTAGGTTATGTTTTGACCTTTAGGATCTACCCAGAGGACTCATTGCTTATATTAAATTTCTTTCTGATGTTCTGGCTCGAAAAGCCCGGGCAATGTCGCAGGTTTACACCAAAGGGGGAGTTATTCATTACCCTTTTGAGGTTATGACGAGACTTTTCATTAAAAACAATAGCCACATTTATATATCAACTTCTTTGATAAGTTCAATATCTATAACTAGGATTAAGTTTATGTTTCTACATTTCAAAAGCATGAAGTATGCAATGTTTCCACCTAAAGAAGTACAACTTTAAAAAACCCAAAAAAAGCTTTTAGTCACGGTTAGAATATTATATCGACTTTTCATTTTCTTAATATCGGTCTTTTATTTTATTTAGCACACGGTGAAAACATTTTTTGAAAATTCGTTACTTTTCACAAGGCGTCAAAGTACCCTGGTAAATAATTTTTTTTCACCGTTACAAATTTATTAGAAGACAATGAAATTTCACTTTTTAAAAGTTAAAACATCATATAAAACAGTTGTTTAAGAATTAAACATGTAGATATTTTTGCAAAGGCATGCGAGTTCCCCGAAGTTCGAGTATATTTTGGCTCTCTCAAAGGGTCAATTATTGACAAATTCGTTTTTCTCGTTTTTCTCGGAAATGAAGCCATATTTCGACAAATGAAACATACCATGATATATCTCGCATATAGGCCTACGTAATACCAAAATATGAGCGAAATCGAATTTTTGACTGTTGCCGGCGTATGTTCGATTTTTTCTGACATCCCCTCTTAAATCATCTTTACCAAAAGTTTTCCAAAGCTCTGGATTGCACTGAATTCTTTTGTGAAGTACCTAGAGACTTTGGCCGGCAAGTAAACGTTTATTCTTCAGACACACATCATTCAACAATAAAACCCCTATATCTAGAGGTGCTGCTTGTTTGATATCTGATCTTTATGAAGGAAGTGTAATTATAAGTGATGTTGTTATCTTTAGAAGATGTGGAATAATGTGGACAAAGGTTTTACAGTGCAAGAATATTTCCCATCTGTATCCAAGAAATGCAGTTCACAGTGCTACGTAGATGATACGAAACTTCTTGGACAAGCAGACCGCTATTTCATATTTGAATGAATATCTGCTTAACGTTAGGAACTGGTGTTTCAACAACTATCTGCTCCTGAACCCTACCAAGACTAAGCTCTGCATGGTGTTTGGTAGTAGGCAAATGTTGCCAAGACTGCAAAACTTTACTGTATCCCTGTTAGGGAAAGACCTCGTTCCTGTTTAAGAGGCTAAGGACTTGGGTGTGACATTGAACCCCCATTTATCGTATGATGAACATACCGTTAAAACTGTTTCCTCATGCATGTCTCGTCTTGGGCAGATTAAGAGTCATAGTCTGTAAGGATCAAGCAAATTTAGAAACATCCGGCCAGTCAACCTCACGGATTTTGCTCAAACTTGGTATATAAACTTGTTTTGGGGTCCTAAATACGAAATCGATATTATTTTGTCAAAAAAAATTTACGGGAAAAGTTGGGGGGAGGATCAGTTTTAGGGGCCGTATATGTAGATGACTAGTTACAATGCTCTTTGAGCACTGTTTGGGTAGCGCTCCAAAAAATATAAGCATTTATATTTTGTGAAATATTTTGGTATCAAAATGAACCTTTATTCACATACTTTGATCGCACATAGTAAAACCTGACCATTATTTAAACAGCTTAGCAAACTACCTCCATATGTATAGGTAGTATAAACCTTTGTAAACAGCTATCGAAAATGAGGTGATTCTAGAAGCCGATATCTCCACTGGTATGTCGATTTAGAAATTGTCTGTGCTACTGAACAAAGTTCGAATATAGCTTATTTCATTTCTTAAATAAAAAACTTGGCAAGTGTATTAATGCACTCCTGCATGATATTGTCAAACATGAGTAATGCGGACGGTATTTTGCTAAACTTTGCAAAGCTTAAAATGTTGATCTTTTCAAAAGTGATCTAAAAGCAGCCGATAACCGAATTTTTAGATAGATATACTTTTTTGAGTATTGGTTCATAATAACTGTGTACAAAAATCATGGATGGACGATAAAATCCTACTTCTAGAGAATTTGAAACATTGATGGCTATTTTCAGTGATATTGTTTTGTTATTACAAGCGTGGCACGCGAAGAGGCAGACTCAGTGACATGAAAGGCCACAGTAACTTCTTTGTGGAAGCCGCTATGTCATACTTTTAGTCACGTTACATCTACTAACTAAGGTAGTAAACAAATCCTTGAAGCTAGCAAAATAGACCCTTTATGGTAGGTAATTTCAACTGTACTAGCCCAAATATTAAAAGGAGAATAAGCCTTTATTCTCCTTTGAGCCATTATTCATCCGTTATTCTATTATAGCTCTTTTTAACTTTTAACCAATGCACTTATTGTGCATTTCGCGTCTCAATATAGGTGATTCAATCAAGTTAAGGCTTAGCAAAATAATGTCCACATTTTCGCTTCACCACGAAAGAGTTTTTACGGGCCAAGAACATAATTATTACACAGTCATTACTGAATATTACCCTGTCAAGAAAAAATATTTTTGGGCTCAAATAACACATATCATGGGTGCTTCCTGCTTTCGAAAATTGGGTATTTTCACTCAGTTGATCCGATGCCCTTAATTTGATGTCTGATTGTAAGTTCTTAAACCTGGATTTTTTTTCAAAGTATTTTTAGTGTTTTGAATAGAAGAAACAGTGCTTTAATAATTGCTTAGTAAGATAAATATAAAGAAATTTTTTTACAGCTTTTAGTGTAGGGGAAGAATAAGACTATTAGCAGGAAGCGGAGCTGGAGTCTTCAAAAATGCTTATATTACATATGTTTGACAAAATCGTGCAGCGGCGTATTAATACTTGCCCAGTTTTTTATTTAAGTAATAAAATAAGCTATAATCGAACTATGTTCAGTAGCAAAGGCAATTTCTAAATCGACATACCAGTGGAGATATCAGCTTCTAGAATCACCTCGTATTTGAGAGCTTTTTATAATACCTATACATATGGAGGTAGTTTGCTAAGCTGTTTAAATAATTATCAGGTTTTACTATGTACAACCAAAGTATATGAAAAGAGGTTTATTTTGATACCAAAATAATTCACAAAAAATAAACGCTTATATTTTTTGGAGCGCTACCAAAAGAGTGCTCGAATAGCCTTGTAACTAGCCATCCAAGGCCAATAAAACTGACCCTCCCCCCCCAAATGTTTCCGTAAATTTTTTTTTAATAAAATCATTATCGATTCTGTATTTAGGACCCCAAACCAAGTTTATATACCAGTGCTGGCAATCAAGTCCACGCTAGTCACGCTTCTTTACTTTGAATCGCGCGCGAAATCATTCCCACAATGCACCCGATATAGTTATATACTTTGCTCAGGTGGATCAGAATTTCTGCATATCGCTGTGTATATATATATATATATATATAAATTGTGGATTGAAGATAAATTAAAGACAAGACATCACTTTAGCTGTTACTCAGAGTTTCACGCTTACGCGATCATCAGACAGGCTTTAATGAAGAATAATCCTTACTATAATTTATATATACATGAATGGCGCTATTGTTCTATTAATCTATTGTTATATCATTAACTCGATGAATTGTTTCTATTGATGTGTGATATTATTCGGCATTAGGTGTTTACCAGATAAAACTTGTTTTCGTGGCGGCATTTAGAAATTAGCTCCAACCTTTTGTTTAGGAGGCTGGCTTTGTCGGCTTTGATAATTTGGAGTTTTTCTGTTAGACATAGGCTGCATTTTTTAGAAATGTTGCTGTATGAGCTTGCTGAGGTGATAATTGACCATTTGATAGTACAGTCCTTCTTGTCTTCCTTAAGTTTTCCAGATATGTTTTGAGAGTTCAGTGCTGTTGGCGTATTTTTTGTTTCGGAATGATAGCTTATGCTGTGTGTATCGTTGCTTGAATGTGCCTTCTGTCAGCCCTATGTAATTCTTTCCTGTTGTGTTTTCATCTGTAGTTACTTGTGCGTTGTAGACTAGGCTAGTTGAGAGGCAGTTGTTGTCTAGCGGACATTGATCTTATTTTCTGCAGTTGCATCTGTTGTGGGAGGGGTGTTGCTGGTTATTTTCTTGTTATGTTTATTGATGATGGTTCCAATATTTTCCATGCAGCTGTAGCTTACTTTAACGTTGTTCTTGTTAAAGATACCATGGAATTTGTGTTTCTGGGGGAAGTGCTTCTGGACAAGGTTAAGGAAAGTTTTTCCGACGTTAGTTTGGACGTTTTTGCTATATGGAGGGTTGAACCAGATTATATTTCTCTTTCTGTTTTTTCTTATGGGCGCGGTTGTGTTGCGGTTGTCGTAGGTAAGGTCTTCTGTAAATCCGCTGGATTTTAGGGTTTTTTCGTAGATTGGTTTGGCTTTGTTAAATGCTTCTTTGTTGCATGAGATGTCTGATATCCTAAGGTTGATGGCTGCGGGTAGCTGTTTAATTATGGTAGGTGGGTGATTGGACTTCGTGTTGATGTAAAGCAGCTCGTCATTTGGCTCTCTGTAAGGGTAGTATGATTCGTTTGTCAGGTTAAATGTGACGTCAAGGTAGTTTACTACTTTCACAGAGCTTTCAATAATATTTGGAGTAGACGGTCAATCCAAAAAAGTAGGGGTCCGTATCCCCCAAGGGGCCGTAACTTTATTTGGCAATGAATTAATTTTTTGTAAAAATAGCCGGCAGCTTAAGGTGAAGTATCCGGCGATAAACCGCCTTTTATTGAAAGCTCTGCTTTCAGGTTGGTTTCTATAGTGATATTTAGGCCGTGTTCTTTGAAGCGTCTCGTTATGTCCTTCCTTATTCTTTCTGCTTGTGTGCCTGTGGTGTTCTTGAAAATTGTGAGGCCGTCGTCCCTGTATAGTCCTATGTTGTTCTTGCCGTACTTGTCGCATAGATTGCTCAGGATGAATAGGCCAACTAGCTCACATACTTCTGCTCCGTCAAAGCTTCCAATCGTAACGTCAAACATGGTGTTGTTGTCTTTCTTTATCCTGGCAGTGCTGTTGTCAAATAGGAGTGATTTTCTGGCGTGCATGATTATATATGTCGATGTCTTGGCTGGTAATGTTAGAGTATTTCTTGGCGAAGTTGATTGCGTCAGTTAGAAGCTCTTCAGATATGGAGGTGGAGCGTAAAACTCTGAGTAACAGCTAAAGTGATGTCTTGTCTTAAATTTATCTTCAATCCACAATTTATTACGCTCTACATTTTAATGTATTGAGCACTCTACCGAAAGTATAGACATACATCTATATTTATATATATATATATATATATACAGCGATATGCAGAAATTATGATCCTGCTGATATATATACAAGTATATCAAAAGTGTATCAGAAATTATGGGATACCATCTCTGATATCTTTTTCAGCAAGCCCTAGTGATAGGCAACTCGAAAAAAATATCAGCGATGATATCCCATAATTTCTGATACACTTTTGATATACTTGTATATATATCAGCAGGATCATAATTTTTGCATGTCGCTGTATATATATATATATATATATATATATATTCAAATTCTTATATTTATATTTATAGTTATATATTCCATTTATTCTAATTTCATTATTATGATATCCTTCTATGATTGTCTTGTGATAGTCTTTGAAAAGCCCTTATTGGGAAAGATAATAAAGTATGTATGTATGTATGTATGTAAGCATGTGTGTGCATGTGCGTGGTCGTGGTCGTGTGCGTGTGCGTGTGCGTGTGCGTGTGCGTGTGCGTGTGCGTGTGCGTGTGCGTGTGCGTGTGCGTGTGCGTGTGTGAGCCAATCCAATGAGCCAATGAGCCAATCCTTCAAGATTAAATAGTAACAACTGCATCTATCCTTTGTATAATTTGTGTTACATTCATTATCAATAAGTCCTGGTTCACACTATAAGCGGCATAAGCTTGTTTCTTTTGTTCACATAAGTGACATAATGGCATAAGTGTAAGAACGCAAGAGAATGGAAAAATTTCAATGCTTATGTCACTGTGTGAGGTAGAACTTAGGTTTGAAATTTTGGACTTAGTCTAGCTTAGCTAACCAACCTTGTCTTTTGAATAAAAAGCATACGCGCATTTATAAAATGACACTATAAGGGGTATAGCTAGGATGGTGCCTTAAAAAATAATGGGGCTTGGAGTCCTGGATTTTCAAAAACTAGAGTCTCAGATGTTTTCAAGATTTGGCATGGAGTCGTTCAGTTTATAAAAGAGCCTTGGCATATTTTGATGCAAAGTCTCTGCCAGGCTCAGAATTTGCAAAGATGGAGACTTGGTATAATGCTTAGAGATATGAAAATTTACACATGTAACAAAATATCATTTCTCCCAGACTAAATGCACTTGAGAAGTTAAAAATTGTTCCTTATAACACAAATGGAGAAAGATTTCTAGGAACTCTCATTTCAAAGATCTCTGCTGCGAGCACTTTGTACCAAAATGCTGTCAAATTATGCCTCAAGTGGTACAACAGTGGCTCTCACAAAGCTTTAGTTGACCATCACTGATGGTGAAGTATTGTTGGCTGAGAATTTGCTGGAAAGTAGTCCATCTTGGTTTTGCTTTACAAAATATTCAACTGATTTTTTTCTTAAAATTTTTAAATATTTAATCTCTATAATTCCAATTTTTGCATCAATATATATAAAGATACCATCTGGACTGCAAGAAAAGGCGTTTTTTGTTCATATATAATCCCGTTTCTCTTTCTATATTTCCTGTTGCTTGAGTGCATGTAAGCTTCTCTTGATTTTACTTCCTCTTCAATGCCATACTTCATGTCTCTAGTTTGTATCAATTTTGGTGACTAGGAATTATTAGAAATCCAGTTACAGAATTTCCATTTAAGTAATGATCTGCGTAAGAACTAGGCAGATTCACGCCCCCTAATGCACAAATGACCGTTGGTCACATTTCTTAAATTAGTTTTTGCACTTCTCATTGGCTCATTACAAAAAAAGCGCCACATTTGAATTCTGAAACTAAATTACAAAATATAAAGTTTGTTTTCAAGAAGATATTTTTTATAAGCAATCCATCTGTAAAGATGAAAACTAGCTTTATAGAAAATTATTTCGATTGATTTGTATTTGGGGAACCCTGCGAAAAAAGCGTTTACGTCGTGAGACCCTGTCAAATTGAGTGAATTATAAGTAATCTGACACGCATTGCTGAAACGTTCTTTGTTATTCCTTTTAACATAAAACCATATTTATTAGATATGCATGAACAAATCACTAGTATTGTACAAACGCCGTTTAATATAAGACTTATAATTATTTCTAAAGTCAGGTTAGCCTTTCAAATTCATCCTCAAATGTACGGTAAATTAGCAAGGGATATTAATTCTTCCTCCACAGTTTCAATTTGACTTCATTGGCCCCTTTGATTGAGTAATGTTTTGTTGATGTACTCTGATAACCACCCCAGTTTCCAGCCCAACAGTCACATAGGCTATAGTTGAATTTCTAAATACTACACGAAAGATGACGCAAGACGGCCGGCTGACCTAAAATAAAAAGGTTCTGGTTGTTTGAGATATCCTGACTGCCAGTTCCCCTATTAATTGACCTTTTCCACGAAATATAAAATCATCCCCAAGCATTGGGCATGCTGATAATTTAAAGAATGGAAACATTTAGGTGATTCCTTTGCAATTTGACAATATACTTGGTCGTATTAACGAGAGTTCTATCTCGCAACTGGTCTTCATTTGGTCACATTTGTCCCTTCCTAATAACGCGGAGAATCATGAACAAGAAACCTTGTGAAGCATTACAGCGTTAGAAAACTAAAACTAATGAAAATTATAAAATGATGTGAAGCTTTTTTCTATTTAAAATCTATTTAAATCTATTTAAAACAATGGATAGTCTTGTAATATTGTCTCTACATGAAACTTGTCAAATCAAGATGGCGTCTTCTTCGTTATTCGATATCCCTCATTGCTAAAGTACCATTCCCCCACTTAGGAACAAGTCCAAATTTGGCAAAGACAAAGGAAATAGGACTGGGACCAAGAATAAATTATAAAATGGCGGTAAAAATTATTTTTACTTGGTAGTTTAAGCAGTTTTCTATTTCTGACCAATCAGGACAAAGGATTTTTTTTTGCTTATCCAATTAAGATTTTTCATTCTTTGTATGCATGCCATGCATGTTTATCTCCTTGGACGTTGTTCCTTGAATCCTGCTTTGCTTTTTGATTGATACCATTTTCCACCATTGATGCTTGGATCAACCCTGTCTTAATATTAATACAACCATGAAATCTGTCCATCAGTTCCAATTTCTTTCCGCTCTTTTTCTGTCTATGGCTTTCGAGCCATCTTCCCAACTCTGCGATGTAATATTGTGCAGGATCTTTTGCTCAATCTATTCATTTGTTAGCGATTAACACTGCGTGAAATAGAGGAAATCATGGGAATTACGGGTATCGTATATTCCATGATATTCAACGTATCCTGGTATAGAACTTTGAGTATACGGAAACGCGAGGTATTAGGAAGTATCGAGCACCGTATACTCATGTGGATGCCGTGTCATATAGTATCAACTACCGAACACCTATGTTGTATAGTATCAACGAATATCATGTACCGTATTCTAGTGTATATTCCAAGTATGGAGTACTGTGGGGTTTCATGTCTCGGATTCTCGAGTAAAGGTAGTCAAATAAATCTTAAAACTACTTTTAGACATCTTCTCTGATTGTTTTATACTTGTTTAGATTATTTTGTTTGTCCTATTTATTAACAATAAGTATCACGGCCCAGGCTCTTCGTGATATATACTTAGTTATTGAAGGCGAACAACAGTCAGATCACTCACTAATTATATAAATAACTATGAAATCATAGAGATGTATGTACTACACTAATTGTGTTTATGTTATTAAATATGTATATACTTGAGTCAGATGGCATATACAGACCCGGTTGCGAGTGTTAGCCTTACTCTATATCACGTGGTTTTAATGTCCGTGCTCACGTACAGTGAAACTACGTGATGTGACAGATAGGAATGAACATGGCAATGATAGATACAAACACGAAGAAGGCGACATCAATTGTTTTAGAGTCTGATTTACGAGAAGAACGAGCCGAATGACAAAGAGATAAATATACATATTTCTTAACATATATAAGTAATTCCTTACTGAACACTTTATTGTATTAAACCAGGTTTAATAACCAGGTTTAATAACCAGGTTTAATGTTTGCATGGTAAATGTTTGGTAATCCAAACTTTCGGATCAGATGACCGTGTCGCGTGTACAAAGGTCAGTTTCAAAACGAGGCTCTATTGTCCATCATCCAATGATATTTCACTTACTGTTATTTCATTGGACAAGAGTTATCTAACTGAAATGCGCGGGCTTTTTTGAGAAAATTATTCTGATCTGCTACTAATCGACCTCTTTTATACTGTTAGTGACCACAAAGCAGCTAGTATTCAATCGATTAATGTAACACGGTTTACTGCAGATATGGTTTATTTCACGCTCTTTCTCTTTCACGCTTAATTGTTAAAGTGCTAGTCTTACGAGAATGACACTGTAAAATCATCACTTTTCTGTGATTATTATCAACAAATAGGTCGTATAGTTTCGAATTAACAAAAGTCGGATCGAAAAAAAAAAATTAAGGGAATGAATTTAGTTCTTAAAATCGCTAAAAAGTTAGTCCGCCATTGTTCGGTCACAGCGATTAGCTTGGTCAGCGGGGCTGTATTTAATTTATTCGTGATGTCATATGCGCACTTCTGACTTTGCTCTCCATGCTCTCCATACTTTAATTGTAATTGTGTTTAAAACTTCAGGTTTTTAGTCGAAACTGGTAAAACATGCAGTTAGTGTTGATGTGATAGCAAGACCAGAGTATCTAGTATTTGTCGCGAAATTTTAATCGTTGCGCGTATGACGTCACTTCCGTTGAATTGTTACCAACCTCACCGGAACGCATTCGTTTAATGGCGGACCGAAAATGCCGAACTTTAAAGGCTAAATACAACATCTTCCCGGTCTCGTATCAAAATAAAATTTTGACAATGAACTATATAGCATGTCTACTTTTATAAGATATATTCTTCAGGGATAGTGTCATTCTCGTAAGACTAGCACTTTAAAGTTTTTACTCGCAATTAAGTTTAAATATATGTTCGGTCATCATGCCTTTTGGTGCTGGGTCGTCTTTGTAACTCGTCTTCTTCAAGCGATACTGCTGCCGAGTCTAATCTGTCTAATGCTAGAAATCGTTCCAGCAACGGCGGTTCGGCTGTGGAAATCGTACGGCAGGATAGCAAAGACAACATTCAGTAGATGTTTGGTAAGCTGAAATTGGCGGCCGACTGTTTGACATGCTTGCAATGGTCAGTTAATACCCGTCAAAAGACAAGAGGAGACGATCACCAAAATGACGGGATTCTAAGTGGCAAAGCGCAGAGAAGAAACCGTCGAATTGAGAGAAGAAGATTATACCAAAGACGACTCTAATGCTGGACATTATAGAACTGAAGGTACGTTTTTAAATCGATGGTTTGAAACAAGACAGGATTGTGGTAGATTGTAGTGCTGATCATTGTCAGTAAACGTGGTGTAATATAAGGATCCCACATGACAGACTTTGTGATCAAAATGATTATAGGGAACACAGGCTGATTGTTTCAGCAAAAGCCGCGTGGTTTGTATACAGTTTTTGAAATTTTCCCAACAACTGTATATTTTCTAATAAGTGTAAGTCTAATAAATGTGGGATTTGAGATTTGATTTTTATTTGAATTAGATACTGCTTGCTTATCGAGAGTTCGTTTTCCCTTGTTATTTGCTAAATAGATTAAATTTTCTTCTCGATCATCTGACTCTACTTATGTCAATCTACAAAACAGTATCTCAGAATTCTGGTTTAGCGTTTGGTTATGTTCTAATCGATTTTTGAATCTGGATCTACAATTCTTTTATACTCTCTTACAGAATATCCTTCGTATCTTGCTAATGAAAGAAA
This sequence comes from Anthopleura xanthogrammica, assembly GCA_964019055.1. Classification (NCBI taxonomy): domain Eukaryota; kingdom Metazoa; phylum Cnidaria; class Anthozoa; order Actiniaria; family Actiniidae; genus Anthopleura; species Anthopleura xanthogrammica. The sequence goes on along the minus strand of OZ025207.1, from coordinate 17,253,465 downwards.
AAAATTCGATTGCAGGAGAACGAGGTATTCAAATTTAGTGATTTTTTTAAAATCTGGTTGCTATGAAGGCAACTATTGTTTTCGTGTGGCATCTCGGCTGTTTACTTATGAGTAATTACCAGTGACACATTTCTTCCAGAATGAACACAGATAGAATTATTACAGTAAACCACACGAAAAAATAATTTGCTGTCAGTTACTTTAAACAAAACAATCGGGGAAAAAAATTTAGTAAACTAAACACATGTCCCTTTTTTGTTATAAAGACCTTTCTTTCGAAAAAGGAAGATTCTTGTCAAAATGTTATGCCATGATACCTTTCAACGATTTGGTTTTTATCTGGGTAATGTATAGAACTTACAAAGAATTAGTGATTGATGCTCTCACTGAATAGAAAATTCATCAGTTAGGAGGTATTTACGCAAATGTAAACACGATTTTAATGAACTCTTTAATGAAGCATTTTCATGGTTTTTGTTTCAGAAAGACGTTTGGATGCATGAGCGCTCGTCCCTCAACAAGGCCCCCTCCATCAAATGCCCCTTCATGGGCAGTGAATGCTGAAAACGAGGCAGAACCAGAAGAAGAAGGACGAAACAAATCAGAACCAGAAGACCCCGCGATAGAACCGCCTTTACCTACACGGTACAGCTCACCATCAAACAGTGATACTAGCCCTAATGCCGAGAAAGACGATGATGATGAATACGAAATACCTTTACCAAGGAGGCGAAAGGCCGGCAAAAGGAAACGAAGACTTTAAATTATTCTAACCTTTATTGTTTACAAAATCTTTTATCAGACAACAAAAAATGTAGGACGTATAATTTTTCAAAAATTAAGTGAACTGATCATGAAGTTTAAGACGTTCCTGTTGTTGTAACTCTTACTTTATATTTGATATTGTTCTAGTTCAGTCTTATTATCTGTTGTGTAAAACTTCAATTTTTTAGACTAATAAGTGATTCAGTATAAGTATATATGAATTTGTATCAGGTAGAGTAAGGGCAAGCTAAAAAATATTATGTTCGGAAATGGCCAAATATTGGGAAATGAAACTTGTTATTTTTGAAATTTCTGGGGAATTTTAAGATTGGGATAACATATGACTGGCACTTTCAGTATAATAGGAATGTGTTTTTTTTAGTGAAAAGACGGATAAAACACCAGTCGAATACTGAAAATATCAAAGAGAATCCTCAAAATTACGATTTGAATATTTGAAGTATTAAAGAAAATCCTTAAAAATACGAATCGTTAATCTAACGTTTAAAAAAGAATCCTTAGAAATACGATTTGAATATTTGAAGTATCAAAGAAAATCCTTAGAAATACGAAACGTTCATTTAACGTATCAAAAAAATCCTCAGAAATACGATTCGAATATTTAACGTATCAAAGGAAATCATTTGAAATACGATCCGTACACTTACAGCGCGACGTGCCTTACCGTAGCCACCAAACAAACTTTTTTTACAAGTTAGCCAATCAGAAAGCGAGAATCTGTAAATTTGCATGTTAACTTGCTTTGTTGTTACCGCAAATATTTGAACTTCGGAGCAAGAACTTGCTTAAAAATCTCTATTTCTAAAACCAGTTTTGCTAACACTTAATACTTTCGTAGGCATTCTTTTTCATGTGGAAATTCTTTGCAAGAAGTGATTTATCGTACTTGTACGAAACTTTGGCAGGGTGGCCACGGTAAGGCGCGTCGCGCTGTAATGTATCATAGGAAAATCCAGACCCCGGATTTTCCATTATAGGGAAGTAGTCCGAATATTAAGTAATACGGACCTTGACACATCATGACACTTAAGAGTGAATGTCAGTAAAAATCAAACAAAATTCAAAAATTCGCGGACACGGCCCAAATATCGTGTTGGCTTATATTTTGATCATTGATAGGGTAGGGTATGTAGGTAAACGAAACGGGGTTGATTAGTTGAAATATTCGTTATTTTGAAAAATATCGACCAAAGACGATGCCAGCCTGATTTCGGCTCAAACCGACTCACGCGACTAGGTATTTAGCCGATTTTTGAGTGTCTCGTAAACTCGCTAAAACAAAATAGAAATTCATTCATTCATTGTATCTAGGTCAATTGGGCCTAGTACGGCCAAGATATAGCAGTTTCATTATATATGAATTATTTTGGATAGGAACGGAGACCTTTTATAATGACGATATGCGTACAGCGATAAATTAACTAGTAAACTACCCTTTACTCGAGCGAAGAATAATATACGAGGTGTTTCATCAAAACTCTCGATATTTATACCAGAAGGTTCACAAAAGGATGTTCTTTAAAGTTATGAAAAAAAGTTCTGGGCTCTTTTTGATTTTAGTCGAATAAGAGCCCTTTACTTTTCACAAATTTCGGGTTTTGTTCCACTGACACTGAAAGCGACAACCAACCTCATTTGCGAAGTTGCGAGTCAAAAAATAGTTTTTCGAGACTAAAATGTTTCCAGGATTGCTCGAAAATATTACTTTATATCATAAAAAGTATTTCTAATTCGTCTAGCAATTTGATTGTGAACTGGTTGAAATATTTTGTCAAACTAAAGAAAAATAATAGTGCTGCCGCAGTCTGCGTAGTCAGTCAAATAAGGGCATTATATATATATATCGCAACTGGCATTTTTAGGGTACACTGCAGTACTATATTAATATGAAAATGATTAGAAGTTCTGTACTTGTAAATACAAGCAGCTTTTAATGAATATCAAATAAAATTTGGAACTTTATTGATACGATTCTTTTTGCGATATGTCATTCTGATAAACAACTTGTAGATTTCAAACCGCCCTAATTAGTATTCATGTTGTCTTTCTCGTCGGTCGTCGTACACTGTAGCACGCACTATATTAACATGAAAATAAATAAGAGTACAAATACAAGCGGCTCTTAATGAATGTCACATAAAATTTGAATTTATTTACCATTTTTCACGATATTTGTTGTTAGAAATCTCTACTAGTGACGACTGTTTACTGTACAGTGACATGTAAAATATTACATTGTTATATCTAGAAGAAGGTCTAGGTTGCTTTATACTAGTTTTATCATGTACCTTGTACTATCCACTTTTCTTTCTTTTTCTTTTTCAACTGTAAATTGTATGTGTTTGGAAAATAAAAACCTATAACCTATGACGTATAAATTAATATAGTTTAGTTATGTTTCCAGACCATTTTGTTCGAATTTTTTCCTCCGCTTATTTCCAAAAATAAAACTTCCAATTTAACTTGCATTTTATATGAGCATTTTTACGATCAAACTTCTTTATTGCCCTCTGGATATTGACTCTTGACTGTCAATCATACCAGAGTTATACATAATATACATAATGTTGAGTCACGTCACTCGGAAATCCAAGCACAAGGTTTACGTAGAACAAGAACAGCAATCTTTAACAATACTGGTTATTCGTTTAATATAAGGCTTTTTTCTTCGCTGGTTGATGTCTTCAACATCGTCTCCGAGCTCGATGCAAATGTTTTTCAACTCATCTACTCGTAGTTTTGTTAACTTGTTCTTCTGAACCATTTCACAGATGTTAAAGTCCAGGCAAATAATTGGGTGTTTTAACTGTACTGCCATCATTACATCAGCACACAAGGTAGAACATTGTGTTTCAGTTTCCGCTGCATATATGTCGTTTTCTTCGTCATCAGCTTCTAATATGTCGTAAACGTTTGTTTATTGCTTTTACACTTGTTTTGATCGTACAAAACTTACAATAACTACCGATTTTGAACGTGACAAACTGACCATGCGGTCCGATGTGACATGAAAACGAGGCTACCACAGGAATCCCGATAAACAGCAACGACACCCTCCCCCCATTTAAATGTTCATAACAGTTAAATGTTATCATTGCACATAATGTTCAAATGTCAATGTTCTTTTGCTGTGCAATCAGCTTAATCTTGTCGACAGCATTATCCTTTGCCTTTCTGCTTGGTTGAATTCTAGTCGTGTTGATCATCTCACGAGTTGGCTTCCAGCTTGGGTCTTCACCTCCGACTTCTAACAGGCACACTAACTGCAGTGGGCGTTCGACGAGGTAACCGTTGCCAAGCTTTACTTTAAGTCCTCGAACCTTCTTGTCTTTACCAATAACTTGGCTTACAACACGTCCAAGCTTCCATTGTGCTTTGTGCTTAACGTCTTCTTTCAACAGTACTACAGCTCCGGTCTTGGGTACTTTCTCTACTTCTTCTGTAAGCTTAGGTTGTCTTTCTTCCAACGCATGGATATACTCTTTGATGAATCTCAGATCTGCTTTGGTCTTCTGGATGTGTTTAACACGCTTGTAGATATCACTGTCCTCCTGAAGCTTATCTAAGTCTTCCTGTAAGACTGGGTTGGGTCTCCCTCTCAACAAAGTGTTAGGAGTTATCACTGGTTGTTCAAACTCTTCTCCAAGATAAGTGAGTGGTCTGTTGTTCATCATGTTCTCTGTATCAATCAGAACTTCGTCAAGCTCTTGGAAGGTAAGTAGGCCTCTCCCAATCACCTTTGAGAGTGTTCGTTTCATGATGCCAATGAGGCGCTCAAAGAAACCTCCCCACCATGGGGCGCGAGTTAAGCTGAATTTCCACTTGATGTCAAGGGCTGCCATGTAGTTCGCAAGACTTTGATCCTTCTTCAGTGTTTTGATCCACTTTCCTGTAGCTACAAATGTCTTTCCATTGTCACTTATTATCGTCCTTGGACATCCTCTTCTGGCAACAACTTCCTTCAGTACTCGCTGAAACTCCAATGCAGACAAGTCGGGGCACAACTTCAAGTGTACCGCTCGAGTGCTTGTGCAGGTGAACAGTGCAACGTACTCCTTACTTGTAGCTTTCTTCCTAGTCTTGTAATAGATTGGTCCTGCAAAGTCGACGCCTGTAACAGCAAATGGTTCTGTCAGCTCTGATCTGCATTCTGGTAGCTGAGACTTGGAAGTACATGCTCCTGACAGAGCTGAGACTCTGTAGCGTTTACACACATTGCATTCATGGACCACCTTCTTCACCAGTCCTCTAAGCTTTGGTACCCATATTGTCTCTCGTACTCGACACATTGTAGATACTCCCCCATGCAAGGTCTTCTCGTGATTCTGCCTGATAATAAGAACTGCCAAATGGTGTTTCCTTGGAAGAAAGATGGGATGATAGTTGGGTATCCTTCCATCACATCTCCATATTCCATCAGCATCTTTGCGTAGCTCCACATTTGACTTTAGTTCCTGCGACGACTGTGCTCTCCGGATCCAGAACTTCTCAGCATCATTTACTTCCTCAGTAGTTAGTACACCGGTTCGCTTGACACCTCTGCAGTTGTTGATAAAGCGTTGTATGAATGCTGTAACTCTTAAGAGCTTCCAATAAGATGAGTAGCGCTGCAGAAGAAGGTCGAATGTGCCTTCCTCTTTCTTCTCATCTTTTGCCAACAGTTGCTTCTCAGCTTTCTTGTACACAGCTTCCTTCACGACATCTTCAGTCTCACACGTGTGTGGTTGGTCTGGCCAATCGTGTGGATTCCTCATCCATGTTGTTCCCTCGAACCAGAACGGTGTAAGCTTACTTGGCACAGCTCCTCTACTTCCTATGTCGCTTGGATTCTCTTCTGATGGGACGTAATGCCACTGTATGTACTCTTTATCTTTGATGTCTTTTGTCCTGTTGTGTACAAACTGAGACCATGTTCCCCTTCCTTCTATCCAGTGGAGTACAGTAGTGCTGTCAACCCATCCATGATACTCTGTAATGGACTGGTCTGGCAAGGCATGCTTCACGTGATTAATCAATCTGCTGAGTGTATGGGCTGCGATGAGCTCTAGTCGAGGAATCGTCTGGTCCTTTGGTGCAATTCTTGATTTGGCAACAAGAAGACTCTGACGAACTGAAGAATCATTATGGAACGCCAACAAATAGACAGCTACTGCAACCGCTAGCTTACTAGCATCTGCAAATCCATGCAATGTCATCTTGATCAAGCAAGTACTTACGACGCTGCGAGGTACAATGATCACTGGGCATTCTCTCAAGCTTTCAAGCCATTTCCTCCATCTTCTTTTGACATCGTCTGGTACTGCGTCGTCCCATTTCAGCTTCTTTAAGCACACTTCGCTGTAGATGATCTTTGCTGTGATGACTACCGGCGCAGCTAGTCCAAGCAAGTCAAATACTTGATTGATGGATGACAACATCTTTCTCTTTGTTACACTTCCTTCGTCACTCTTTTGTAAGCAGGCTGTGAAGTCAACTGCTATGGTGTCCTCTATCTTGTTCCATGCAATTCCTAATATCTTGGTCTTTGCATACTGTTTTTGATTAGTCGACTGATCTTCAACTTCCGGGATGTTGCTATGCCATTTATGCAAATGAAATCCTCCTTGTTTCATAATCTCTGTTGATTCTCTCTTGAATTTCAGCAACTGTTCTTTGTTGTCACCACCTGACTGTATATCATCCACATAGGTATTGCTTAACAACTCCTTCACTGTCTCTGGATAACTATCAGCATACTGACTAACATGCTTGTTAAGTGTCGCACCGAGTATATAGGGGCTCGGGCCTGATCCAAATATAACTCTTGTGAAGCGGTATGTCACAATGTTCTTACTTTGTAAATTGTCGTACCATAATAAGCGTAGTGCATCCCTGTCCTCGGGATCAACTTGAATTTGCAAGAATGCCTTTTGAATGTCCCCTGCAATACACAAGTTCTTTGTTCTGTTCCTCAGTAGAATGTCAAAGATCATGGGCTGTAAGGGAGGACCAACCTCGAGGCAGTCATTGAGTGATGGCTCTTCTGGTTTACTCTTTGCTGAACAGTCATACACTATTCTTAACTTTGTGGACTCAGCCTCTTCACGAACAACTGGTTGGTGTGGGACATAGTGCACGACTCGTCCTGAAGGAGTCTCAGGTATGGGCTCTAGAATTCCTGCTTGTAACTGTTCCTTCATTATGTTGTGGTATTCTTCAAGCTTATGCATGTTTTGGAGCTTATTGGTAGTACTTCTGAGTCTTGCTAAGGCTAATTCCTTATGTTCTGTGATCTCTGGGTGATCTGGTTTCCATGGCAACTTAGTAGAATATGTTCCATCATCCTGTCTATTTATTTGATTTTGAAAATCCTCATGACACAAGTCTTGGTTGTTGGTGCTATCAGACAGTCCAAACACTTCCTGAGAACACATTTGTTTGAATTCCTCTGAGCTTGTCTTCATGAAAAAACTCTTATCTGCTTCCACAGAAGGCAATGCTGACCTTCCAGTAACAATCCATCCAAGCCAGGTGAGCTCTGCACCTGGATCTGTGTCTGGGTTTTGACCTAGGACGGGTGCTGTTGTAGTCTTAATTCTCAGTAAATCAGCAGCACCAAGAATCACATGTACTGGTAGGCTGTCTTGAGTAGAATCCTCATCACTGAATACTAACTTGTGTAAATGTGGGTACTTGCTCTTGAGCTCTGGGACATTTGGGTTTGGCAAGTGTGTTAAAGTTGGTTTCTCTGCATTGATGCACTGGAGATCCATACTGAATGCTGCTTGGGAGTTGAAAGACTCGATTTCTACTTTGAAGATTTCAACATTTTTGTCTACAGTTCCATACATTTGTTCAATGACTCTCCTTTCAACACGTGCAGGTTTAATGCTGAGATTACTTAACAGGTTACTGCTGATGTATGAGCTTCCTGCTCCACTGTCTAACATTATACGTGCTGGTATTCCATTAACTTTTGCAATCACTGTGGCATGTAATGTGGTTTGTACATCAAGTACACTATAGAACCTTTCCTTGGGTGGTTGAGACTCAGTGTAAGATGTAAGTGTAGATGATGTTTTATCACATAAAGAGGTATGGTGTTTGCCATTACATTTCATACAACCACGTGACTTACAGTTAGAGGCTGAATGTCCTGGTCTTGTACAATTGTAGCACAACCTCTTTTTCTTCAGGGTTTCTCTTCTGCTTGCAATGTCCAGAACCTTGTCACAATATTTAGATCCATGGTGTGTAGAGTCACAGTATACACAACTTTTGGGTGTGAATGCAGACTGCTGTGGGGGTGGACTTGCCATCATAACTCTCTCTCTTTTCTTCACATCAGTAGTCTGGTCTCCAGTAAACCTCTTTGATGCTGTAGTATGGGTATCCGAATGTGTTGTTGGTAATGGGTTTCTATCTGTATACCTCCTTAGGTGATCCACTATTTCCTCCAAACCCCATTTTTCCCAGTCGTCATCCTTTTGTATCATAACTTCTCTTACTGGACCAAGTTTGTCCATTATACTATAGATGAAAGCTTGTGATCCATCTAATTTCTTCATAGTGGCTAATGTTCTAACAGTCCTTGATAACTTTGTATAGAACTCATGAATCTCTTTGATCTTATGAATATTTGTTATGGCAGGTAATGATTCTAGATATTTTATCAGGGCCTTGTGAACTTGATTATCTTTCCCATAGGTCATTTCTAGAATTTTCTTGGCCTCTTTGTAACCTTCAGGGGAATGGGGAAGCCCCAAAATATGCTCCTTAGGCTGACTATGTACTAGCTCCAAGAGATAATTAAACTTGCTAATTTCTGAAATGGTTGATCCATCAACTTCAACTTCAAATTGATTCCAAAATCTCATCCAGTCTTTGTAATCTCCTTTGAATGGTGTTATGGTGTATTTTTGCAATTTAACAGCTTGTGGTGTAGACATTTTTTCTTCGCTTTTCTTTCTCATCACTTCTAATTCAAATTCAAGCTTCTTTTTGTACGAATCATCCTCTTTCTGATGTAATTCTCTCCTCTCAAGATCAGTTAACTTATCTCTTAACTTGTTTCTTAACTCACGAACAGGCATTAGCTCTGCTTTAGAAGATTGTGACCAGACTTTTACCTCTTCTAGCGGTTTTTCCCCGTCCAACATGGCGTCCTTTACTAGAGTACTTGCTGTATCCAAACCTTTGTAAATGTCGCATATTTTGTCGTAAGCCATCTGGAGATCCTGTTTGTCGCTACTTGAAAGAACTTCCTCTAGTTCTGCTACGTGAAATCGAGCCTTTTTTAGATCCTTTGTGTAATTTTCCATGATTTTGTCCGCCATGTTTGTGTTGTTGTTGTCGATGTCTGATCACTCCTGTGTTAAATTCCTCGCTAAAATCCTCGCTAAAATCTTTGTTTTTCTCCTCCTGACATGATGTCCTGGTCTTGGGTCGCCACTATTGGTGTCGTAAACGTTTGTTTATTGCTTTTACACTTGTTTTGATCGTACAAAACTTACAATAACTACCGATTTTGAACGTGACAAACTGACCATGCGGTCCGATGTGACATGAAAACGAGGCTACCACAGGAATCCCGATAAACAGCAACGACAAATAGAACTGGGCAATTTAGACGCTTGTTTGCGGCTAGTCGCAACTTCGCAAATGAGGTTGGCTGTCGCTTTCAGTGTCAGTGGAACAAAACCCGAAATTTGTGAAAAGTAAAGGGCTCTTATTCGACTAAAATCAAAAAGAGCCCAGAACTTTTTTTCATAACTTTAAAGAACATCCTTTTGTGAACCTTCTGGTATAAATATCGAGAGTTTTGATGAAACACCTCGTATATTTTTCTTCGCTCGAGTAAAGGGTAGTTTACTAGTTAATTTATCGCTGTACGCATATCGTCATTATAAAAGGTCTCCGTTCCTATCCAAAATAATTCATATATAATGAAACTGCTATATCTTGGCCGTACTAGGCCCAATTGACCTACAATCTTGGACAAAATGGTTGAGAATTTTTGAGTTTTTAACGATATATTGTGTAAAACACAGTTAAATCCCTCTCGAACGACCCCCCTCCCCCCAGAACAATGTTGGGTCTGTCGAGAGGGAACTGTGCTAGCCAATGGAACCAACATTGTGCTGGGGGGGAGGGGGAATTTTAGTTTAGATAATATTTTATGAGGAAAATTCCATTTTTTGTCCAAGATTGTAGATACAATGAATGAATGAATTTCTATTTTGTTTTAGCGAGTTTACGAGACACTCAAAAATCGGCTAAATACCTAGTCGCGTGAGTCGGTTTGAGCCGAAATCAGGCTGGCATCGTCTTTGGTCGATATTTTTCAAAATAACGAATATTTCAACTAATCAACCCCGTTTCGTTTACCTACATACCCTACCCTATCAATGATCAAAATATAAGCCAACACGATATTTGGGCCGTGTCCGCGAATTTTTGAATTTTGTTTCATTTTTACTGACATTCACTCTTAAAGTGGACGATTCCGGGGTACTTTCGGAAAACTACGTATTCTTAAAAACTACGGGTTCGAATCCGTAAATATCAGGACCCATATTCTTGACTTTTCACCCAGTGTAAGATGCATTTAATGTTCTCATTCTTCATAGGAAAACAAGATCAAAATATAGTTGAAACATTTGGAAATACATGTATATATGAAAGTGGGCTTGCCTTTGTCCTCATTTCAATCCCATGGTGCTTAGCGACCAAAAATCGTGACGTCTATAGAAAACGTTATTGCTGTATCATTAAGAATCAATGAAGCCAAGCACATTTTTCTATGTTAGATCTATGAAATACTGGAACTTCCTTTACAAGTTGATTGATTTTTTGTCACTGGTTTGTTTAAAAATGTTGTAGTAAAACACAAGCATTTCTGTCCAAATACGGAGTGCACAAAATTTAAAATAGCGCTTTGCGCGCATTTTGTCAGGAATGGGATGGGATGGGATCCTTAGATTTCATCTAATTTGGTTTCCAAAGTCAAACTCATGATCCTTTTCAATTGTGAGTTTGGCGATCTTGCACGACTAGTAATAGAGACATATTGATTTCCGATGTTACTCTTGTATGCAGTGACCTCTCAGTCTCATAAATAAAGTCACATATTCGCATTTGACTTTTTAAAATACCCCTGTTGTCGATGTTAGACTCTTTTTAGTTTTTCGACGACCAAAGAACTCCCTGATGTTATGTATTTGACTACGACAAATTTGGCGCCAGTCCAAAGCATGCGTTTTAACGGCCGTCAATCAAAATTACGATGACTACAGTATACTATTATATAAAAGTATACATTTTCTGAAAGATAAATAAACGCAGTTTTTAAAAATCAATATACAATTTTCTGCTTCGCGACACAAAAAAAGTTATTGGCTTTCTCTGCAGTTTTTGAGTGACCAAAATATCGTTTTAAAAACATTGTAGCTCTTTCGGAATACATTGGATCGAACTGAAACTTTAGATTATGATAAATAACAATACAAACAAAAAAATGGTGTCTCAGATTTTTGAAATGTTTCTTCATTCAAAAGATATTGTCTATTTTGCAATCATAACCACCGAAATTTCAAACTTCTGTACTTAACGCGTCATTGCACACAATCTAAAAAATATATCATAAACCTGAGACACCGTTTTGAAGTTCATTATCCACACAGTATGCTAATGTGATTTTGATCTGATCATGTGGGAAGTCGCCGAATGAAGTGAGGTAGAATGTCACTTTGAACCCAATAACTTTTTTTGTGTTCCAAAACAGACAATTATAAAATGATATTCTAAAACTACATTTATTTAGAAAATGTATACTTTTATGGCAAAATATTGTAAAGTCCGTGCGAAATTTGAGGTACCGCGTATAGGTGTCCTAATCATATCTTGATACCTTAAGCATTTGGTCCTCATTCAATTTTTCTTGTTGAAAGATGTAAGAATGAAATGGACTGATAGTTTTTTCTGCTTCATATGTAAGCTTTTTCCTAGTTTTATGTAGTATTTTTTGTGGCAGTTGATTCCATAGCGGCAGGTTTAGCACTATAAGTTGAACTTGTACTTGGAAAACTCTTATTATAATAATAATAATAATAATAATAATAATAATAATAATAATAATAATAATAATAATAATAATAATAATAATAATAATAATAATAATAACAACTTTATTGATCATGATCTTATGGCTTGAATCTCTCGATTCTATGAATAATCTCTATCAATGGACAAAAATCAAAAATCAAATCAATTAATAAAACGTTTTTGAAGAATGTTTTATCGGCAAGCATGTTAAAATCTCTTTTTAAAAGTTGTATTTTTTGTTCCAACAGCCTTCTTTCAACCAATTTAAGCTGGTCTGGCTTGAATATTAAAGCTTAATCCTCTAGCTTCATGACCAATCGTCTTAAACCCATTTTCTTTGAAAATGGGGGATGTGTTGTAAATTGAGCCGTCAAAGCCAAGTTTTTGTTGTGTAAAGAAAGACAAACCACACAAGTGCTGTCCACAAGTACAGGAAGAAAAGCCTGATCATGTGGTACACAAACATCTCATCTGACGTGAGATGTGCATTTCAAGGAACGTTTACAACTTGTATAGCAGAATCTCATTGCAACTATTTTCTCACGGAACAAAGTAATATGACCAAGCACCAGCCCCATATACCAGTACATTCGTAGTCGTAGTCAGTTTTCACTACTCTAGGATTGTCCCATGATGGACAATGGGGAAAAATATGTGATGATTGCAGATTCCAAGGAATGAAAACATGGCAAGGCTGCATGATGAAAACCTAAATTTATCAAGGCTTTTGTTTGACATGGATATGGGGAGCAAGGTAAAATCTGGCTGGACAACTTACATGGCATGTAAAGGCTTAGAGATTTCACTTAGGGACTGCCCTTACGCTGGTTTGGAAGTTATTAGCTCAAACTGTAATGGTCACACTGAAGATGCTGTTGTTCAATGTTCAGGATACACTGGCGAATATCAAGGTATTATTATTTTTCATTTATACGGGAAGTAATTGTTCAAGATGAAATACTCACTTCATATATATGTATATATTTTTTATAGTTCGACTACAAGACGGTGATAACAATACTGGTCGTATTGAAATAAACTATGTCGGAAATTGGGGCCCTATTTGCGACAATGGATTCGGTATGGAAGAAGCTCATGTTATCTGTAGAATGGCCGGTTTTCCAAAAGGAGCTCTAACTAAGAAGAGTTATTCAAAATCTTCGCACATGGTGTTCTTGAAAGACATTTCTTGCCAAGGAAGTGAAACTTCAATAAAAAATTGTACTTTCAATTTTTTTACCAATTATACTTGTCCCAGCAACAAGGTTGCAGGAGTCGTTTGCATAGCAAATGGTAAATTTAGATACTATTTTTACATAAAAAAGTATTTGTGCTTGCTAATCTGTGTTTTTCTCAGTAGATTTATCGTTTTCCTTTAGGAACTAAACAGTTCCGTTGATAACAACTTTACATATTTGAAGATTATTTTTTGTTTTTGTAGGTGAATCAAAATTATCTGTTTCCTTAATGCCCAACAAGAGAGTGGAAATTACCTATTACAATATTAGCAAGTCCATTTGCTCCGATGGCTTTGATGCCAAAGATGCACGAGTAATTTGTAGAATGAAGGGATATGACGATGTAGATAAAGTCACGTATATTGATAGTCGCACTCTAGATGTGAAAGCAAGAGAAGTATGGATTTTGAATATGACATGCAAGGGAACCGAAACTTCTATAAAAGAATGTAACGTTATTTGGAACTGGGAAAATAAGGCTTGCAACAGTCCTAATAGGGCAGGTGTTTCTTGTAAATCAGGTAAGCATCATATGTTAGTGATCTTCGTAATTTAAGTAAACCATAGCCATCTAAGTATAAGGTGGAATTTGTGATTTTTTAGTCATTTCAGGACCAACTGACTTGCGACTTGTTGGTGGAGCTCGTAATAACAGTGGTCGTCTTGAAATAAGAGTAATGGCACAATGGGGCACAGTATGTGATAAGGGCTGGGATATCAATGCTTCTGATGTTGCTTGTAGAATTCTTGGATTCCCAAGAGCCCTGAAAATCCAAAAGTTTCAAAAGGGAACTGGTCCTATTTGGCTTCAAAACATATCGTGCGTTGGATGTGAAAGGTCTCTTGACGATTGTTATCATCCAGTGTGGGGTTCAATATCTACTTGTGATCACAGTAATGACGTTGGATTAGTCTGTCTCCCAGGAGGTAACTAGGTTTTTTGTGTTCATTTTTCATACAGTAAGAAAATATTTTCAGTAAAAATTGTAGTTTGGCTCAAAGTTTGGTACATTTTTGCTTCAAAATCAGCAAGCCATAAATCAAAAACCTGAAAATAGTGCAAATATTTGCGTACTTTTGTCTTCAGGGCCACCAAACCTTTCTGCTAAAGTGATGGCGGATGGACGAATAGAGATAAGTTACTATGGTGTTAACAGATCCATTTGCTACGATGGCTTTGATATGAAAGATGCACGAGTAATATGTGGAATGAATGGATATGACGATGTTGCATATATTACTGAAATCACTAGTCCAGCAGGAGACTCAAGGACAGAGGAAGTATGGCTTTTAGACATGGCTTGCACAGGAGATGAAAATTCCATCGAAAAATGCAGTACTTCATGGAACTGGGAAAACAGGAATTGTCCAAAAAATAGCAAGCTTCGTGCTGGAATCGTTTGCAAGAATGGTATGAACAAAGAAAGTGATTTCTAATCAAAAACATTCTTTTTCTTTTTTGATAATTCTATAAATCTGCATTTTAGATAATGAAACCCTAAAGGTTGAATTCCGTCTTGAGGATGTAAAATCGCCAGCTCCTTATTCTGGACGCCTAACTGTTAAATATTATATGAGATGGGGAAATATATGTGCGAAGGATTTAAAGCTAGAAGACGCACATGTGATCTGCAGAATGTTGAACTTTACCGAAGCCCTGACTATTTCTCATTGGGGTAAACATACTGGTAACGTAAGTTTTGAGCTGGTAAATCACTGTTATGGAAATGAAAGTTCAATGAAAGACTGCAAAGGTGTGAAGCTCAAACAGGTTTACGCATGTGAAGAAGGCAATTATGCAGGAGTTGTTTGCACCCCGAAAATTATAGGTAAGCTCTGTTATTTGTTTAATGGATTTATAATCACAGAATTAAGTAGATTCTTTATGCAAACGATTTTATTTTCACCTACAGTTACACCAACACCGTTACCTCGAAACGTCCGTATAAACGGTGGCTCAGACAATGCAAGAGGCAGAGTTGAAGTACAAAGACACAAACTATGGGGAACGGTTTGCAATTCGGGATGGGATATGCGTGAAGCTAATGTAGTATGTCGCATGAAAGGTTTTGATGGCGCAATTACAGCATATAAGTCATTTAAGGAAGGAACTGGTCCAATATGGATGTCCGGGCTTCGATGCAAAGGAAATGAAAAAAATATTGAGCACTGCGCTAGTGATGGGCAAGAAAAGACAACTTCATGTAACCATAGCATGGATGCTGGAGTGGTCTGCCGTCGATATATAGGTTAGAGACTAAAGAAATTGCTTTTGAGCCTTGTATGAATAAGCTTCAGAGCAATAACTTATAATCAATTCTATTAAACAGATAAATTATCAGTGGAGTTTGACGTTCCATCAAGAAAATATTATGGCAGATTGACGCTAAAGGTAAACGACACTGATCCGGGCTCAATTTGCGGTAATGGTTGGAACAAAGAGGATGCAGACGTCGCTTGCCTAACGATGGGACTTAAACGAGCCTTAGTACCTATTAGCCATTTTGGAGGAGGAGGAAAACCAACCAAAATCTGGATGTCCAATGTTCGCTGCAGCAATAGCGACACATCACTGAAAACGTGTAATCATGAGGGATGGGTAAACAACTCATGTCCTAAAGATCACCATGCAGGAGTGATATGTGAACAAGATGGTAGTTAGCCAAAATCCTTTGATTAATCATATTTTAAATGCAGTGATTAATTTTTAATGTCTTATTGATTATTGATTGCGTTTTCTTTTATCACTACAGTCAATGACCAAAACTTTGGTATGAGATTGGTTAATGTTCCTGGGACAAACATAAGCAAAGTACAAGTCCATTACTATGGCATTTGGGGAGCTGTGTCGGCTAACAACTGGGATCTGGCAGACGCTCATGTTGCCTGCTGGAGTAATCTCTCAGGAAAAGCATCAACAGCAGGACATGTTGTAAATGATGAAAAACTTCCCATTTTGATAGATAATCTTAATTGTCTAGGAAGTGAAAATTCAATAGATGAATGCGGTTTCAAATGGGGTATTGCTGGCCCTGACCAATCCAGAGTAGCTGCAGTTGGATGCTCCAAAGTTATAAAAGGTATATACATATATTGACATTTTCTTGCTTGCATAGCCTTAAATGGATATTCAGATCTAATATTCCTTATATTTGTTTTTTTAAACAGGTGATAAAATGAAACCGACAATAGCACCAGCTGGACCGAATAAAAGATTTGGACAAGTGAAAATAAGTTACAACAGTAAAGACTATGTTGTTTGTGGTGATAAATGGGACAAAAAAGATGCAGATGTGATCTGCAAGATGAGCAATTATCTAAAAGGAGCAATGGCGGCGATTAGGAAATATGCAGTTAACACAAACAACAAACAATTCCTTACTGGATTTGAATGCCGTGGCGACGAAACCGATTTAGGGGAGTGTTTCCGAGACAAATCTCTGACTACTTGTCCAGGAAACTTCATCGCAGGTGTAATTTGCAAACCTGATATAGGTAATGAAAATAAAGTTGCAGGTAAGGTAGGCATCTGACATATTTGATTAAAATCTTTCCTTTGTGTATTCAGGTCCACCACCAAAAATTAAATTGCGCTTAACAAGTGATGGAAGTGCAGCGAATTCTGGACGTGTAGAGGTATCGTATGCTGACGAATGGGGAACATTATGCAATGATGGTAACAGCAAGAAAACTGCTCGGGTCATATGTCGTATGCTCGGGTATGTTGATGTGGAATCCTACCGTTCAACGTCCAAACCAAGCGGTCAAATCTCCTGGCTTGGAAACATTCAATGCAAAGGAACTGAGAAATCCATTGAAGAATGCAAACCAAAATGGGGAGAAGCAAGTTGTAATGATGACAGCATGCTTAGTGTCACTTGCAAGAAAGGTAATGTTAATATTAGATCCACCACTTAATTGTGCCAGTTGTTTTTGATACCTTATCGAGTGATTTAATTTTGCAGCTGGTGCTCCTCACTTCCAAATTGACGGAAACGATGCTATTACTGATTCAACTGCCAAAATCAGCTTCCGAAATGTCCCTTCAGACTTACAAGCGTATGTATCAAAACAAAAAACCTTTTATATACTCAACAATATATTTGACAGAAATATGTATCAGTATTACTAATCTGACACCTTTTGTTTATAGCATCTATCAAATCGCTGTTGAAAGGAGACCATATGAGGAGCGTTTGCAATCCTTTAATACTCAAGAAACCCCCTTTGAATTTAAGATAGTAAATTACACCACAAGTGCTAAGTACAAGGGCGATTCTTACATTACCGCTGAAGTAACCAATTCCTTTCTACACAAGAACAACATTACCATTGGTGTGCTCACTTTAAATCAAGGACCAAATGGGTTTATTAATGAGCCGCTTCAACCACAAACACCATACAGGGTGTATGTAAGGATTGCAACAGAGTCATACGACGGGGTGCGTACTTTATACTTTCTTGTCTTACAGTATGTATAAAAATAGCACTATTTTATATTTTAATAATTCTCTGTTGATTTTGAATTTTACTTTTTTCTTATAGACGACAAGGATTTATGGTGATTATTCTTACGTTGCCTTCAGAACAAAAAAAGTATTTGCTAAAGGTAAACAGATAACTTGTTACTTTTTCTTAAAGCAACAGAATTTGCCTTCCTCTTTTACCATTCTAAAATCCTCGAACACATCCTTTGTTCATTTTATAGGTCGAGCTGAAAAACTTACCAGTTCAAGAGGTGGAGGAGCAGTGATAGGCATGTCGATTGTCATAATAATGTTGATTGCTGTTATCATCTGTGCCTCTATTTGGTTCATCAAAAAACAAAGGAATGAGGAAATTGATGCTTCCGATAAAAGCCAAGGTAGCCAGGCTTTTGAATTATATTTTTGACATATTTGACTATAATGTCCAATAAATCAAAGACTAACACATCTGAATCGAATGTTTAATTTCTGTTAGGAATTGAGATGACAGATAACGGTGACATGCGTACAGTCAATGACATCCCTGAAGGCTACTACCAGGCACCACTACGTGATGAGCGCAACGAATACGTCACTACCCCAGACAAAGACAAAGCTGCCTATCAGTCTTTGGTAACTCGTACAAGGGTATGTCCTATCAAAAATCTCACTCAATCCTATATTCAAATTAATTGTTATCATATTTTTAATCTACAGATTGCTCGTAACAAGCAAGAAAACGAGTCGCCTTTGTACGTTGAAATCAGGAGCTGAACAGATGATTCAAGAATGAGCCGCAATTAAACTAAAAAGCATAGCTTATAGTAAATAAATAAAGAAAATTGCGTGCTTTGTTTTATTTTTATGGACAGAATTAGAAAAAATAGAGTTTGATAGGAGTTTGAACAAGCTTGGGACATAGTGCTGTAAACAGTGCTGTTCCGGGCTGGGTGTTCTGGGGTCTCTGATGGTAAACACAGGGATCCTGGTAACAACGTTCCTACCCATTCAAAATCTACTCCTTTTCTCTAATTTTTTTCAGGCTTTCACAAATGATTGCAATTCATTAAATAAATAGTTAAAATATAACCAAAAGGGAAACTATTCAAATTCACAATTGAATTAATTAGGGAACTTGAAATAATGAGGGTATTAAATAAAGGTGTAAATTTTTGGAGCATAATTGTTGTTGTTTTTGTTTTTATCAGTCTCATTAGCATCATAATTAACATAACAAAACCTATATTTTTTTGTCGGGGTGGGGGGAGGTTACAAGGATATGGCCTGTGAATTCAACACAGGAAGCCCAACAGAAACATACAGAATGTTCATAACACCTGGTATGCATACAACACAATACAAAATCTTTTCAATGACAGAATACTGCTGTCAGCTGACCGATTATCCTTCCTTATATGACTTTAAAGGAAAAAGAATATTTGACTGCAGGCTCAACTCTAATAACAGGAACTGATTAAACAAACTGTTGACAAACTTTGATGCAAAATTAATTAAGTCACTCTAAGCTGAAGCTAGAGTGCTGAAAAATCAAACAACTGGAAGCCTGTATTAGCAACAGGAAATTAATCACATTTCATCCCTTTTTGACACCTTTCAATAATTATCTAATAATTAAGGTTTTATCCTTCAGCATTTTGACATTTATATTTACTGAAGAATCAAAAAAAAAAAATTTTAGTTTAACATGAAATATTGATGTCACTTTTCATTTGTAGTTAGATGACACTTCACAAACCAATAAGAATTTACACGTTCTCATATCCATACCCTTCTCAGCTTAGTAAAAAAAATCGAATTTTAGTTAGAAAGCTGATAGAGAAGGGTAGGGAACGAGAACAGAATGTACAGCTTCCACTACTCTTACCTATTTCTAGTTCTCCAAGTGCTTTTCCTTAATGCTTTTGGTTGCACAGTTTATTTCTTCCAGAATGATACTTTGATACTGCAACAATGATACCATAACAAAACAAAAAAACAGAAAATGTATGATAATAAGCAAGTATTGTTTCCAGAATAGAAAAAAAATACATTTACATTTTGCAATAACATTTTTGGTGTTGTTCTCACCCCACCCCCCTCCCAATTATGACATAACATTTTTTAGTGAACCTTTCCTCATTAACTACAAATTTTCAGTAGACTTATTATCCAGGGATTTCATTAGAAGCCAGAAACTGGCAAACGTCTGAGCATCCACTTTCCGTATCATTTAAGCCATCACAGTTGTACTACCCCTCCCTCACTGATACAGTTGCCAAAATTAAGTAAAGCATTCACCTGCTTGAAATTTTACAGAAATCCCTGATTATCATATTTGAAGATATATTTTCAATGCCCCCCCTTCCATAATTGTTACTGGATAAAATGGTTAGCGCCCTTCCAAATCACCCCATGCCAATCTCATTACTAGATTAATTTTTCAACTTTTAACATTAATGGAGCTTTAATCATAGGATCAGTATAAAGCACCTTTATTTTATCTGTAACGTCATTAATGGTGTTGTCTATTATTCCAGACTAATAGCTACACCGTACCTTGTATAGACCTTAATCTTAAAAAAACGTCTTTGTTTTACAAGGGTAGCACTTAATAGCCAGTGGCTAACAAACCTGTGGCCCTCATTCATCCATTATTGAATTAGAATTTTAATTAAAGTTTATTTTTGTGGAGGGAAGAAAACTGGAGAGTTAGAGAAAAACCCTCTTCCCAATGACCACAATTAACATGCAAACTATGACCACGTTTAATGTATTCACATGCATGGGGATTTTTCTGCCAAACAAGCCTTTAGACTCCTTCCCTTGTGAAATATTTGGTTAAACCAGCCAGCTTCTCATAGAAAAGCCCATGCATGAAAGTATGGAAATACATTAAATGTGGTCATACATTTGTGTGTTGCCTGAACTTGAAGCTAAGGACTTCATGCATAAATATTAAGAAAGACCTATAACAAGTACTATGCATGTGCTTGCCAAGAGTTTTTAAATAAAGGGGAGCCTAAGTCCAGATAATTTATGTATACAGTAAAAGTAAGACTCCCTGTGAACTAAATGGTCAGTCAGGGTTTTCATTAAGTTTTAAAATAAATTAATAGAAGATCATGCATTAGCCAGAGATCAGGGTTAATATTTAATTTTCATTTAAACCAATAGAAAATTTTACAAATTAATACCAGGCTAGCAATGATAAATGAAGCTGGAGAATTTTGCTCAGTCTCCAGAGCTTACTCTGATCTCTGACTCTGGTCAGTTAAGCTATCAAAACCAATATTATCCAATTTATATGCCGAATGCAATAATGGCAGCTATTGACTTTCAGAAATAAAAACTAATCTTTAAAAATGAGCACCACCACCAGAAAGAGCAAGCAGAAATATGCATTATTGAAAAGTTTTATTGCTGTAAATTGAATTCCAGTGAAGTTATTTGGAATCAAAAATACAAAGATTTGTATGTGATCATGCAGTCAACTAATTATAAGGACTGCATGGCTAACCTCGTTCTGGTGTTTTTCCAGTGTTTTTGACAATCGTAAATTCTGATAACTTCTCAAGAGTTAATATTTCTACCTCTTTAGCATTTGACATATAGCAGTTGAAATTCTATGTTCCTTAACATTCTATTTATGCTAATAAGGTAAAATGTAAAATTTCATAAACAATTTAAATATCAAAATATAAACATGCATGATGATTAGTCCATTTCTATAATTGACATTAAAACATATGGAACATGGAACAACATGGGGTACTAAACCCAAATCCCGGGGTTACTCCCCTATATTTGCTATACAAGTATGTGCTGGCTGTGCTGCCAAACAGGGGTATTATTTCAGGGTTTTTACTCTGGCACAGGGTATATAAAATTACACTCTCTCTGCAACAGGTTATCTGTTTTCACAAAGTGCGTGATGTTAACTAATGTTAACTATATTTTCCAAGCTATGTCCTCCTCCTCCACTTTACCTACTAATCATCAGCCACCCATTAGCACCATTGCAGCTCAATTACTGAAAATTGGAACCTATTGTTTTACCTTTTCATTTGAGCTGCACTACAATGTGGTGCAGAGGGGGTATTGATTTCTAAAGTACAAAACTTTAGAAAGAATATCAAAGTATTGTATTCCTAGGCCAATTGGCGACTCTTAAAACCCAAGGTGTATGCGGGCCTAGCCTCAAATCGTATTGTTTTGCTATTATAATTTCTTCTTTTGTTTTCTGATCTCAAAAGTGTAGCTAATTAAGCCAGGGACCATAGGGCACATTTAAAAAAATGAGAGGCTAGTATATGCAAATCAAAGGGAAAATGTGGAGGGGGTTAGGAATAGAAAATATATGAAGTATGCATAAAGAAAAAAGTGGGAGTGTAAAGCAACCCCCCCCCCCCCCCCCACCACCCCGCAAGCTAAACCCACTGGGGTTTTAAGTGTCATCAACTGAAACCTTATTCCAATGACCTTAGACTTGAAAATATTTCAAGTTCAAGGACCCTGGAAAAATTTTCAGTTGATTGGAGGGTACTTTCTGGGGTTTCTTAAGGCTTGTGGCAGTAATCAGCACATGTAGTTGGCTGACCACCTTGTGAATATATAATAAACTACTTGCAGCACGCAGGAATGCAAATGAATTTGGAGGGCAAAACAAAAGAATTTCAAACTCTTGAAAATTCGAACCTATTGTTTTGCCCTCCAAAATGCGCTCCATTTTGACATGCTGCAATGGGTCTATTAGCTAATATTATATTAAAAAATCGTGGGCACCTACAAATATTCCAGGAATGTTCTTTGGTCAAATCAGAAATTACAGGGACTCTAACCACAAGATATAGTTCGTGATAAAGTAAACAAAACAGGGATGATTGCTGGTATTCCTGGAGATAGGATCAGAGGTCAATATAATAATACAATTTAAGAACAAAGGATAAAAAACTTTTGGTATAAATGCAAGATCTGTTACGAAGCCTGCTTGACCCTGCTATAACAGATGGCGAAAGTTAATGACCCATGATCTTACTAACAAAAAGCTAATTTTAGAACTAAACATTTCAATGTTTTACCATAAATTGTGTCCTTGGAACCTCCTTGACCTGATGATGTGGAAGGAAAACGGCATATATACAAGTAGCTTCAATTTTTTTGAATAAAAGTTCGAGCATACACAACGCTATACAACGTTGCAGGCGCCATCTTGGTAACTTTATTGTAACGAACGAAGTGCGTCTGACCTGATTAAGGCTGCAAGATGATTGGTTAAATTCGTTCACGTGACTTTGCGTCTTCAGCAACCAATCAAAACTGGTTCAGACGTCGTTTTAAATGTTAACGTTACAAAACTGAGAGTTAACAGTTTTACTTGTATTTTTGAATACAACATTTGAACTTTCTAACTCTACTTGAAGTGGGAGTAACAAAACCCCGAGTTGGAGTCCGAGTCCGAGTTAGAGTTAGACTCGAGTTAGACCCCGAGTTAGACTCGAGTCAGAATCCGAGTTAGAAAATTATATCTCCGGTTTCAAAGGTACTTTATGATAACGTTTTACCAATAAATCTTTAGACTCCAAGGTAAAACTTTGCAACTTATTGATATAGTTATTGTGAAAAGGTTGGCATTATAAATTTGTCAGCTGACTACCGACTATACAAGAACGGGAAGCCATGAGCGGATTTTTTGGACTCCATTGTCCTACCGGTTAGTCAAAAAAAACAAAGTAGAAAAAAGTAGAAAAACGCAAGGTTTCACGCGGAATTTCAATTTGAAATTCAAAATACACGGTATCTTTACATTCAGTTTTGACAATGATGTGTATTGCAAATCGAAATATAATACATAATGTAACGCGAGACTTAATTATTGTATTCTTTTCATCTGGACAACCTTGTTGAGATTGACTATATATACAGCCGTCTGCTATTGGATGGAACAAAAACAAAAATAAAAACTTTTCTTCTAAAATGTCGCTCAATATTTAATACCAATTATATTTAACTCTGCATTCTTCGTCGCTTGAAGACATCGTGCGAAGTTAAGCGGCAAAGAATGAACCCATGTGGCTTATTAGTTAATATTTGGTGATTTAGTGATTTATTGGTAAAACTTGTCATTCTAACTCGGACACTAACTCGACTCTAACTCTACTCTAACTCTAACTCGGACTCCAACTCGGGGATCTGGGATTCCCACTTGAAGTACTTTTACACCCATTATCGTTGAAGTGGGACCCCCGAAGTATAATGTTTCGTTTGCACTGACTAGGATTTCGACGGTCGTCAATCAAAAAACTCAGAAACTAGAAAAAATTACATTTTTGAGGGAGATTTTGGAGTGAATTAAAGATTTTAATCCTCTAAAATCTTCAATTCAGTCTAAGATTTCTCTCAAAAAAATTCTGTGTAAAAACCTACTGTAAAAACCACTAAGAAATTGTTCCGCTTTTAATAGTCAAGGCAACTTGCTCGGAGCCTTGTGCGATGAATAAATTAACTCGGTGATTGGCAGTAGAAGCCACTAAAATGGCAACGCAGTTTAAAGATTAAGACAATGCTCATAATAACACTACCTTATTATTATTATTTTATTATTTATTTTTATTTATTTTTTGCTAAAATTCGATCGAGCCAAATTAGTTATCAGTTTTGTTTTACTTTCAACAAATGTTTAGAAGGTCGGGTAAAGTTTTTATTTTCATTACAATACAATACAATACTTAAAAATGAGGCCGAAGGCCGAATGGGCTATTGACTCGTAGGCCATGAGGGCGAGAGGTCTAATTGTTTTAGTAAAAACCTCTAGTAGCGAAAAGCGCCGGTTGAAAACCAAAAAATATATATTTAAAGCAAAATCCAAAACTTTTTGCATCATTTTATTGGACCGAATAGTAGGTTTTTACTAAAACAATTAGACCTCTCGCCCTCATTAGTTACATGGCCTACGAGTCAATAGCCCATTCGGCCTTCGGCCTCATGGGCTATTGACTCGTAGACCATTCGGACACGAGGACTAATTGTTAAATAGTCTTTATTTATCAGCTTTCATTAATTAAGGCTGTTGTTAACTCATTACCATGTAACCAGTCAATGAGAAACAAACACTGAACGTATCCTTCAAAACTGATATTCAACTTTATCTTTTCGTCTTTACACAAACATATACTGTATTTAATACTGACAGATCTTCCAGTAGGGCGACACGGGGGAGGAAGGGGTATCGATCATGAATCACGAACAATTGTTTTTATAAACTCACGAATCACGAAATACGATTAATGAAAAACCTCAGTTGATATAAGGATATTCTGGGTGTATTACGAATTTCACGAAAACCAATGCAAAGTCCCAATCCGGCAGGGTCTTCAAAATTAGCAGACCACGCATCACGGGTGGGTGGAAGGGGGGGGGGGGGCGGGGGGAGGGGGCTGAATTCTGAATCACGATCTTTTTTTTCACGAATCACGGTCCAAAAAAAGGTCGAACCACAAGAATAAACCTTTCAGTTTTAATACCGAAAAATTTACTTTATGTCTCTTAAAATCGGGGAAAATGATTTCGAGTCCGCCATTTGGCATCTCTATTTTTCATTCCAAGAGACCGAAATCCATTACCAGTGCGTCAAATCCTATTTTCCAAATCGGCAAAGGAAAGCAAATCCAAACTCCCATTTTGGCCCTCACGTGGCCTAGCATATTTCAACCACAGGTAACCCGCGTTACTCGTACAATAGCCCTTTGTCTTAGGTCACCAAGATGCAGGCGATCACTACAGCCACGGTATTTGTTTTACTACTAAGCCAATATCTGTCCTATTCTAGTGCTCAACACACTAACAAGTATCTGGTATTCGGAGGCAATGGATTTATTGGCTCAGAACTAGTGACTCTCCTACGTTTACGTAAGTCCGATGTAACCATAGTGAACCGCGGCAACTGGTACTGGGATTCTGAGATTCGTATCAAGCCATACGTGAAACACGTTCGGTGTGACAGATACTCAATCAAATCGTGCAGTGAATTGATTGAAGTTATAGAGGATAAAGACTACTTTGACGTTGTTTATGACTTTAGTTCATACATTCCAAACCACCTTCAGGTAGGAACAGATTTATGTATATATTTTCATAGGTTTCCATTGTGTCCTTTAGGTTGGGGAACGGCATTTAAATCTTACGGTTACTATAATTACTTGAAATTCTATCCCACAGAATATGGTTATGGTAAAGAAATTACCTTGGAGATAATGTGCATTATTACCGTAAACCCTCTTATTAGTTAATGTTATTTTTATTTTTTGCGTGACATCTCGAACACCGACATCCTAGGTTTGTGTTGGATGACCTTTGATCATCGTCAGACAACAATCCCCTTTGTCAGATCAACTTTAGTGCAGTTCATCAAAACTGAGGCATCTTGAATTTCATTAATTAAAGTCTTGAAAATTATCAAAAACAATTGTTAGAATTTATAAGAAAATTATTATGGAAAAATATTAATCATCTGAATAATATGGGTCATGATACGGTAATGTAACAAAATTAACTCCAGCTGTTAATGGCTGTCACGACATGCACATCCCTTTGACACTGCAAAGGATACGTGACTGGGTATGGAGGAAATGTCTGCGTTTTCATGCTGGTTTTCATTCATTCGTTCATTTGTTTATATATTCATTTATTTATTTTTAATTATTTATTCATTCATTCATTCATTCTTTCATTGATTAATTGATTGATCCATTCATTCATTCGTTCGTTCCTTCGTTTGTTTGTTTGTTTGTTTGTTTGTTTGTTTGTTTGTTTGTTTGTTTATTTGTATTTTGTATCCTTTTTAAGCTTTTGTTGTTGTTATTGTTATCGTGTGGGTTCGAAAGTAGAGCACTATCTAGTAAATTCTAGGTTTTGCAGCTAGATATGTCGTAACATAATGGCTTTCCACTGTTCAGCACTTGCAGCCCTTAAGTTATCAGCTAACACAATACAAATTTTGGTTTGATTATAGTTCGCGTAGCGCACTGAATATTCAATGAAATCCCAACAAAGAATGCATTTTCTGAAATGTTTTTAAACCAGGATTGAATATATGTAAGTCATTTAAAAATATAATATTCCCTTTTTTTTTTGATTGGCCATTTGAAATAGCCCCCCCCCCCCCCCCCCCCCGACCAAGGCAAAATCGTGGCTACGCCCCTGTGTGAGATCTATAACCGTTCTTTCTTTGGACTTTAGGAAGTAGCTTGTGAACGAGGGTTTCACGGGTTTACTAAGAGGAGGAGGTTGAAAACTGAAGGAAGGAAAAGCGCTTGAAGAGCTTTGTTCACACTTAGAAAACCAAATTCTTAGCCAAGTAATTCAAAATTGTTCTCTTTTTTTAGGATGTCCTAGAGTTATTACGCATGCGTGTTGGTCGTTATGTATTTATCAGCTCAGATTCAGTATACGAAGTCTGCAAACCATCAAACCATGGTGGTCCTAGCAAAGAATCAGATGCAATACGCCTTGAAAACCACGAACAACTGAAAGGAAGCGCAGGATATGATCACTATGGCGACTCAAAGCTAGCATGTGAAGAAGTGCTTCGGAAAGAACACAACGAGCACCGATTTAACTACATATCCCTGAGGATACCTGACGTAATAGGACCACGTGACAATACCGACCGCTTCTGGATTTATTTTCTGTGGGTAAAGTTCCAGGATGTAATCGACCGACCAATCTTCTACCCTCCAAGGTTACAGAACCAGCAACTAAGTTTCGTGATGTCAGAGAATCTGGCGATGCTGTTGCTCAGCCTGAACGACCTTCAAATTGACGTCTTCAATCAAGCCTACAACTTGGCCTTCAAGAAGACTGCAACGCTGAAGGAATTTATTACTCTATTGGGGCAGCACGTCGGAGTTCCTAACGTCAAATTTGATGAAACTACCGTAGACAAAGCTCATACTTACTTCCCATCGGTTAAACGCGGGCCTGTCAATGTCACCAAGGCTGAAAAATTGCTTAATTGGAAAACGTACTCTCTTGAAGAAGGAATCAATAGGACAGCTGATTTTTACAACTATGCGATGAGGGCAGGTGAATTCAAAAAGCAACGAGATGGAATTATTGAAGCGTTCATTCCTGATGACAAACTGGAGTTGTTTAAAAAGAGGTATAAGGAGATCTATGGAATGGAACTCAAGATTAAAACATTTCATAACGAGCTGTGACGATCATACATGTTGTAGTTTTGTTCCATAGTTATGTTAACAAATAAAGTCTCGCGGTAACCTTTCCAAGACCATCTCTGGAACTACATGAATTCCCAAACTGCACCTACCTACGAAACCACCATTTTGCCTGGAACAGAAAATGGCATATTGCATTGACTAGGATTCTTTAATCATTTGCGAATGAAGTCCTTAGCCTCACGTTCATGCAGCTCATTAAATATTACCGCGCGACGCGCAAACGCTCGTTTTCCAGCAAAAGGCCCGTGCATGGAAGTATGCGAATACATTAAATGTGGTCATACCTTTGCGCGTCGCGCTGTAATATTTGATGAGCTGCATGAACGGGAGGCTATAAAACTTTATGCATAAATATTAAGAAAGGCCTATAGATCCCTTGCAATACATCGGAATGCAGCTCAACCAATAATCTTCAGGAGATTGAAATTATTTTGTTTTGTCCTCCAAATTGAGCCGCCTTGACGTCACGTGCTGTATATTTACTTTTTATTTCAAATTAATGAGACCCACAATGCCTTTTGATCTTGGAATGCACTACTCAGTATGCAGTATTCAACTTTTTTTTGGAAAAAGCTGTATATATAAAGAATGTATGGTGGGGTTGCAAAGGGCTACCTGTACGGTTCCTAGACCTAACTCGGGCTAGGGTTTTTAATCCCAACTCTAGCTCCCCCCCCCCCCCCAACTCTACCACAACATATACTAGGGTTATTTAGATTAAATCTAGCCCCAACTTGTGCTTAGGGTATTCTAACCCTATCTTGGCTTAGGTAAAGGTTGGTATGTCAACGGTATCAGTTGTACCAAAAACATGAAAACTTGTAGAATGAAAACTTTGAAAATCACATTTATTGTGCACATTTATTAAGTTAAAGATGTTCTGAGACTGCAGCATCTGTTTGCTTCCTAAAACATTATCCTATAAACGCTAACTCACGAGACGTCTTTGTCTCTTTTTCTCGACAAGGCATGGCCGTAGCAAGCCTTAAAAAAACTGGGGGGAGCACAAAGCAACACGTGACTACGAAAAATGAAAATTTAATTCCATAAGTACTTTACTTTCTGGGGAAAACTGGGGGTCAAGCCCCCTCAGCTCCTCCCCTTCCTACGGCCCTGGAAGTACACATAATTTTTCAACCGCTTAGTATCCGAGCTGAAAACAGTACGAAATATTTTACAATCCCCTTGCTTTGGACTTAGGGATCTTTAGGTGAACTTGAGGATAACCTCATAGTTTATACGTTCCATCTTTCTAAAACATAATCTACAGCATGCTTTTCTCATTATAAATCTCTACTTTTAAGCCTGGTTTGTTGATAAGTGATGCTGCATGATCTCTAAATACATCAACAGTTGGTTTATCGAAGTTTGTAAAACGAATACAGGTAAGAGAAGTGTCCTCTTTTGAGCGAAGGAAATCTATAGCTACCGAGAAAAGAATCTTGGCGCAGAGATCCTTGGGGAATCCAAAGATGCCACTACTGATGGCAGGGACAGCAACGCTTGTCAAGTTAAGACGATGGCATTCTTCCAGAGAGTTAAGTATCGCTGTGTGCAGGTCTTTCTCTTCATTTGCATCTCCTCCTCTCCACACTGGACCTACAAAAGTCAGCAAAGGTCAGCGGCGGATCCAGGATTTTTTTACGGAAGGTTGTATGATGACAATCCTCACAACCCCCCCCCCCCCCCCCCTCCCCGGATCAACCCCTGAAAGGTTTCTTTTTTCACACGCACTTTGCATATCATTGCATATCATTTCCAAGGAGATAAAATAAGAAAAGGCATGGCAGCCATGCTGGTTGATCTACATGTAACATAAGAGACTAAACAAAAACATTTTATCAAACCCTAAAACAACCTATGTGCTAAGCAAGATCAGGGTACAAGAAGCCATTGCTTCCACGCCCTTTGGTGCCAGAGAGTCTCTTGCTCTTGATCCAGCTACAGGTGAAAGTAGTGTGATACCAGAGGCAACAATGAAATCTGCAATTGAGAACCACTGAAGCAAGGAGCCTCTAGAACCTGGACTGCAGTTGTCAAATGCACTGTAAACAGTTCCTATTTTCCCTCCAGACTCAGTCATGTCAGACTTTTTTTTCTTGTCATTGATGCATGGGGAGTGGGGGATAGTTGGAAGTGGCACATAAATCCAAGAAATGGTGACTAAACTAACTCAAATGAGTCTGGTGACAGGAGAGACTGTCAACAGTCTATTGTCAAACAACTCAAGAGATTTCATTTAGCAATAGTATAAATTCTGTGGAAATAATATACTTACCAACTGCATGGATAATTGCTTTGCAAGGTAGGTCTCCAGCTGTTGTCACAGCTACATCTCCTGTTGGTAGGGGCCCATTTTTAGATACATATTCATCACTTTCTTGCTGAATGATTTCGCCTCCGCTTCTTACAATGGCACCTGCAACCTTTGGGTACAAAATTAATAAAGTCTTAAAACATCTTCATCAGGGTAACTATTAAGCAATCCTTGTTTTCATCTTATAGCTTCTCGTACATGTACTTTGTAATTTCATTGCTTGTTATTATTATTCTGACATTCATTCATCAATTTTTTTTTCAGACATCCATACCATTATATATTTCTTCTAGGTTTCAATATTTTCAAGGCTTCATTCAATAACTCATTCAATTTTATTTATTCACTTGTTCACTCAATCTTTTATTCGTTCACTTGTTCATTAATTTAATCACTCATTCAATCATTCATGCATTTGTTCATGAATCCATCCATTCATTCATCATTCCATGAACCCATTTATTCAATCACTCATTCATTCATCCATTCATGCATCCATTCATTCATCTATTCAACCATTTATTCATTCATTAATCTCAACCATTAATTTAATCACTCATTCATTCAATAATGTTTTTATTCATCCATTCATATGTCCATTTTTCATTCATTCACTCACTCATTCATTAATCCATCAATCCACACATTCATCTATTCATCCATTCATCATTCTTTAGTTTTTCACATGCTTTTTCACTTCCTTCTACCTTATTTTTAATTTTTCTCTTTTACTCATTTTCTTAAAATAGGTTTTTGTTTTCTTTCTCATGCACATATTAATTAAAAAGAGATTTAATAGCAGAATGATTTCCATACCCCTCCTCCATGCTTGAGCCAGGAGTTTGCTGCATTTACAATAGCATCAACATTTTCCTTTGTCAAGTCATGACACACAACTAAAAAAAAGAAATAATATTTAATGTTTTAATTTTTTAATTCATAATTTTTTTATGATGTGGAGGTGTGCATGTGTGCTCAAAAAACAACATACTTTTCGTCGATTTTTCTCACTTTTTTCGAAAAAATCTATTAGATAAAGCAAAAAGATCAGGATTGGCTATGTTCTGTTCTCTGATAAGACAGGACTGAGGCTGTTGAACACTCAAAAAGATGCCAAATTTGTGTTTTTCCCCAATAATCTTTAATATATATGTTTTCGCTACTTCCAGGTTTGGATAAAGCACACAATTTTTGACGCACAGGAGTAGGGTGTGGCAAAAATAGACTTTATGCAAATGCTAAAAATAACACAACTGGGAATTCATATGGTTTGCTGGATTTTAAGAAGTTTCCCTCTCTTATTTATGCTCTCTTGGTTCAATCCATGAATTTGTTTTGGTTCCTTTGCACACACTCAATATATGCAAATACATATTTATAATAATTATATTACATACCCTCTATTTTCCTTGGACTCTTGTGCTTTCTCGTTGCTGCTTGTGCCGGTGATACCAACACTGCTGCCAGTACTGCTGCCTAAACAATAACATATTCACTGCTATTAATATTTGTTTGACCCAACTAAACAAACAACTACATGTATTAATTAGCAGTTTGAGTCATTAATAAATATTTTGGGGTACTTTGATGCAAGCTGTACCATAGCAGTACTACTGCACTTACTGTAGCTGTGTCATTGGTTGTTAAATGACAATAATATTATTTCTATAACTGATAGAAAATTTTGGCCATGCCTCATTGCCCCATTCCCTTTCAGAATAGTCTATGTACAGTATGCTTGCAATAAGTGAAAAATTCAAAATATTTAGGAATCTACATTGCAGTGACTGTGAAAGTGAGCATTCTGATTAGATAAATATCATCTTCATTGACAGTATGATTGGAACGGCAAATATTTAGGAATCAAAAAACGTTTTTCATTTTCAATACTCTGATCTAAATATGCAGGGCTAAAAATAAAAGCTGGTCAGTTGCTGGTTATGACAACAAGACAAATTAGTTTTAGGTTTGTCATATACCTCTTTTCTGGATCAACATTGCTGGACGTCAAAATGACATGCAAGGAAATTTAGATTTGACCAGAGAAGTTAGTAATTCTGGCCGGACATTGTCCAGTGACTTAACATAAGTCAGTTATCATTAGCCCTGATATACAGAATGCTGAATAAACATGCAAGAAGTGTAGGAAACCACAATACAAAGTGGAGTGGTTTCCATGCCAGCTTCTTAAGTGTTCTCTAATTCAGCAATCCATGTGTTTAGTTCAGAGTATCTGTTTCATATCTGTAAATAAGTTCTCAAATTAAAGAAAGTTGCTGTTTTATTTTTATTTTACTTTACTATGAAAGTGCCAATTCAGAGTTTGTGTGATTTATAGAAATGACTTGAGCATGACATGAGCATTCTTATCTAAGATGGCATTTCTATCTTTCAGAGTGTACGTCATAATTCAGTTGTTTTGTAATATCAATTTTGTGTCAAGAAAGTGACTGTAGTACTGTAAACATTTTTATCCCACACCATAGAAAATTTAGCCAATCAGAATGCAGGGAAGCTGTTGTATTTTGTCATGTATTTCACTCTTCCTTCCCATCATGTGCTGCACATTGAATCTCAGAATTCATACTTTCTATGGTATGGGATAAATTAGATATACAATGCTTTCTCGTTGCATGCCATGGAATATCCCACTTGTCACTTGAATTATTCTTAGTAAACACACTCGCCTAATATAATGGCCTGTGTGTATACTAGAAAATACAAGTGACGTGTGGGATATTCCATGGTCTACCACTTGAAACTATTGTATAACTAGTATGTTTCACTTCACACAATCTGATCTACATGTAGTCTCTCCACTAATCAAGACAAATACTAATGCAGAATTTGTACTGCTTTATTGGCACACGTTTCCATGGCAATAAGGCATATTAAAAGAGCACTAATCATACCCTCCTAACCAGAATTATTAAAGGCCTACAACCTTTCTGCCGAGATCCCAAAGTGATAGACACGGCAGCCATTTTAGTGGTATCACTTAGGGAAACTAGTAAAAACTGTTCGTTCAGAGAAACTTTTACTAAAAACCACCAACATGGCTACGACATCATCGCGACCACGTAACGCAAGTAAAGGAAGAGTTATGATAAAATATGCTCAAATAAATGTCTGTCTATGAGAAAATTGGATTCTCCTAACAAGAAATTCTGAAAATATCTTTAATAAACTGAGAAAATACAGCCAATTCCTAGCTTGGCAGCCATTTTCTTACAGTACGGGAAGGAAAGATTTTCAGTTTTAAAACTATGCCTGGGGCATGAATGAGTAAAGATTTACCTTATTTGTAGCACTAGAGTTGAAGCCCTTACTTATTACAAATCCATGTCTAAGACTGAGAGCCCTCAAAGCTATAACACCCAGCCATATCATGGTTGTGCACACCTTCAAAACAACATGGATCGTTTCCTGTTTCGTTTTCACATGTCATGGGCTACCTTTGACCTATCCCAGAATGCATTGTCATGATCGGAAGTCTTTCTTTCTTTCTTTCTTTCTTTCTTTCTTTCTTTCTCTCCGTTTTCTTTTGTCTTCTTTTCTTGCGATCTCTTTTACTTCCTTTCTTTTCTTTTCTTTATTGATTTTATTTATTTCTTACTTCTTTTTCTATTTTCTCTGTTTCATTCTTTTATTCTTTCTTTCTTTAACAACAATTGAAATTCGGGCTCTCGGGTACCTCGGTTTTGAGGTGCAATTCATATTGCATTAAAAACATGGCAAAGCTTTAGGCATCTTATAATAGCAAGCGGTGCCTGTTTTAATATATACATGTATATATATATATAATACACAGGAACTTATAGTAAAGACGACATTATTAAACTATTAGTCTCAAATTTGAACGAACGAACGAACGAACGAACGAACGAACGAACGAACGAACGAACGAACGAACGAACGAACGAACGAACGAACGAACGAACGAACGAACGAACGAACGAACGAACGAACGAACGAACGAACGAACGAACGAACGAACGAACGAACGAATATTTTGTGCAGTTCTTTTTATTGTTGTAGTGAAAATTTATTCATTTTTACGATAAAATCCATTCAATCTGTCTTGTCCTTTCAAATAACTGTCGTCCAGACCAGACTATTGTGTACAACCCAATACAATTAATGACTCATAAACGAGAAACAATGAAAAAAGGAAGTTACTGACAGCTAATTATTCAAATACGAAGGAAAAAGTTTGAGTGTGAAATCTTAATTCATCAGAAATAACAATATTAAAAATTCTCTTCGTCACTACTTTGATTAGACCTTTCTTTCTTGGTACTATTTGGACTGTAGTGATGTACTGTTTTGCAGGCATGCCCATCTCGAGATCACACTTTTGAGTGTATTCCTATTGATTAAAAATATTAATGGATAATTGAGAAACTCTTAAGGCTGTTGAACTAGGAAAATTAACTAGCTTTTCGTACCAAAGACACTTTGGGCATTTTACTGTTCTGTGCACTTTGAGCTGAGCCTCCCCTCCCCCCTTTTTTAATGTGATTCTGAAACGTAACTCCCCAATTGCAATTTGTCTTTACTTATTTTTGCTTCGGCGATTTTTTTCTGTTCTTGGCAATTTTTGCGATTACAGCCCCGACAGTTTAGCCTGATAGCCAGGTTGGTAAGCTATTGATAGCTTGATAGCCTGATCGCTAAGCTAATGATAGCCTGATAGCCTGATAGCTGAGCTAATGATAGCCGGATAGCCTGATAGCTAAGCTAATGATATCCTGATAGCCTGATAGCTAAGCTAATGATAGCCTGATGGCCAGGTAGGTAATCTAATGATAGCCTGATAGCCTGATAGCCTGATAGCCTGATAGCTGAGCTAATGATAGCCTGATAGCCTGATAGCCTGATAGCTAAGCTAATGATAGCCTGATAGCCTGATAGCTAAGCTAATGATAGCCTGATAGCCTGATCGCTAAGCTAGTGACAACTTGATGAGTCTAACATTAGGCGGCGGGCGAAGCCAGGGGTGCAGAAGATCTAGCAACGATAAATTTTGGTATAAATCCAACTTTGTAACGAAAGTGGTGTAATTAGACATGCATGGACAACGTAGAAATAAAAAAACATAACAAAAAGTTCTTTGAAGCTAAGGGTCTATTATGGGTTTTTGCGCCTGAAAACTATAACTGCTTATATTACTAGAGAAAGAGAATGCTTTCCACGCACCCCCACATTTGAAGCCACGCCTTCATCCATTGATTCCCATTCGGAGCTCCAAGAATCCCAGAATAAATTAGGGTTTATTAATTTAAGAATAATTCTTTAGCGAATGATTAGCTACGCTTTGCTTCCCATGATATTACTACAAACTATCCCGACTCGACCAATCAAAAGAGATTGATATCCATATATAGGCAATTACAAGTGTGTAATGTACAGATAACCAATTAGAAATAAGGAATGTTTAGGCATGTCAACACCCTTTAAATTCACCTTTAAATCTATCTATTTTTCGATAAAGACCTCATTCCTTGGGGTGTCTTGCTCAAGCGAGTGGTGCTATTTT
The DNA here is from genome assembly GCA_964019055.1 of Anthopleura xanthogrammica. Classification (NCBI taxonomy): domain Eukaryota; kingdom Metazoa; phylum Cnidaria; class Anthozoa; order Actiniaria; family Actiniidae; genus Anthopleura; species Anthopleura xanthogrammica. The sequence continues at coordinate 17,217,802 of OZ025207.1, read as the reverse complement.
GGATCTTCTAAAATCATCAGATCAAAATGATTTTTCGTAAAAGTTTTCTTCTTTTCGCTCTTATTCCTTTAGTTGTCGCTGTGGTAAAGACTGAGGAAGAGAAGGATGAGAAGCTAGAGAGTCTTCTAGAGCCAAGAGCAGTCAGTCCTCCTCCTCCTCCTCCGCCTCCAATATCAAACTATCATATCTTGGAAGTCGTTGTAAGATTGGAAGCAAGGTAAGCAAACTATTTCACCGGCTTTTGCATGCTGTTATAACATTAAATACTTATATTGTGTTCCGGTTTTGAAGCTCAATTTTATTATAAATTTAGTACTTCAAGGCTTTACATTTGAAATCACTGAAATATCTGTTATTGTCTTTTTACAGAATTCGTCGTCTTGAGGCCGATAGACTGATTCAACTCAGAGGTACACTCATCGTTTACTCTTTTCGCTAATTTCTTATAAAGAGAATTATTACATGCATCCGGAAGGCTAATTATCGTGTTTGAATTGATAGGGAGAGATGGTCGTGATGGTATGCAAGGGAAGCCAGGTATAAAAATGCTATATATTTGACTAAAGATCCCTTAGAGATAGGGTATGCATATGTTCCTTGCATGATTTTTGGCGTAATGCGCATAATGCACAGAAAGAGATATATTCACTTTTGTCTCTTGTACTCTCATTTTCTGATGATGATCCTGTAATATAAAGATCGAAATATAAACGTCTAAGATCGACTTCTCTTAATGATAATATCTTTAATAGTTAATCCTTGTAAAGGTTTTTACTTAACTATTTACAATCAAATAGATAAATGTAATAAAATTACAGTGATATCCAATTTAATAATAACTATTTACAATCAGATGATTTCGTCTTCATTTCGTCTAATTGAATTTCAGTTACAATATAATTCAATTACGATGCAATTCCTCATTTTAGCTTTCATTTTCTCCCCTTAAATTATCGGATGGTCGAGGTTTCTGCGCATAGATACACACATACAAAAAAAGCCGCGTTCTACCGCGAGACGACGTAGGGATTATGTAGTCCTATCGTTACATAATCCCTTCATTACTCCGCATTTTTTACTTTTTGCATAACCCGCGTTATCCCTGCATTTTACCATCGGGATAATTTCAGTAAACGTACCGTTTTACTGAATTATCCCGTAAGAGATAATTCGTGGATTACATGCATTTTACCCGCACAATCTAGCAACGGTTAATGAAGGGATAATACGGGTTTTACTGAATTATCCTACCTTAGATAATGCTGGTAAAACGCAATATATTCCTGCCAGAAAAACGCGAGGATAACGCAGGGTTTATATAATATGCCTACATTTTCTCATTGGGATAATCACGGGATTATACGCATTTTACCGCATTTTCTAGCGGGGTTTATGAATGCAGGGTAGTCAACAACAACTATATTTTTGGATCAGTTGCTCATCATAAACTGTCACATGATGAGGAATAGGAAAATGAGACATCCTGTCTTCGTCAGTCAGCTTCAGTCAAAAGAATTCAGATGAATCAGCTCCTTCTTGGAAGAATGCCTCCATTCTTCCAAAAGGGAGGCTGATTCATCTGAATTCATTTGACTGAAGCTGACTGACGGAGACAGGATGTTTCGTTTTCCTTTTCCTTATCATGTGACAGATATATATATATATATATATTATATATTATAAAAAAAAAAAAACCAATAACAACAACAACAAAACTGTCAGCGGAATAAATACTAGCAGCGCGCTTTCTAAAACATATATTAATTACTAGTGAAAGGCTTCTATTGAAATGATGTTTCAATTAAAGTCATAGATGATTTATTGTCAAACAACACTGATTTTTGCGCACACTTCAGGGATTGCGTGAAGGTATGCCTTTTTATTCGTTATGCATGGTGAATATCATTAATTGAGAATAAATTATCTATAAAAAAAGAATATTTACTTTATAAATTCGTAAACTTCATCCTCTTTTTTTATGTAAATATTCTTTTGTTGAGGTTTAACTGCTATACCAGTGAAAGCTGACGATTCGCTATTGACCAATCCCGGTGCTCCGAAATCGAGAGAAGTCGAAAAGCGTTGCGCAAACTGGACAAATGCAGTCTTGAGTTGCTTACACCGTGCATTTTAAGCGCATTTGCTTGTACAATGCTAAGACTTCATTCTTGTTTTTTGTTTCAGGAAAAGACGGTCGCAACGGAAGAGATGGTGCACAAGGACCAAGGGGTGAGAAACAAAAGCCTGACCAGCAAAGCGTCCACATTTTAGTCAGGTCTGTTAGCGAAAAGATCGTGCACTTTTGAGTACAAGCAACAAACTTGCCACAAATGTTCGTTGGGGCATACTAAACACATTTACGCGTGGGTGCCAAAAAATGGTGGCCGGGGGTAGGCACATTCAGTTTAATTTAAGTAATCGTTTTACTATTGTCAGCGGTCTCACTTGCGCTCACTGTGCGTACAAAGAGATGAGATTAGATCAAACATCGAATCGAGATTTAAAGCTTCTACCGGCTGGATCACAGCTAGTGGTCTCCCGAGCTCCCCCCAGTCTTGCCTACGCTATTTAGTCCGGGAGCACGACTGCAGACTCCCATTCTCATCTCTTGAGCGCAGGGGAGATCGCGTTTATTAATGTTTAATTGGTAGGACCCAGAGGACTTAATGGGGCTCGAGGAATCAATGGAGCAAGAGGACCTCGTGGAATTCGAGGTGGTGGAGTGCAGTACATCAGATGGGGAAAGACGTCTTGCCCTCGAAATTCTTCTCTTGTTTATAAAGGTAAAAGGCGGAAGCTTTAACTTGCACTTGTGTTGTGCTATGTTATACTGTCTTGTTTTGCATATGTATTTGTTGTTTTGTGCGAGTTGTCCTTGCAATATGAGTCACGTCATGCGTTATGTTGTACTGATTCATTTTGTTTACGGGTTGATTTTTATTGTTGTGTCGAAAACCATTGTCTCAGTATTTGAATTTAATTATTATTTCAAGGTCGCATCGGTGGCGAGCACTACACGCATCCTGGCGGTGGCGCAAACTACCTGTGCCTCACAGAGCATCCCAGGTATGCAAATTCCAAAGCTGGTTTCCAATCCGGCGGAAGAATGTATGGTACCGAATACGAAGTCAATGACAATACGCAGTTATTCAGAAACCGGCGTCTTCATGATCACGAGGCTCCATGTGCTTCATGTTACGCATCTACCCGCACTGCCAAGTTGATGATCCCTGGGACATTCGTGTGTCCTGCCGGATGGACAAGGGAGTACTGGGGATACCTCATGACTACGCATTATGGTCATGCCCACCCATCAGTGTTTATCTGTGTCGACAGGGATGCAGAGGCTGCCGTTGGTACACATCAGAATCTTGATGGCGCTCTGTTGTACCCAGTACAAGGTACTTGTGGCTCTCTGCCTTGCAATCCATATAAACAAGGCCTAGAACTGACATGCGCAGTATGTACTAAGTAAATCAACGTGTCAAAGAAAGATGGCGACATGCATATTGTATGCTAAATAAAACACGCCCTACGGAATCTTTTTGCAAGCAATATTTTAAGTGTAACCAAGTAAAAGTTGTTTGGTTATAGGATAACAGAAGCCGACAATTATAAAGCACGGAGTAAAATAAATGCATGTATAATAACGATTAAAGAAAAGCTCAGAATAAAAAAAATCATTCTTACGAATTGATTTATTCATTTACTTATGATATTTATTATTGAAAAAGTTTATGACACCATTTAATTTTTTTTATTTATAAACTAAACGTGATATGAAATATCCGCATGATGCTTAGCAATTCATGGTCAAGGCGAAATAGGTCGAAAACTTTTTTAATCCGGCTTTCCTTTCCGCTCTCTTGTCTCAGTGTCTGTTCTGTTCTGTTCTGTTCTGTTCTGTTTTTTTCCCTTTTCTTCTGTCCCCCCTTTACACTGTGCTTACTGCGATTCTCAATTGTCTGCAAACTCAGACATTTCAAAGCTTGATGTGAAATTGGATTTTCGCTGCCTTTTTCCTTTCTCCTTTTTTTATCTTCTTTTCTTTCTTTCTTTCTTTCTTAATTGCTTTCTTTCTTTTTTGATTTTCTTATGTTTTCTTCCATCTTATTTAATCTTACAATTTGCGTTTTTTTATCACAAGTATTTATCCTTTCGCTCGCGTGGTTAACTGAATCAGCCTTGATAAATTTGGCCTGATTTCTGGCCATGCTACCGACACATCACTGAAGAAAAAATATTTTACATTATAAGGAGCTATGTGAGTATGCTGATGGGTAGGAAGAACCCGCTTAAAAAATGTGCAAAGTACGTGGGGGAAGAGGAGAAGGCAAAAGCAAATACTTGGTGCAAATACCCTCTCCGAATGCACAGGAACTCATATTAACATAGTGCATAGTAAAGGTAACATAATTGAATCGTCAGACTCAAATCTTCACTTTTCGTGTAATAAAAAACCAGAATAACCTTTATTAGGCGGTTGATAGCGGGTGTGGGGAGAAGGAGGAGGATGTTGGACCTCCCCTCCCTTTTACCGCAGCGTGAGTACGACCGACATAAGATGGGACACACTGAAGCTTTTTTCAATGCTGCAATATGCATGAACCATTCTTATTCACAACAAGAATTTGAAGCGTTATTTGTTTTAAATAGCTTAAAGAGGCTAATTAAAAATTAGTTCATTAGATTCGTGTTCCTGTTTTCTTACCAAATATGTATTTCCTGCGTGCGCATCTTTGCGCAAATACAAAAATAAATTCCTTTAAACTAACGATAAGTTTTATTAAGTAGTTCTAACAATAATGTTTAATAATAGATGTTTTTAGTTCTTTATTTAAAGTCTCGCGATTTCGGAGGGTTCCTATTTAAACTAAGAATAACTTATGTAAACAGCACCAACTTCCCATCTTCTCAAGCGCATCATTTGCGTTTTGTTTGAAAGGAAAAAATATAAAGATACTTTCAGTTGTCATGTTAATATTTTGGTAAGGGTGCGCGCACGATGACATATACTAGTAACTACAATATCATGCTAAGCTCTATCGCACAAAGTCACCACGCGTATTATAACCGCTCGTCAAAACACTTCAGCGTCTGAAATATATTTTAACCTTGTTGATCTTTGAAAGTATGAGCTAAATAACTGCTTGGTTTTGCATGTCATGAACGCGCATTATTATTGGAAATTATTGTATAACCTTCCCACGATGGTGCTGCGTTCATTATAATTCTAGAATCATGTATTAACATTAACATTTGGTGAAATTTTATCTATACCATGGATACAGCGCACAGATAACACATACATACATGTTGAGGCGTGTTTACAATACCTTATCCTATACCAATCTAAACATAGCAATGAAAAATCGAAATTGAATTGGAATGCAAAACGTAAGGTTATCAGAATATAAATTTAATATGTCGAAACTTTAAACTAAAACAAATGAAAATAAGAATCACTATATGCTTGACCAAAGGTGCGGCTAGAAAATATATTCACTCCAAAGGGCAAGAGTTGAGCTAGAGTTGGGGTTTAAGAATAACAATAATGACAATAATAACGCTTGATATTATTTATTGAGGATTTTACAGTTAACGTTGAGTTTTTTCCAATCTGGTCCTCAGGAGATCCATGTTTCTGTTGTGTAAGTGGTCCTGAGTCTTAGCTTTAGATTTCATTACTTCTCTTTTCTATGCAAAGTTTTTCGACTTGTTTAAAATTTTGTTTATGAAGTTGTTTTATGCTTGGTCGAATACGAAGCGAGCCAGGTAGACTATGTCAGGTTAGTCTGAATTTAGGTTAGTGTTTAGGAAGATATTTGATTTTTTTTTTTTCGTACAGTTTTTTTACGGTCCCTCTTCAAAATTATCTTTCTTTACTTCTTATTTTGGTCCCTTATCACGTGACAAGCCATGTTTCACGTTAATTTTTTACTAAGTCAGTATCATGGTTGGCTGAAGGTGACAAACATATAAAAGAGAGCCTGGTAGACTCTGAAGATATAGAGAAGAACTAGAGGTAGGGCCTAAGAACATATCAATATTTGTGTATATATATGGTCAATCTTCAATGTTATATTTCTTTATTTCTTACTTCCGTCCTTGTCACCTGAAAAGTCGTCTTTCAGGCCTTTAATTTGTTCAAAATTTAGCTGCAAAATATAACTGGGCAATACGTACATACTCATCTTAGAAGTAAGTCCCAATTTAGTTGCATGCTTGCAGATTGTCAAGAAAGCGCTAACATGTTTCATTAATACGAACTTTCTCGACTTGTTTAAAATGTTATACAAATACAAGTTATTCTATGCTTGACTGAAAGTGACACTGATAAATTGATCTAGAAGTATGACTAATGAGAAATACGTTTTCATGCCCAGCCAGGTTTTAGTTAAGTTAGAACAGAGCTCTATAATACTCTATGAATCCTAAATATATATTTAATATACAGCTATTTCAAAAAACGATGAACACTGAATAGTGCATTCCAAGACCAAAGGGCATTGCGGGTCTCATTAATTTGAAACATAAAAAGCCTACATACAGCAATTTCACTCTCTATATCTAACTATTATATTGCTTCGGATAGAATGCACTAAAATATTATTATTATTTATTTTGCTTTAGACTATATATATACATGACCCAAAATGCATATTCAGTATGCAGTATTCAGTATTCAACATTTTTTGAAATAGCTGTATGTATATGAACGTTTTCATCTTGACTGAAAGCTTTTATAATAAATAAAAGTTATTCTATATACCACCTGATGTTTTTATCTGAGTTATGAAAAGCCCATTTTTGTTAACTGCTGGGTCGTGTCGAGTTAATGACTGGTATACTTGATCTATGTAGAATAACAACATGGAAGTTATGGCAATGAATGAATTTAAACTTTAAGTCAAATGAAAACGTGCATTTAAATCTACTTCATGAGTCTAACATTAGGCGGCGGAGCCAGGGGTGCCGTAGATATAACATCGATAAATTTTGGGTATCAATTTTGGGTATCAATTTAACTTTGAATTTAGTAACGAAAGTGGTGTAATTAGACATGCATGGACAACGTAGACAAGGAAATCATAGCAAAAAGTTCATTAAAGGGTCTATAATGGGTTTTTGCGACAGGAAACTATAAATGTTTACTAGAGAAAGATTGTAGATCCGAAAATGTACAGCCCCACATTTGAAACCACTCCGTCATCCATTGATTCCCATTCGGAGCTCCAAGAATCCAAGTATAAATTATGGTGTATTAATTTAAAAATAATTCTTTAGCTAATGATTAGCTACGCTTTGCTTCCCATGACATTACTACAAGCTATCCCGACTCGACCAATTAAAAGAGATTGATATCCATATATAGGCAATTACAAGTAAATAATGTACAGATATCCAATTAGAATTAATGGGTGTTGACGTATGCCAACACCCTTTAAATTCACCTTTAAATCTATCTATTTTTCGATACAGATCTCATTCCTTGGGGTGTCTTGGCCTAATAAGGGTTGTTATTTTGGATCTTCTAAAATCATCAGATCAAAATGATTTTTCGTAAAAGTTTTCTTCTTTTCGCTCTTATTCCTTTAGTTGTCGCTGTGGTAAAGACTGAGGATGCGAAGGATGAGAAGCTAGAGAGTCTTCCAGAACCAAGAGCAGTTTCTTCTCCTAGATCTAATCGCCATATCTTGGCAATCCTTGTCAGAACTAGACTAACCCTCGCAAGAATGGAAGCAAGGTAAGCAAACTATTTCACTTGTGCTTGCTGTAATACCATGCATGATTACAAGTATATCGTTTTGTTTCTCTGATTGGTCCTTATATTCGTATATAACGCATGAAAATAGCACGCGTATACTCTCTTTAATCATTTGAACCATTGTAATACTTACTTTTCGCCCTGAAGATGCACTAGAATTTAGTGCGAAAGCTCGGCAATCAAATATAAAATCGTGGAAGAAACAAGCGTACATAATACTATTTACACTGTTTTCCGGTTTTGAAGCTCAAGTTTATTATAATTTTAGAACGCCAAGGCTTTACATTTGCAATCACTGAAATATCTGTAATGTTTGTTTTACAGAATTCGACGTCTTGAGGCCCACAGACTAAATCAACTCAAAGGTACACTCATCCGGGTTTTAAAATCTTATTAAAATCTTTTCGTTAAATTTCTTATAAAGAAAATTATTACATCCGGAAGGCTAATGATCTTGTTTGTTATTGATAGGGAGAGATGGTCGTGATGGTATGCAAGGGAAGCCAGGTATAAAAATTGTTATATTTTCAACTTTTAGACCCCTAGAGATAGGGTATATGTTCCTAACAAATGTTCTGCCGTAATGCGTATAATACACATAGATAGAAACACCACACTAGCAGCAGTAGAAAATCCCGTAACAATGAACAGAACTGTCAACGGAATAAACACAAGCAGCGCTTTAAAAATATATGACAGTTAAATGCTTATAATGAAATGATAATTAAATGACAGTTATAGATGAATGATTCTCAATTAATGATATCCACCATACATAACGAAAGAAAGACATAGCTGCACGCACTCCATTTGGTATTTGGACTAACTACTGAAGTGTGCTAAAGTGTCATTTGACAGTGCATTTCAAAACTGATACCTTGTCATATATTTCTTTTCTGTTGTAGCTTTATAGTATATCACGTAAATTATTTGTTCTAAGAATTTCTCATGTTAGCCTGAACCAACATAACTTAAATAAAAAGAGGATGAAGTAAAACAATGTATAACGTAGTTAGTCTTTTCTTGAAGTCAAACTGTCATATCACTCCGGTGCGGCTAAATAGAGAAAAGTCAAAACAGTGTTGCTCAAGATGGACAAAGTCAGTCTTGACTTGCTTACGCTTCGCAACCGCACGTGCTTGTATAATGCTGAAACTTAACTGCTGTATATTTTTTTCAGGAAAGGACGGCCGCGATGGAAGAGATGGTGGACAAGGAGCAAGGGGTGAGAAACAAAAGAATGACCAGCTGAAAGCATCCACATTGATGATGGTCATCCAAACCAGTCCTAATCAATAATGAATTGACTGCAATTCTATAATTCCCATTCAATTAAACAAAACTAGCTTGAACGCTTAACTTTTTTTCCATGCAATAGGCTTAAACTATTCATTACATATAAAAACGCCTATAGTTTTCCATTACAATCTTTTGAATGCAACCAAAAACAAAAGCATGGAAATTCAGTATAATTTTACTAACGTTTCTAATTGCATTCGATTTTTTTTCCGCATTAAAAAATTGGGTACTGAAATCGAGGCTGCCTCGAGCATCAACTCTTCCGATCTTCCTCTTTCCTTATAATTAGAGTTATAACTCACTTGTGATGTGTTTATTAATGTTTTATTGGTAGGACCCAGAGGATTTACAGGGGCTCGAGGTAGAAATGGAGCAAGAGGTCTTCGTGGACCTCGAGGTGGTGGAGTTCATTACATCAGATGGGGAAAGACGTCTTGCCCTGGAGGTTCTTCTCTTGTTTATAAAGGTAAACGGTGGAAGCTTTAACTTGCACTTGTGTTGTGCTATGTTGTACTGTCTTGTTTTGCATGTGTATTTGTTGTTTTGTGCGAGTTGTCCGTTGTACTGATTCATTTTGTTTACGGGTTGATTTTTATTGTGTCGAAAATAATTATTTCAACATTTGAATCTAATTACTATTTCAAGGTCGCATCGGTGGCGAGTACTACGGGCATCCTGGCGGTGGCGCAAACTACGTGTGCCTCACAGAGCATCCTAGGTATGCATATTCCAAAGCCGGTTTCCAATCCGGCGGAAGAATGTATGGTACCGAATACGAAGTCAATGACAATACGCAGTTATTCAGAAACCGGCGTCTTCATGATCACGAGGCTCCATGTGCTTCATGTTACGCATCTACCCGCACTGCCAAGTTGATGATCCCTGGGACATTCGTGTGTCCTGCCGGATGGAGAAGGGAGTACTGGGGGTACCTCATGACTAATCATTATGGTCATGCCCACCCATCAGTGTTTATCTGTGTCGACAGGGATGCAGAGTCTGCCGTTGGTACACATCAGAATCTTAATGGCGCTCTGTTGTACCCAGTACAAGGTACTTGTGGCTCTCTGCCTTGTAATCCATATAAACAAGGCCTAGAGCTGACATGCGCAGTATGTACTAAGTAAATAATCGTGTTAAATAAAACATGTCCTACGGAATCTTTTTGCAAGCAATATTTCAAGTGTAACCAAGTAAAAGTTAGGATAACACAAGCCGACAATTACAAAGCACGGAGTGAAATAAATGCGTGTATAATTACGATTAAAGAAAAGCTCAGAATAAAAAAATCATTCTTACAAATTGATTTATTCATGTACTTATGATATCTATTATTGAAAAAGTTTATGACACCATTTTTATTTTTTCAAAACGTTTTTTTTATTCCGGCTTTCCTTTTCGGTTTATGATCTTCTCAGGTTGTCTCTTCTCTTCTCTTCTCTTCTCTTCTTTTCTCTTCAGTCTGTTCTGTTCTGTCCTGTACTGTTCTGTTTTTTCCCTTTTCTTCCGTCCCCCTCCCCCCCCCCCCCCCCCTTGCACTGTGCTTACTGCAATTTTCTGCAAACTCAGGCATTCCAAAGCTTGTTGTGAGCTTGGATTTTCGCTGCCTTCATTCAAAACTAATGAGTCGGTATATACCTTTTATATATGGTCTATATGTTTTGACTGGTGGCAGTGAAAAACTTATTTTCAACGGGCAACTCGCAATTGCCGAGTTTGCAGAATAATCGCAGTAATAATTTTCCTGGGCATTCACTTGCTAATATTATAACACAGGAAGCCCAGTTCATCTGGGCCACGTTTTGTACATGCGACAAGGCACGCGCTACCAATCATGCACTGCGGTCATATTTAGTTGGACAAGAACAACATGGCGGAGGTCTGAAGGTCTCTAAATGTACAGAAAATGGATATTTGAGCGGTAAGAAATGCCTAAGATTCATTTATAACTATTATAGCTTTTACATTATATGTTTTTTTCTGCTTTCGTTGTTTATTTGTTGTGTTTACCGCTGTTTGGAAGGGGGAAAATGGTATTTTCTGAAGCACGTGTTGACTGCTCGCACACTAGTAGAGACAAAGTTCCCAAACTTTTTTTGCAGATAAATTTCTCTACGTAAGCTCTTGAAAATACATTAAACTATCAATAGCTCAACTTGTTTTTCAATTGTAATGCTATTTTTAAAGTTTTTTTTGACATTTAACTTCGTTTTTTGAGCTAAAAAATCATTTTGTACGTGTACTCGCGTCTATTAAAACAACAAAAATAGGGTTCACAAAGGCCTAATTTGAAACACACACAAAATATATATAGTAGCGTTATAAGAGAAAAGGAAAAACAGGAAGTGGATTCCTTGAGTAACATAGAGCTGTAACATATAATAATAATAATAATAATATTTTTTTTTTAAATGTTCAGGGACACAACATGAGAGGGCTTGCATATGGCTTAATTGTGCTAGAGCGCGGGTGATGATTGTTTACATGTAGTACTGTGCACAGTGATATACAATTTGAATTAAATGGAACTTAAAGTAAGTAAAATTTAATGTTTTTTTTTTTACATTTAATTACTACAAAAACTGTTCATGTGTGGTTTAGGTGTTTATTTGGTTTGGTATCCCAATGGCACAGAAATAGCCGTTGATCAATGGACTTAAAATTTTGCTCCTAAAATCTGTCCTTAGTAGTCAATCTTCAAAAACTTAAAGATAATAATGTTTGGGGCTTTGAAAGTTCGATGGTTGATTTGACTTACTTTTACACCCACCATCACTCAATTTAGCCCATTTTGCCAGTCAATCTCCACACCTCAACAGAAGATATATCTTACGATGTCGTAAAAGACTTTCAGCTCATTTTGTCAAACAGTTTCGTAGAAATCAAGAAGATATTTCGTGCTAAGTTATTTTTCTTGGTGAAGAGTTTGCCATGTTCTAAAACTGAATATTTAGTTCCAGTAAGGCTATTTCCATTGTCTTATTCAACCAATCACAGTGCTAAAAAAAAACGGTTTGCAACCAGAGCCTCGGTGCTGACCAAGAGGAACATGGGCTCTGGGGACAAGATTGTTGTTTAACTTGGAGTCTTGTTTTTTTTTTATATTGAATTACATAACTTGTCTGGTACATGAAGAGGATGCTGCTGATGTGTGAGGATGAAAATGTTCTTACATTACAGTGTACTTTACGATACCTGGCAGACTTATGTACAGCTGAGAGTAATAACATGAAAAGGCTCTGTACTAAAATCAGACAAAACTACTATAATGCCCTCATCAATTAAAAAATTCAAGAAACTGAGTAAGTAATTTAACTTACTAAAAAATTACACTTTTAGAATGATATTGTTTGCTGTTATAAGGTACATTGCATTATCTATTGAGTAAATTTCAGAAGTTAGTTTAAAGCTTCAATAAATAATTTATATTCATTATTTTACAGTACTTAACAACACGTGGCAACCTTATGTTCAGCTGAGAGTGAAGAGTTAAAGTGGCTCTACTCTGACATGTCAGACGATTACTCCCTTGTTGATTAAAAAAAATTCAGCGAACTGAGTAAGTAATTTAGTTTACTAAAAAAAATATACCTTTAGAATGATATTGTTTGCTGGTTTACTGCAATGTACTTGTATTGTATTGTAACTATTGAGTACACGTAAAGTTAGTTTAAAGCTCCATAATATTTAATGTTAACTACTTTACAGTACTTGATGTGCAATTCATGCAGCTGAGAGGGAATATGTGAAGTGGTTCTACTCTGACATGACAGAAGATTTCTATAAGTCCCTTGTTGATTAAAAAATTCAGGAAACTGAGTAAGTAATGTAGTTTACTAAAAAATATACCTAAATATATTGTTTGCTGGTATAAGGTACATTACATTAACTATTGTGTAGATTTCATGTCTGTGAAAACTCATACTGTCCCATCAAAGTTTGGTTACATTGTTATACTTTAAACCAATTATGACACTCAATATCACTCCATATCCAATAAGAATTATCGTCCTGAACTGTAAAGTGTTTTTCACAGACCTCTGAAATTTACTCTAATAAGCTTTTTTTTTGGGGGGGGGGGGGGGGGGGCACTAATACAAATAAGATAAATATACTGCAACATTATACATATCTAGCTGATCTGAAAAAAATATATTAACCAATCAGAATCGAGAAACTTGGGAAAACTGAGGTTTCATCCTTCTTAGCCCAGCGACTCAGGAAATGGTTAATTTCTTTATTTTATTTTCCCTTTCAATAATAAATATCATAGCAATTGGATATGAAATATAAAAAACGTTTCCTGAAAATTTAGATTTATATCAGATATACTGTATACCTCTATAAGTCAAGTTAATTTTGCAGTGACGTCATTTGAATGTCACTGTTTCCGATCAGCTGGATTAAAATGCTTTTTCAGCCAAGCGACAGTATTAATAGAAGGGGAAAATGTATACCATTATTAATTATCATTATTTATCATTATTTATATGTTAATTATCATTTGGCTAATGGAAATTAGGTCAATACTGTAGTATGCATAAGGACTTAAACTGATCAAACTTGGTGCTCAAACTAATTTGTCTGATTAATTGCATTTTTTTGCCTGATGCACTCCTAAAAATAAGTAATTTAAACAGAGTTTATCATTTTGTTATAAAAGAAATCTCGAACAGGAGAGTAAGTTATACTGTAGTTGTGACATATCCTTCTGAAAGCATTTAGTTCCTTTTTTTTTTTTTAACAATGTTCCTACAAACTTTCCCTCTCTTGGTCTAGGACCAAATTTCAAGGTAGCTGATAGATCGAATTATAATTTGAAAGTTGGTTTTTGAGGGAGAAAAACCAGAGAACCTGGAGAAAAACCCTCCAAGTCCACAACCAAACTCTAAAACTCGGTCACATACAACACGACTTGAAGTTGGGTTGCATTTGTGAGAGGTGAGCACTCTCACCACTATGCCACCTGTGCTTCCCATTTCTAGTTGATTGACAGTCAAATTATCTTTTGTCAGATTTGTCAGATGGACCCACACAAATTGACCTTTAAACAATTGTATTATTCTTTTGTAAAGCATCATTTACTCATCTTTTCATGTCACTGCTATATACTGTAGATTTAAGGATTTGCAAAGAATTTTTTAGGGCTCCTATTGATACCACACATTTTGTCTGAAAGGACTACCCTGAAGTTTAGCAAAATAAATGTTTCATTTATTCATTCATTTTGTTTGAAAACATGGCAGAGATCTAAAAAAGTGACTAGACTTATTTTGACTTATCTTCCACAAATTATGGATTCATATTTGAAAGAGGTTTACACCAATAAAGGCATTTTAATTTTAATTTTTGACCAAAAAAGGTGAATACAGTATGTTGCCCAGTTTCCTGACACTTCAGGTTGTGAATACTACATCTTCTCTACGGAAAAAGATAATTCTATAAAATTTTGTCACATAAAGGCAAATTTATCAGGTACAATTTTGATGTAGATATTTTCTTCGAATCTTTTAATTTGATAAAATAAAAGGAATATTTCGACGGCCACTTCGTGACACGTAAAAATGCATTGTTTTCAAAGTAATTCACAACAGAATTTGATAAAACAAATCAAAAACATATTTTCTTACCTTTAACTTTATTTCGTTGTGAAATTTGAAGTGTTCCTTGTTAAATTTTTAAAATGGGGGAATATGATACAACAGGAGTTGAAAATTTAATTAATTCGCAAGATCACTTGAGAAAGAAGAGCTTTTAAATCTGTTTATTTGATTAAAAATTACATTGTAACTGTGAATATTTGCCGAATTCATAACGTGTGTTTTGAAACAATTTGTGACTATAGTTTTGTTTATAATTATTAATTGTCAGTGTAGTCATGCTTTTGTAATCACTGGTGTTTGCGTGTCACGAAACTGAGCCCCGGGGGGGTACTCCCTATAATTGACTATACGGGGATGCTCCGCCCGAAAGGGGTACGTTTTTCAGGCCGCAGGTATAGAAAAGGGGTGGGAATTTGTGAATTTTGGTATAAAAAGGGGTAGCTTTTCTTCAAAAGTATATGAAAGGGGTACCTTTTCAGGCAAAAAAGTGTATAAAAGGGGTACTTTTTTGCTGAAATTTGGTATATCAAAGAGTGAGGGGTCGAGAGTCCGGGCGGAGCATCCCCGTATGAAACGATCCGAAGTACCCCCTGGCACCTAATCCTGAAACGAACTTCCTGAACATTAAACAGTTGTAGAATGGAATTTAACTATCTAGCTTCTGTTAGTACTAATCTTAAGGTGTTTCTTTGAGAATAAGCAACTTTAATGCCTAGTTTTCGAGCGCAGGGCAATTCACTGCGCAGTGAAAATCGTCGAGACAACTCCACTCACCTGACAAAAATGGCTTCTCGTTGAGAAACACGTTCTTTGAAAAGATCGCCAAAACATGCATTCCGAAGTTGAATGTTCGGCTTTCTTTCAGTTCTCTTCGTTTTCCGAAATATTAAATAGCAGTCGCTAAAAACGAGTTTAATTTGTAAGTGTCACGAAACTGGTACTGTCACGAAACTGGGCAACATAGTGTATTTAATACATGAATATAATGTGATAAAGTATAAGTAGAGACACTAGCTTGTAGTATACAAGTATCTTTTGTTCAAATTCTAAAGATGTTTAAATTCCGTACAATCTTTGATCTCACCTATTGTTTTGAAAGTGCACGAAGTCGAAACTAGTGATAAAGCAAAATGGTCTATTTGAAAAAGAAGGAAGCAAGTGATTATGGTATAGAAACATAAAACTAGCGATACTAAAAGTGTTAAAGTTAAAGATGTCAATGATTTTGAGATTAGTAAAGAGTGGTTTGGTGTGAGAAAGATAATCAGCATTGACCACAATGCAAACAATTCGTTTTTGAAGAAGAAAAAAATTGTTTAGGTTAAAAGGGTAGGTGCTCAACCAACTGGCTCAACCAGATAATATTGCTATAGTGAAGATATGGGTAGACTAGAGAATAATATAATAAAAGTTTAGATTTAGGAGTTGAATAGAAACAAAATCTGTAGAGTAAGCCTATTGACTTAGATATTTTAAAGAAATTAAAGACATTTTTGTATTCATATTCCATTTGACTATTCTGAAGCCCCTTTATTTTGGTCTGCTTCATTTTATCATTTTGAATACAATGCCAATTGTGTGATTTGGTATATGCTTACAGATTTAACTATCATGTGATACAGGTGAGCAATTGACAGGAAAGAATAATAACAGCTGGAAAATTTAAGAAATTAATAGTGAACATTGTACAAGTAAAAACTGAAAATAGTACTCAATATCAATCCTGCACTAAGTCCTTTCCTTACAATATTTAGAAGCGAGACTATGTAGTACACAGAGCTCCATAGCATTTGGATACTCGCTCGCTCCACTTATGTATACCAGATATCAGATTTATGCTCCATTGCATACAAGTAATTGCTTAAGTTGTGGTATTTGGGTTAGTTTCTATACATTTACAGTATTGTTGACCCAGATGCCTCAAATTAAAACAATTGTTTGGAAATAATGGAGTGTATGTCTGTCAACTGTTATTGTACTGCTTAGTTAAAGCTAATGATTTTTAGTTTTCCTAAAGATTATTAACAGTTCTAACTTGAAATCTTCTCTTAAACATAACATTACCGTAATTTTTCTTTCTAATCAACGGAATAAGCAGTTAAGAATAATCTAAAAATATATATATTTTTAATTTAATGGTAAACTGTTGGAAAGAATAAAGATTGACAGAATTACAATACTAAAAGTAAACAGAGGAATACTATAAACTAGTCACATTCTAAGGTGTAAGACAATACATTTATATGTGGCAGTGCCACTAAAATTTATAATTTCTTCTGTAATCAAAGAATGAGGTTTAAGCCCCTCATCTAATATCAGGAAGAGACTGGAACAACCAAGGCTATTAATTGGCAGAGTAATAACCTTGCTCTGCAGACTCTTTTGAATGCAAGAATAATGAAGCGTCCAATGAGCCGTCAACACTTCTGTCCATTTTTAGTTTTTGATGAATTTTTGGAAAAATTACATCCAATAGATGATTATCAAGTGATATGATCATCAAGCTGCTGCACCATCCAAATTCAAGATGCAAGTCCACCTTCTTGCAAAACCATTCAGTGCCTTGTGGTGAATTTCATCATCTTCCAAAATGGAATGTTGTTCATTGCAACAACATAACATCATCCTCTCCTAAGTTTTAGCATGTCTACCCACAGTCTCCTGCGAAGTTGCAACAACATCCATCAACAAGATTTGCAGTACTATCTATTGTCAAGATGCAAAACTTCCACTGTAAAGATGGGGAGCAGTAACCACTGCAAAGATGTACAGCACTCCCCTTTGCCAAGATGCAGCACCACCCACTGAAGGGTTGCAGCAACATTCACTGCTAAGATTTGCTAGGATGATGCAGCATTCACTGTAAATATGTGCAGAGCCATCCACTGCCAGACTGCAGCAACGTCTACATCCAAGATGATGCAACACTCACTGCAAAAATGCACCACCATATAATGCTAGGCTGCAGCAAAATCCACCATTAAAATCTGTTGCTGGGATGGTGCAGCATTCACTGCAAAGATGTGCAGCAAGATCCACTGGCAAGTTACAGGAACATTCACTTAAAAATTGTGCAGCACCATCCACTGCCATGCTTTATCGCCAACCAATGCCAGACTGCAGCAACATCTACATCAAAGATGATGCACAACTCACTGCAATGATGGAGCTCCATACACTGCCAGGCTGCAGCAACATCCACTGCCAAAATGTTGCTGGAGGGGTGCAACATTCACTGCAAAAATGTACAGCAAGATCCACTGTCAAGTTACGAGAAACTTCACTGCAAAGATGATGCACCAAACACCACCAAGATGAGCAGCACCACCATCAAGTGCTAAGATGTGTTGAAGCACCATCCACTGCCATGCTATACCACCATCTACTGCCACACTGCAGCAACATATACTGCCAAGATGCACAGCACCATCAACTGCCATCCTGTAACACCATTTATTGCCAGATTGTAGCAATATCCACTTCCAAGATGATGCAACGTTGACTGCAATGATGCAGCACCATACACTGCCAGGCTGCAGCAACATCCACTGCCAAAATGCTGCTGGAAGGGTACAACATGCACTGCAAAAATGTGCAGCAAGATCCACTGTCAAGTTACGAGAAACTTCACTTCAAAGTTGTACATTACTATCTTTTGCCAAGATGATGCACCAAACACCACCAAGATGTGCAGCACAACCATCAAATGCTAAGATGTGTTGAAGCACCATACACCACCATGCTATACCACCATCTACTGCCAAACTGCAGCAACATATACTGCCAAGATGCACAGCACTATCAATTGCCATCCTGTAATACCATTTATTGCCAGATTGTAGCAATATCCACTTCCAAGATGATGCAACATTGACTGCAATGATGCAGCACCACACACTGCCAGGTTGCAGCAACATCAACTGCCAAAACTGTTGCTAGGATGATACAACATTTACTGCAAAGATGTGCTGCAAGATGCATAGGTTAAAGGAATGTTCACCATCAAGATGTGTAGTACTATATATTATTTTTTATTTATTTTATTTATTATGTTTAACAAGGAAGCCACACTGATCAGTGATGATTTTCAGGGGGTTTCTTTAATGTTGCCAAGATGATGCATCAAGGACTGCCAAGATGTACAGCATCATCAATTGCTGAGCTGTGTGAAGCACCATCCACTACCATGCTGTAATATCATTCACTGATAAAGTGCAGCAACATCATCCACTGTTAAGATGTGCAACATCATCTACTCCATCCTGTGATACCATCCATTGCTAGACTGCAGCAACATCCACTTCAAAGATGATGGGACATTCACTGCAAAGATGTAGCCCAACCAATGAGGAGATGTGCACTACTTTTATTTCCAAGATGTGCAGCAGAATCCATTGCCATGGAGCAATGTGTGTTGCATTGACTATATGCATCTCCAGCAGTCACTGAATATATGAAAGTCAACTGCCAAAGTTTGTATAGCACACCAGCGATTAAGATGTAAGGCCATCCACTGTCAACTTCTGACATTATTCATCACCTTCCTCCCATCACCAGAATGTAGCACCGTTTATTGCTAAGATGAAGAATCTTCCAATCCAAGATTACTCCATCCAATGGCAAGATTTAGCACCATCAAAAGTAGAATACTCTGCCAAATACCTTATGTTGTAACATCTGATCTTGGAATTCTGCAACTAGGCATAATGCATCATCACTTCTCCATCTGTATCCATTCAAGGAGACATCAATACTGTCATTGCATATTTGCTACAAGCATGTTGTAGGTCATGCCAAAGATACAATGTACTTGGACAACATTGGAGACAGTTAATGTTCCATTTCAGTTACACATGCATCCTGTGCTTCCATCCCTTCCAAATGCATGCCATATTATGTAATTATATGGACAATAAAAAGTACTACATTGGCAATTCCATTAGAAGAACGAATCCACTTGTTTTGAATCCTTGAAATGCATTTGTGGCTTGGAATAGATGTTTAACAATGTGCTGATTTTGTTTTGTATTGATTGAGCAAAATTATGTTGGAAAAGATGGGAGATTTTTTGGTTTAGACATTAATGACATTAATAGAAGAGATGAGTTTGTTTGGAATGCTTTGAATGCATTTGTGGCTAAAACATACAAAATTAAGGTGCTAATTTGTTCTTTGTTGATTGTGTAAAATTGTTTGAAACGTATGAAGAGTGAAATGCTTGGAATGCATTTGTGAATGAAACAGATTTATACGAAGGTGCTGATATTGTTCTGTGGTGGTTGAGTGAAGTTAAGTTGCGATGGCATATAGTAACTTGGTTTGTAGTTGTTTGGGGTGTTTTGTGTTGATGTATTTGAAAAATTAAATAATTTTAGTTACAGTTCATCAAAATGTTTTTATGCATTTCTAATTTGAATAATATAAAATATAAATACTCAATATCTAAATCCCCATTTCTCTAGATCACCATACTTGTACTTTCAAATATTTGAAGTAACAAAAATAATGTCAAATGCTGCTTAAGAGCCTGCTTTTAAATTGCCAAATATGAACATTGCACAACACACAGTGGCTTGATGTTATCCATGAAATATTCTGAAAGATGCACAACAGTGTACAGATGGTGGTCATCTTTAAAATATCATTCAATAGGATCCATCTGCCATTGACCATTCTAAAACATATACTAAACAACTAGTTTAGAAGAAGAAGAAGAATGAAGAAGTGTGAACATGAAGAGTATTCATCAAAATATTCTGAACCCGAAGTAACTAACTATCGAACAGACAGAAATGTGTCCAGCATATTAGAATCATCCAAAATATGATGGACTTGATGCAACTCACTATTGAACATTGTACAAGATACAGAACAAGACAGTAATGTGTCAATTATATTAGAGTCATTCAAATATGATGGACTTCATGCAACTCATTATTGAACAATGTACAAGGTAAAGAACACGACAGGAATGTGTCAATTATATTATAATCATTCAAATATGATGGACTTCATGCAACTCACTATTGAACAATGTACAAGGTAAAGAACAAGACAGGAAATTGTCAAGTATATTAGAATGATCCAAAATATGATGGACCTCATGCAACTCACTATTGTATAATATTCACAATACAGAGCAAGAAAGGAATGCATAATTATCAAAATTCGTTAATATTATACAAATTACAGAACAATAGAAAGTACCAAATTCATCTACAGAGGCAAGACATAAATTAAAGTGATGAGAAGAAGATCAAAGAAGACAAAGTTTAATTGAATCATAAGTCATTGGTGCAACAAAGCCAAAGCTAAATAATATTCATCATGCCTGCAATATAGATATCAAAATCTTTAATTAAAAAAAAGTGTTTCAGCAGTCATTGCTACAGTGTCAATGACATCCTAGGTTTTTAGGGATAAACACAAGCTTGGGTAACCAACCCCTTGGGAGTGCCCTATTAACTAATTACAGGATTGCTATTGTCACTATTGCTGGATAAATCCAAAATGCTGATTTTATGTGAAAGATTGAAGAATTGGATCAAGGTGATAGCACGAAATCTGCAATGAACATGAGAGATCAGTAAACAAGAAATCCACTTGGTTATTGGAACATGAGACATCCAAACAAGCAGACAAGATACAAGCAAGCCTTATGGTATTACTACCTTTCCTGATATGTATGCATTGAAACCAGGTCCAGAGTTCTTACAAGATCATTGACAGAAAAGCACATATTTACCAAGCGCATTGGCCAAAAATGATGAATAAAGAAAAAAATTGCTAAAAGGCCTGAAAGAGAGGGAAAAATGAACCACAAATGAACTGAGCTCTTATGCAGTCTGCTAGCATATGAAGACCATCCATCAACAGTTCTATTGATTGTTGAAGCAGCAATAAAGCTAAATGACAAATATTTTAACATTAAAAAAGTACATTAAAGTATGGTTGATCTAGCCCATTTCCCCTCATCAAATCTGATTACAAATATTTTTTTTACATGTTGCAGAGTTTTCAACTACACTATGTTTTGCCTGACAGTTTTTTAGGCTTTCAGTATTTGAATTAGTATACTTTAATGTATTATCACAGGTGCTAATTGTTACTGCCCTTGCTTCAAATGATCTTCAAAAGAAAGAAAGAAAAAAACCTCCAGTTTTTTGTCATGCCCTAGTTGTATTGGTGTACAGCTTACTTAACTTAAGGTTCTCCACATTAACTTATTGGTGTACCACCTCTAACATCATCTTCATGAATATAGGTCTTAAATAAAGGAAACAAGCAAAAATGACATATTAAATATGACTTGGATCATAAGTTGTCTAGCTAATTACCCGATGTTGTTATGAAGGATCTATATTGAAGAAAAATGCCAACACGAACTTTAAAAATTATCAAATAGAAAATAGTTGGAAAAAGAAAAGAAAAAAGCTAGTTTATTAATTTGGGGGTCTTATTGCTTAGCAACTTGAGTGACATTGTGGAAATTAGATTCAAAGATCACACATCTGGATCTTTCTTAATAAGGTAGTATATAAAACAAGCATATACCATATATATTTTTTCATCTCATGGATTATTCTTATTAATAACTATCTCACTATTTATATTTGCATAGTCTAAAATTCCATATAAAAATTTACAAATTAATTATCAGTAAATTGTTTAGATCATTAACACTGTAACATTTTCTAAACTGTGATTTAGCAGATTAACCCCTAAATCGCCAAAAAAGGATATATTTAGAGACCTGTGATGCTTTCCTGTTTTTCTTGTATTTTTCCCATAGACTTGAATCTTGTTGTAGCCTTTTGAGGGAAAATTCTTCTACCTCCAGGCCGAACAGTTACTGCTGGAGTCAGCAGTTTGTCTTTTCCTGGACTATAATTTCAACTTTGACAGTATGGCAGACTTTTCAAAGCCCTCACAAAATTTTGTAAGGAAACTCCTTTCGTGTTGTTCCAAGGGTGTCTTGCACCCAGGGAATTTTGGAACACTAATAATAAGTTCTTAATAACACATTAAACAAAGTCTCTGCTTTTTACAATATATGTTTTTAAATTCTATACAACTAAAACTACTCTTTCTACTTAACTTAATGAAAATATAGATTTCCTAGGCCTTCTGGTAGTATTCTCTGGTATTTCATTTTGCTTTACAGTAGATATTATGAATAATTTTGATTTGCTTTACTTGCATATGTAGATTAGCGGATATGGAGATTAATTTGCTGAACTATGCTCTTACAAGTTTTGCTGTTAATTTTGCTCGCCACTTTTAACCCAGTGTATTAATATCCCTCTAGTCATGTGATTGCATTTCATTTGGTATTCTGTCTGAGTGATTGCATTAGCTACATAAGCTAATTTGAAGTTGCTTCCATCTTTTGTGATATCCTGCCCATTCTGGATGGTTCTTGCTGTTCTGAATGATCCTTCAATTTTTATGAAAACAGAGAAGTTATTCTCTTACTTTTCCCTATTTTCAACCTTTTTACTTGTACAATACCTCATTAACATGAATAACTACTATGTTGTACAGTTCTTATGTGTTTCCTTTAAAATTTCCTCAGTTATTCATCTGTAAGTTGTATATATTAAATCTGTAAGTTGTATATATTAAATCTGTAAGTATGCTTTCCGTAAGTATATGATATGTTTTTACTAAGGTTTTATTATCATGTAACCAGTTAATTTATGAAACAACAACAAATGAGCTTATGCTTGAAATAGGAAGACAGGCAATTTAACACCATAAAGTTTTCTATAGATTTCATTTCTAGAAATAACTTTGAGCTTGACATTTTGGCTGCACTGGTGGCTGCCATAATTCTTTGAATGTTTTGACTCCTATTTGCAATGTCTAGGTAGGGACGTTTTATATTTTTGAGTGCACATTATATTAATAGAGATAGATATTTTATATTTCTTTTGGTTTTATTTGCCTGTGTATATATGTATATATTTTGCTGTTTTTGTAAGGGCATTGAGAACAGTGGAATGCACTAGAAATAAATAATTATTATTATTTTCTTAGTCCAATAGTAATGTTTGTGGTGTATCCCAATTTTTGCTGCATCAGCATTTTTTTTAAAAGGTTTTGCATAAAATTGCAATATATAGGTTATTAGAAGTGAGCTGAGTTCAGTGTGATAAATGAAATACACATTAGTATAGGAAATACCACCTTTGTTTCAAAATAATTATTGAAAAATTAATGGAGATAAATTCTAGGGAAATGATCAATAGCTGAATCTCCTGACTAAGCATGTTTTCTAGATTAGAATCCCTTTCCTTTAGTCAAAAGACCTTGTAGAACAGTACTAGTACAAACAAACATGTTAGACCCTTTTGCTTTAACACTATTTTCGACTTTGTGCACTTTAAAAACAATAGGTAAGATCAAATTTAATATGAACATCTTTAGAATCTGAACAAAAGATGCTTGTATTTCAGTGTTGTAATTAACAATGAGTCGAGCCATAGTAATTAATGCACAACACTTGTGTATGCTGAAATCAAGAACTGACTAAAACTGTTGTACAACATCTCAGTAACTACAGCACTGTAGATAAGTTTGTATGCTTGAAAGCTTGTTATGAGGATTTCTTTTCTGTTAAAAGATTATTTTAATTATTCTATGATTATTTGAGCATTTTTCTTTTTTTGTTGTTGAATATTATAGATCATACATGTTGATATGTTGATATGTTTATTCAATCCTCTAACAGTCAACCAACTGAATTACAAGTGTAAGATGTAATAATTGTAAAATTATGTAGAATGTATCAATCACATTTATGCACAATACTACTATCTAGGTGATATATGTAGGTGATATATCTAGGTGATATATCTAGCTGTTACATAAGAAGTGTAATGGTACTTTGAAAGGTCACACTTGTCAAATTAATTAGTTTTTAATAGTTTTTTTGAAAACAGAACTCCTGTGCATCTAACTTTTAATACTTGAAGCTATCAAACAAGTTTATCTACTTAACTCTTGTTCAGTAAATTTAGAAATTTGATCATTTGCTCTCCTGTTCATTTTTTCTTTTTCTGTAACTACCTAGAAAATTAAGTGACTACTATTGATATAAACGTGAGACCATTAGATCTAGAAATGATAAGCTAGAACTTGGAGGGAAAAGGATTTTGAGCTATTATTGCTTAATTACATTCAACTTCCACAGCTGCCCAAATTTGATGTGAATTTCACAGAGGGTAATGAATGGTTATTTAATTTTACAAAACACTGTGCTCCCCAAATGTTGCTTGGGGTTTCATTTATTAGTAAATGTAAGAGTCTCCAAACATGAACAAGGTTTGCAGCAATAAAGGTGTGGGTTTTTTTTGGGGGGGGGGGGGGGGGGAGGGGAGCAAGATTACATAAAAAGTTAGTTAAAGATTTTGCATCTATAACATATAAAAGTAATAGGTACAATATAAGTGGGATATTCAATCATGAGCCGGAAATGAGTGATTGTATATCCCATACTACATTGTCACGAATATTGTATCTTTCTTATCATATTCATTTTTAATGAAGGTACTGATTTCTGAAGAATCGATTTTAAAAGCAGTGTTATTTAAGAAAATACAGCTTGATGTTTCTAAGGAGCATGCGTACAATGTTTTCTGATGTCACACATTATTTGGGCATCCCAGATTGAATATTGTGTTTAGGTTAACAAAGCAAGGTTGTAGGGTTCTTGATGTAGTTGGTGGGACTAACTCTTGAAAAGGTTTTGGGAAACCATCCTCCTTAAGCTGGACTTACAGGCTAATTAGTATTTGGAATTACATAATACTCATAAGGCTAATTAGTGTTCTGTATCAGATTTTTAGAATACTAATTAGCCTAATTAATATTCCGTAAATCTGATACAGAATACTAGTTAGCTGAGCTATATGGGGTTTACTTTGTTCTCATGTGAACCCAGTCTTGCGATTTCACTTGTTCTCACCCTAAGGAATTAGTAATTAATATAATACAATGTCTTTAACAGTTTTTCAATGTTTAGTACTGCTTTAGTTTTGAATATTTTATCATTTTTTAGTGGTATCATCTGGCATTGGTAGCTTTGCTGGCTACTATTGAATTAAATTAGATGGTTGTCTTTAATTAAAATACCTATACCAGCAAACAAACCTGTTAGCGATTCTTTTGATTCTAAAAAAAATTAGAGAAATAAAAGATGTTGGATTTGGGGGGAGGGTTGCGTTCACATGCACATTATTATTATTTGTTTGAGGCATGCTGTAAGTGACTTGGCAATAGTAGGTCCAGGAGTTTTGGAAATCAGAAAATCAGACTTATAAGCATAAATTTATTGCAAGGAACAAAATTACAAATTTGAAATGTTACACTGAAAAAAAAGAGGGTTCTCAGATCTGCTGTTGCTTGGTCACTGAAAGCTGAGAGGCATAATAAAATACAGATAAAAGACACCTGCAATATCACAGCCATGCATAATTCAAAATTGGGCAAAATTGGGCACTGATGATGAAATACTTGCATGTCACCCCTACAGAAAAATAATCAACCCTTCATACTTTTGCTGCCCCATAAAAAGAAATAAATTTTTTGACTGTCTTTCATTTAAACCATCCCCAATTTTTGTAATTACATTGGAAATGGAAAAAAAGGTTTTGCAGCATGCCTCAAACAAATGATTGCATCTCTGCTTACACACAAACATGCATTGTCTGTTGTCTAATATTTCAATATAAAGTTAAACCCAGTTGTAATTGACCAAAACCTTTAGAGTGATTTTACTTGAAATGGCAACCTTCTTTAACCTTATCCATGCCAGTACTGAAGTATGGGGGTTGTATAACCCATTTGGTTTGAACATTTTGATAAGAAAATATTAAACATAAAATTTTTTTTTGACATATTTCAAAGTAAAATCACTCTATGATTTAGTGTTCTGAAAGAAACACATAAAGCATATCTCAAATAGTGAATTCATATTTCAAGGTCATCAAATTAAATGCAAGGAAGTAGGACATCAATTTTGCCATTGCTATAATTTCTTACTTCTGGAACTCTATTAGGAAAAATAAAATATTTTTGATGGTCAATTACAACTGGGTTTAACTTACATTGGGAGGGGATGGGTCACATCTCATGGGGGGAGGGGATACTTGTATAGGGGGAGGGGATACCTGTATTTGGGGGGAGGGGATACTCATATGGGGGGAGGGAATACTCATATGGGGGGAGGGGATACTCATATGGGGGAGGGGATACTCATATGGGGGGAGGGGGCACTCATATGGGGGAGGGGGGATATTTGCATGGGGGAAAGAAACTTTTATAGGGGGATGAAACTCTCAGTATAAGGGTGGGAGGGGGAGAACTTTCATTGGGTAGGGGAAGTGCACTAAGGGACTTGTTTCTTCCTACACTTTTTTTTACACTTCTACAGGATTTTGTTTTGGAATCAAGAAGAAAGATTTTTTCATGTTAAGACTTGGAAATTTTTTACTTGGAAATTTGTCTTATACTCTGCCTTGTGTAAGTTTTTCATGTATTTGAAAAAGAAAGTTTGATTTTGGACTTAGTGGTTGGTTTTCCTGTGTTTTTTAATGAATTCCATCTTTACCCTCTCCACGCCCTTTCTGGACTTACAAAAAAAAATACCTCCCCAAGGTCCTACCAGCACCAAGTCTCACTACCCCGGTAGACCAGGACCAGGCAGTACTTACTGTCCCGACAAGAGCCGTCTTATGAAACCACAACCAGGTGGCTGCTCGTATGTTGAAGATTGTCGATAGGGATATCAGACTTTGAAACCCCCTACAGACTCATAAGAATACCTTGATGGCAAAGCCAGCCTTTGATACTGTGAGGGTTGGTGCAAGCAGGAGACTTATAAGATAACCAGACCCCACTACCAATAGGTTTTACTGCACAACAGTGATGTATATCTCCGAGTGGTATGATCAATAGACTAAAGGCGGTATTCAGACTTCCTTAAAGTGTATGTGATTATCAAGCCTGGTTTGCGAAGACTAAAATAACGAAGTTTCTAGGCTACTAAACTTGTGAAGAATGCATTGGTCTATCCCGAAAAGGAAACTACCCCCATGTAATTTAATAATGAAAAGCTAAGGTAGACTCATTACCCTTCAACCATTAATTTAGGTTTCCCTAGAGTAAGGCCTATTTATTCAATTAAACATTAGATTATTCAGAGTCTGCTAAAGGACTGGGTCTATAATATATTCAATTTAGTATTTATTTATTCAGAGTCTGCTAAAGGACTGGGTCTATAATATATTCAATTAAGTATTTATTTATTCAGAGTCTGCTAAAGGACTGGGTCTATAATATATTCAATTAAGTATTTATTTATTCAGAGTCTGCTAAAGGACTTGGTCTATAATATATTCGATTAAGTATTTATTTATTTATTCAGAGTCTGCTAAAGGACTGGGTCTATAATATATTCAATTAAGTATTTATTTATTCAGAGTCTGCTAAGGGATTGGGTCTATAATGTATTGAATTAAGTTTTAATGTATTCAGAGTCTGCTAAGGGACTGGGCCTATAATGTTTTGAATTAAGTTTTAATGTATTCAGAGTCTGCTAAGGGACTGGGTTTATAATTTATTCAATTAAGTATTAATGTATTCAGAGTCTGTTAAGGGACTGGGTCTATGATTTATTCATTTGTAGTTATTGTTTTTCAGAGTCTGCTGCAGGATTGACTTGGGATCTCTTGGCAACAGGGATTTGTTATTCACAAACTATATATCATGATGACTCCACATCTTAAATTTTTTATGTGAGTAAAACTGAATTTAAAGGTTAATCAAATTTTGCCAATCAATTGCATTCTATATTAGTTTTTGTATTTCCAACTTTTTTACACTTCCGTCTCGGCCAAAACAATCATGTTGTAGCATGGTGATGTCATCATGAAATGAAAAAATTCGAGTTTAGACTTGGAAAATATTAATCAAATACCTCTAGGGGACTTTTCCTATAAAACGCATTTTAGAAATGACTTCAGAGTGGATTTGGTAACTGCTCAATGCATGATTTAGTTGTACAATCAAATTTTGTTTGGACCAAGATATAAACAGATCAGCATCATCAACATGTGTGAGTAACTCTGCGGCAAGCTACTCCAGCTGATACCAAATCCACTCTATCAATTTTACTTCAAAGTTACTGGCCTATAGATGGTTGTTATGACTGCAAGTACTCAGTATTTATTTTGTTTACTGATTAGGGGACCAATGATAGGTAAAGCCTTGGTGTTATTCCTAGTCCTAGTCAATTATTTAGGGTTTTAAGCTTATCATGTTTCCTAAGATGAGTTTTTTCACCAGCCAAAATCTTCTTGGCAGAAGTAAAGTAGCCATAATTAATGAACAACAAAATAAATTTCAATTGTTTCTTTGCAGTTTGGAATTGAATTTTGAGCAACTACATGTACATGTACAGTATAAAAATTGACAGTGCCCAATTCAAAGTATATATACCATAGTTATACCATTGTTAATTTAGATCAAATGTATTTGAGACACTTTGGATTTTGGACAGCTTGTGCATAGTCATAATATACTGATTTGAGCATAATAGTTCATAGTAAAACAACTCTTGGTTTTACTCGTTATAGTTTCATTCCATTTTTGATTGTGAGGTATGGTGTTTCAATGCAATTCTTTGATGGCTCACCTTGTCCTCTATTCATGATCATTCATTTTTCATTTCACATTTGCCTTATTTGGCCGGGATGTATTTGTTTTCACTTTTTGCGTATTAGATTTTATGATTTTGCACAGCTGAATTTGTTCTAAGCTTTAGTCAATCAGTAAAATATGAATTTGGTAAAAATTGAAATAATGATCCAGTATCAATCATACATGTAAATGTATGTCCAAAATGTTTGTAAGAACTTAATTTGAATTTTTATAATTTTTGTATGTTAGTTTTCATAACCTCCAAATCATGAAATGCTTTGATTTATTCAAGGATAAAATTATTGTCAATTCATACATTTACTGTAGTTGCTCTTTTTCTTTTTAATTTGGATTTTGTTTTCCCTTTTGTAATTCAATGTAGCTAATTTTCTGCCCCAGTACATAGGGACACAAGTCCATAATACAAATTTGAAAACAATTTGTGTGTTTGTCACTTTCGTAGAATTAAATGAATTTCAAAGAATTTTGTATTTTCTTGTTTTATTTTTCCATAAATATTTTTTGTTTGCCAATATTCTTTTTCATTTGTTCAAAGCTTTTATTAAGACCTCAGTTTCATCTAAGAAATTATCAGTGAAAGATTTCCCCATTTTGTTGTAATAAAATTCGTCCAATTTTTGGTTTTGTTTGGTTTGTATTAAACTCTTGATATTTAAAAAAAATAATTTTCCTTAGTTTATTTTTCCTCTTGTGTTATACATTTTTTATTAAAAACTTTTAATTTTATTTTGAAATTTTTAAAAGAAACTGAGGTCTTATTTTGCTGGTGAAAAAACTTATTATATTACAATCCTATGATAGAACCTTGTGTATCAGTCTAGCCAAACATCATTAAACTCAAGATTAGATCACCTAGAAATAATTCAACTTCTAGTCTTCCCAGCTTGATAATCTACTTTATGAAAGTCTGAATGGTGTCTTATGCAAGTCTATTGAGCACATCACCACAAAGATATCACTGCTGTACACACCCAGGAATAGTGAGGTATGATTATCTCTGCTCCTACTTGTACTAACCTTCACAGTGACCGGCATCCATGCCACCAGTGTATTCCCATGAAATCTGCAGAGGGCCATCACCTGGTATCCTTACCGACAACCTCCAGCATCAGAGCAGTCATCTGATCATAGCCTCAAGGTTAGACT
Source organism: Anthopleura xanthogrammica (assembly GCA_964019055.1). NCBI lineage: Eukaryota > Metazoa > Cnidaria > Anthozoa > Actiniaria > Actiniidae > Anthopleura > Anthopleura xanthogrammica. The sequence goes on along the minus strand of OZ025207.1, from coordinate 17,187,262 downwards.
CTGCCGAGAGCAGCAATGTTGTACCACCTTAATTGGTTTCCTGACCTGGTGGGGCAGCTTCTCTGTTTGGTGCTGATAGGACCTCGTGAGAGGTATGAATTGTATTTCATTTTTCTGTTGTAAAAATAATAAATGATGATAATATTAGATATAGGAGAGTGTTTCTAACTAGTGAAGGATTCTCAGTAGATTTCAAGAAATTTAAAACAACAGCCAATACTAATTTGATTGAAATTAGAAAATTGAAGAAAATTAAAATTGGGCAAAACTGTAAATTACTTTGTATTTAATTTTGTTTTTACTAAGAACCCTTGACTAGTTGCAAAAATCTGTTAGTTTTAAATTATTTGTAACTTGAAAATTAAATAATTGAGAGTAAGATTTGAAATCTTCAAATTTTTCAGTGAAACACTCTCCTATATCTAACATCTGTCAGGCTAGAGGACTGGTAATCAAAAGTATTTTTTGTTCGTGTTCAATAATTATTCAATATAATTAATGCTTAAATCGCACACTTTTTAGCCAATCAGATTGTAGGATTTGCTATTGATTTCAGAATGGATATTATTAGTGATAAAATTAGATGTTTTGAGGTATGCATGGCTTTGTTATCAGGTGGCTAAATAAATTCTTTATATTCTTTATCCTATGAAATCATGCAAGCAATTCAAAATAATTATGGTGTTCTCTTTTCAAAAGTTATAGCTGTAGTGTGCTGAAAAGAGTTTTGAATCAAGATGATTTCAATTTTAAACTGTGAATGAAGCATTTCTACATAGGTATTTGTGAAATAGAATTATCTGCAGGACTCAAAATAGCAGCCAGCATGGCAGGACATTTTGAAACAAAATTTTGGAATAAAACACATAATATTTGATGAAATTTTATAGCCAAGATTTATATGTCCTGGTCAAATGTTTGCTAGTTTGAGTCCAGCATTATACCAGTCCTCTAGCCCAAAACATTGTTTTTACTTTTTTCTAGTTGCCTTAATATCTGTTTTGAATTTCCTATTATTATTATTATTTTTTGCTTAAGAGTTTTTATTTCTAGGCCTAGAAATACTATATATACTTCTTTTGATAAAGCTATTGGGTTTTTTTTACCATATGTTATGTTAAATGTTTCTCTAATCTAGGCCTAGGCATTTTTTTTTTCTTAAATCCTAGGTAATGCTAAGTTGGTAATTCTTAAATAATGCTATTTTTTCATTCTTTGTAAATGCTAGCTTTTTGAAATCCCTAGAAAGTTTTTTTTTTTTTTAATTACTAGTAAATATCTGGAATGGTTAATATTTAACTTATAAACCATGTTACTTAGTTTGATAGCAAGATATCCTTATCCTTGGTGGATGATTCCTGTCTTCAATACTGATTGACTGGTTCTTGATGGTGCTGCATCATCTGACAAGGTTTTGCAGTACAATAGCATAGCATAGCTGAATATGACAGGTTTGTTGTAGCTGGGGGTAAAAAAAACAACAAGATATTGTCAAAATCCTGTCTCCTTTTTGCAACTTGCCAAAACATAATAACTGAGAAAGTTATGTATAACTTAACAAGTGTAAAAGATCCTGAGTCCCCAAGAATTACTTATAGAGATGAATATGCTATAAAATAACCTAACAAAAATGTAGAAGATAGTTCAGAATAGCAAGGTTGTAGACTGTCAGCAAGCTCTGTTCTTATAGTTCTTTCTTTATACAAGAAAAATGGGATAACAGGAAACAAAAAGGGACCCTCTAGTTTCCTTTTTTCATTTGCTAACTAGTCCTCTCCCCTGGGGATATTAGACTAGTTACCAATCCTCACTTGGCCAAATTAATCACAGTGACCAAACTAAGAAAATAGATCGACTGCTTTACTCCAACATATGTAATAACTCAACTTACTTTTCTGTCATGTATGGACTGGTCAGAGCTTGACAGCACCATGAGACAATTGACTAACATTTGCTGTTATATCTAGCAAGCTGATGAAGAAAAGCAGAGATATTAGAAACATATCGTTTTGAATTGGGTGGAAACATACATAGCAATATGTAAGCTGATTGAGTTTATTATGCTAAACACAGTAATGTACAGTTACTGTACTCTGTTGTACCCTACTACACTACTATCACTCTAAGATGAAAAGTTCTTAAAATAAGTATATTACTTGAATAGACCTCTTTAGCTTTGTTGTTTGTTGTGCTCATTTCAGAACATGTGATGCCACACTTGGGAGTTAATTCTTTCAAGCGTAAATATTTCAATAAAAGAACATTTCTCAAGGGAATGATGTTGTCTGAAATAGGCAATTTGCATAAAGAGGTCTATTACTGTCCTCTGGGAAGCACAGAAATCTGAACTTAAGACCTTGTTGCTTATTTTAATACTGCATCCTTCAATTCAGACTTCTGTGCTTCCCAGAGGACAGTCATTAAAGTAACATACTTCTTTCACAAACATTTCATTTTAGAGTGCTATAGCTTGGATACAAGTATTACAATCATTGAACTAGGCACATTGTACTAATATTACTTGCCAATGATTGACAACAGATAGCTCAACTTACTTGTCTGTCATGCGTACTGGCCAGATCGGAGCTTCACAACATATAGTTACCAACTGCATTTGACTATAATGGCTGACAAGCTGATGAAAAAAGGTAAAAATATGTTTAGATTGCTAATATTTTTGCTACACCATAATAGCCAATCTTAAATTGCACCTAACCCCAATATGTCCTATTTTATATTAAACCTATAATGTTGTGAAGCACTTCTGCGAAGAAAAATATTGATTTTAATAAGTTATTGATTTCTGGGTGTCTTCAAAGTTGTTGAAAAATATGGACCATAAAACAACCTGTGTTTTTTCCACCACCGAGCAAATGAAGAGAATGAGTCTAGTTGGCTGTGATGTATTCCCTGGTAAAGAAGTCGAAGATATTCGGTATCCGGTACCTTTGCTACCATATACTTTCGCTACCAGTACCTTCACTAACAATGACTATGCTTTCGCTACTATGTTGAAGTACCTTCGCTACCAAAAGTAATTGCAAACCAATAACGTAAATAAAACTTGATCATCAGTGATAAAACTTTATATCAACATTCGTAAAGCAGTTTTTTAGATTTTTTATCAATCATGGCATGATACGAGCGATCATGACGGAATGTGTGAAGTCCATTTGCTACCAAGAAATTACTAGTCTCGGAACTATTTGCTCAGAACAGTTTTAAAATATTCGAATTTTTTGATTCAGGATTGTCGTATATAGATGTAGATATGTATAGATATCATATATGAAATAATGATGGCAAAAGACAGGAAAAAATATTGATTTTCCAATTAGGTTAAACTGGGAGTTTTTTGGGATTTTTCCCCAATATGGTTTTATGTAGCACTTTTCCAATATTGGGAGATTCCAAAGGAAACCCAAAGATAACCCAAAGATATCCCAATAATTCCCCATTTTTTCCCCAAACTGAAAATTCAATATTTTTTTCCTGTGGGATATCTTTGGGTTATCTTTGGGTTATCTTTGGGTTATCTTTGGGTTTCCTTTGGAAAAGTGCTACATAAAACAATATTGGGAAAAAATCCCAAGAAAATCCCAGTTTAACCTAATTGGAAATTCAATATTTTTTCCTGTGAAATGACCTACACAAAAATTTCTTGGTAGCAAACGGACTTCACACATTCCGTCATGACAAAACAGAGGAATGGCGTCACGATCTCTCGGTTGTTGATGAAACTCTTATCATTAAAAAGCTGTTTCTCGTTTGCTTGCGCAACAATAAACATGCTTTAAAACGTTTATACTAACCTAGTGCCATGATACTGAATATTTTGATAAGTAAAAGTGGAGATATATGGGAAACTTTGGGTTGGTAGCAAAAATACAGCGGATACCGACTAGAGGTAAAATCTTCAGTTTGTTTTTTCAGTTTTTGGCATCTATATAAGATAAGTGTTCCCAATTTATTTCAGACTGAGGCACCTAATCATTTTGTTGAAAATTTTGTGAAAAGAAGTAAACAATGTATTTTACTTGAGAAAGAGTGAACGTGTGACTTGATGAGGCTGATTGCATCGCTCGTGGCCTTGACCATCCAAATTTTTTTTCTTTGTTTGTTTGATTTTTGGCAAACTAGAAATGATAACGATATGCGAGAGCTTCTTAACAAACAGTTTCCCATTGATTTGGTCAAATAGAAGTGAAGTTATAAGTTGGTAGCCAACAGATTTGTTATCTAAAAAATACTCTAAACTGCTTTACGAATGTTGTTATAAAGTTTTATCACTGTTGATCAAGTTGTATTTACGTTATTGGTTATTACTTTTGGTAGCGAAGGTACTTCAACATGGTAGTGAAAGCATAGTCATTGGTAGCTAAGGTACTGCATGGTAGCGAAAATATATGGTAGCAAAGGTACCGTAATTCAGATATTCCTATAGAAACCGCAAGTTAAAGCTATGTCATTGTTTATTTTTTGTGCAGAAAAATTCATGTTTCGTTACCACTAACTTATGAAGAAATGCACGAGATACCTGGATACATGTCACACTAGACCCTATTCCCTAGATTTTAAAACTCTGTCGTGGGACCAAAACTGCCAAACTTAAAATTGTAATAAAAAATGACGAATTTACAAAAATTCCATTTTTGTGCTTACAACATTATAGGTTTAATATAAAATTGAAAGTTAGAAAGTGGTTAGTTGAACTTCAAAGTGCTACTCTGATAAAATTTTTGTCTAGCTGTTTTTTGTTGTTGTTGCATCGATTGAAAACCCTTTGATAGTGAAGGAAAATCTTGTTTTCCTTTTTCAAATATGTTTTTTCCTTCCAAAGATATTGGAGTTTAAAAAATGGTGGCCATTGGGCCTGATGACGTCATATACTCAATACTTGACCAGCCTAGGATTATGATAAGCTAGATCTCAGCCCAGTTTTAATCAGAATCAACCAAATTTAGCAGCATTATAGTTATCTAGCTGTTCTTCAAAATTAACTATACAGATCAGTTGTCGTAGCAACAGCCTCGGTTCCAGGCCACCCCTACCTAAAATTATAGTTTTTGTAATGAGGCCTGGTAAAAATATTTTTTTATGGTCATAGGCAAAAATTTAGTCAAACATTTTGTGCTCAAATTGAAAAAAAAAACAAAGCAATCGCTTGGAAAGCTAAACATGTCGTTTGGGGCCTGGACACAAGTTAGTTGCCATAGCAACCATAGTTTGTGTTTTTTCGTGTTACATGTTTTGAATATAAGCATACAGCAAAGTTTAAATAACATTGATTCAGGAATATACTGAAATGTATATTGAAACAAACTGAGTTGAGAATAAGACGTCATCAAAGTCCAAATTAGCATAATCTTGAAACAAGCTACAAACTAAAAATGCTAACAAGAAATGCTAATGCCAGTTTTCTTCTCTTGTTAAGTAATTTAACATGTGTTGAAATAGTATAAATTTGAGAAATTAAATTTTGATTCTAGTAGCATTTTAAGAAATGAAAATTATATTGTCCAAGTTTTTCATTATTAAAATTATTGCCAACTTTTTCTCAATTTATTAGTTTTAATATTGTAATCAAATATCAAGATTTATTTATAATGAATTTAGAGCATTTTATACATTTTCGTGCCAATCATGAATATCAATGACATTTGTGGACAAATGAAGTTGCAATCAGAATTTTTTTAAACTTGGCAACAAACATTTCTGAATTAAAAGCATGTGTGTAAGAGTTAGTGATAAAGATCTAAGAAACTTCCAATCCATGCAATTCAAAGACAAAATGCATAGAATTCCAACTCTTTTAAAATTTTCCCCCATAAATTTGCAGGTATCTGTCATTTCCTTGCAATCAGAATTTCCTTAAAATTCACATGTTGTAGGTTTTGGTAGTATCTTAAATTTAAGACAAAGAAAAATGAGGCTACTGACTTTGTTTCAGAACTTTAAGAGTTTGAGAAAGTGAACAACTTTTTTTGTTCATATTTTGCCCATCAGGACATTCAATTAATGTCATCAAATGAGAGTGCACACACTAAACTTATGCATAGAAAGAATGTTTGCATGCAATGCCTATATTTGTCCTTAATTAGTATCTTCAAGTTATGCTATTTCTAATTAGAAACCTTGCTCAACTGGCATTAGAAAAAGATAATTCTGTACGATAAGCTTATAAGCTCACATACCTGATAATCAGAGATGGTCTGCTCCATGGAACATAAATGATTCATCTAGGATTGTTATGAGGGTCACCGGGTCATCACCAGGTTACCATCTTGATGATCAGGTAAACACTCATCCAGCAACAAGGTGAGTCAATATTGTTATGAAGGTCATAGGGGGGTCATCACAAGGTTACCACATCAATTTATCTTGATAATCAGGTCAATACTCATACAGCAACAAGGTGAGTCCATATTGTTATGAAGGTCATAGGGTCATCACCAGGTTACCACATCAATTATCATCTTGATAATCAGGTCAATACTCATACAGCAACAAGTGAGTCCATATTGTTATGAAGGTCACAGGGTCAGCACCAGGTCACCAAATCAATTATCATCTTGATAACCAGGTCAATACTCGTACAGCAACAAGTTGAGTCCATATTTGTTACAATATGAAGGTCACAGGGTCATCACCAGGTTACAAAATCAATTATTATCATGATGAGGTCAATACTCGTACAGCAACAAGTTGAGTCCATATTTGTTACAATATGAAGGTCACAGGGTCATCACCAGGTCACCACATCAATTATCATGATAATGAGGTCAATACTCATGCAGCAACAAGGTGAGTCCATATTTTTATGAAGGTCACAGTTAAATCACCAGGTCACCAAATCAATTATCATCTTGATAATCAGGTCAACACTCATACAGCAACAAGGTGAGTCCATATTGTTATAAAGGTCACAGGGTCATCACCAGGTTACCAAATCAATTATTATCATGATAATGAGGTCAATACTCATACAGCAACAAGGTGAGTGCATACTGCTAACAAAGTCTTTTTTCCTCTTGTTTTAGTGCAGTAAATCCATTATTACAAGATTGATACTGAACTATTCCATGGTTGGCTTGCTGGTTACTGTGTATATATAGGTTTAGAGAGTCAAGATGCAGTATGGCTATCAGGCTCAGATGTTGGGTATAAACATCCATCTCGTTACAGGATCACTGGACAGTTTTATTGATAATATCTCGTGTAATTGGTATTTTCATGACTGCAAAACAAAACAGACAGAGTAATTAGATCTCTAGTTAGGACTTTTGCTTGTTTTAAAGAGAGAAAGGTGGTTTGAAACAAGTTTCATGTAACGTTGAAAACCAAATTTTTTCAAATAAGTAAAAAAATTTGATATTCGAGCAAGGCTTAAAAACATCTCAAAACTTTCTAAAATTGAATATTTTTGGTAGATTTAATTTTTCCTTGAGAGAAAAATTGGAATTTTCAGGGTCGAAAGTTAACACGTGTTATGGCGGACGAAGCCGGTGAGTCGAACATTCGAAATTTTTAAACTTGTAAAAAATACGGAAAAACTCAAGAAAAACGCAGAAATACGAAGTAATTCTTACCTTTCATAGTTCTTGTGTACTTATTTCTCTGTCAGGTCGAGCACGAGCTAATAACCATCTTTGTTCTTGTACATTTCAGCCAAATACCCATCGTGTATTTGCACAAGTTGGATACACTTCCATCACCAACTGCAGCGTGCAGCAAATGAGCAGGTGACATGCGAAGAGACTGGATACTAGCATTTTACACAGGGAACCCGCGAAAAACGAATTTTTGGCGAGAAAATTTCGAAAATTCTAGGGCTATCGAGCAATTTCTTTAGCTCAAAACGTTAAAAACAAGAAGAAAAGGCTATTTCAGCACTTTACGGAGAGTAAAACCCCGAAAAACACTGATTTTAAGGGAAAAACTATATTATGTTAATTAGTCACGTGACACATCACGTGACCCCCCAATTTTGTGGTTTTTTTGTCGATTTTTCAATTTTTCGATGAAAAAAAATCATTTTGGAGGGGTTCAGTTTATTTCATTGTATTTGATCATTTAATAAACAAAGCAATTTATAATAAAAGAACATTAACCTTTTATTGTCTGATTCTTTTCTTAACCCTTTATTGCTCGACACTCATAAAGAAAAAAAGAAAACCAGAAAATGAAATAACAGCTTAAAAATGCCCTTTATTATCGAGACACCTCACCATCGATAATGTATGAATAAAGTTCACACAGAGACAACAATGACTAAACAAATATTTCACAATGCGTGAAGCGCTCACTTTTATTATTATACTTTAAACCCTAAACATTAAAGGCCCAGACAAATCGCCCAGCATTTGACGCAACAATTTTTGGGTTACAAGTTTGAGACCGTTTGTCATTTGCCCCCGGCAATGCTGAGTCCAAATTTAGCCCTAATATTGGCTAAATCTTGGATCAACTGTTGGGTCAAATGTTGGGCAAATTTTTGGTCAAATATTGGGCCGTTTTTCAGTGCCAGAATCGTGTTGCTTCGCCATTTCGTGCGTCTGTTTTGAGTTCACTTCTTTGAATAAAACATCACGGACCGTCTGTTTGATGCTAGTAAATTATGTGCATATAATTTGTCTTTCCTTTGTTTCTGTGTGTATATGTCTCTTGAAGCGTAGAATAAAACAAATGCTCAAGGGAATAACTTGTGACTCAAATAAACACCGTCCAAAGTAATCAAATACATGACGTCATTTTAGAGTGATTATCATTTCGTCAAAACACGTGCGATTTTTGTTTTAGAGAAAAGTAACCGGAAGAATGACCGCGAGTCCTAATGAATCTAGCGCTCTTTAAAAAAACTTAGTGCAATTGTTTCACGGTGTTTTAGTCACGTTGTTCCCTTGAACCAAAAAGAAGTAAGCCTCAAAGAATCTAGCACTTTATAAATGAATGCCTTTATTTACTGTATTGTTCATTGTTGATTTTTCAATCCCTTGAGTATTCTTGATGACAGTCGGGGTGTTGTTGGATCATTGTAAAATCACTTTTTTTCACAATTACCTTGAGATTGAGCATAAAGAAAAACACAAAAGAAATCACAGCTTTTCTCGTAGGAATTTGTGGTATGTATTTCGTTTGTTTTATCCTGTTTCCTAAGCCTCGCTCTCAGATAATTTTGAAAGTTGATCTTGAGACCCTCATAAGTTTCGGTGTGTGTATTAGGGGATATGATAGAAGGTTTATTGTTTGGACCCGGTTTGGATATTATTCGGGGGTGCTTTAGGTGTATCAGTTGGGAGGTGTGTTGGGGGTGTACATTCGGAGGGTGTAATTGGGGGATGTATTGTGGCGAATAGGAACTGAAAATAAAATAACAAATGAAATTCTGTAAAATATCTTTATTGCATAATAAACCTCATAAAATACCGTATTTTTCATTATTTCTTCCTTGTTCTATCACTCTCGTTTTACCTGGGACTTTACCTGATTTTCTTTTCTATTTGTCTTTTTATCCTACAATCTTTTTTATTACGGTTTGTTTAGTACCTTTTCTTCCATTCCTTTCGTTTTAAAATATTGATTTTCTTTCTTTTCATTAATTCAAATTTCACTCTTCATTTCATTTCCTTTGTTTCTCATTGCTTTCTATTTTTATTTCCTATCTTCTCCACTGTTTTTCTTTTTATCCATTTTTTTTAGCTAAATCGTTACTAAATTAATTCCTTTCTTACCTTTTTTCTTCTTAAAATCTATCTATCTCTTTATTCATTTTATGATTACTTCTTGTTCCTTTGTTTCTGTCATTTTTTATTTGCCTATCTTCCTATCATTTTTCATCTTTCACAAATTTAATCGTTTACTTTGTTAGTGTTCCCACAGGTAGCCCAATTTAGATAAACGTAAGGTGAAAATAAAATCGGGATTTTAATTACTAGTTTTTAATTCAAAGGCAAGATAATATTCTCTATAATACGAACGAGTTAAAAAATTCGTAAAATATGCAATAGAACATATTCGCGCGCGCCTTTGTTTTCCTATGGTATGCTATGTGTGGATTTGTGTCAATATGCTAATAACTTATTGCGATTTTGAGCAACCAGTACGGGTTTACTGATAGTGGCGGCTAATTGAGAGAAACAATCTTCCAACACCGTCAATATAAACAGTATTGTCGGCTCAAAATCGCAATAAGTTTTGTATCGCGATTTTTTTATCGCCCTGCAATTCTGAGCCGACAGTACGGGTTTATACTGGCGAGTTTCTCCGGATCAAACTTATAGGAGAATCGCAATACTTTTGTTTATATTGACACAAATCCAGATATAGGCGGGGGGTTATAGGAAAATTATATAGGAAAAGAAAGGTGCGCGAAAAAATGTTCGTTCGTATTATAGAAGACATCTTGACCTTGAATTAAAATAATAATAATTGAAGTCCATTTTTTTCGATTTCATTTTTACCTTTTACTTTTACATAAACTGGGCTCTCTGTGTGATTCTGTCCTTTTTTTTTAATTCTTGCTGTCTGGTTTTTCTTTTTTCATTTCTGCCGACTCCCTCGCGAAATGTCCTTTGATCTTTTTTTTTGCAATTGGTTTCTTTCTTCTTTTATCATGCCGCCCATTTTGCTGACCACCTGCAGAGATGAACAGAGAAACTCATGTTAACAGAACAGGAATTCTCAAAATGCTTACCAGCTATTTCACGATCGGAGGAATAAACAACACAAATTTCACTCTAAACCAAATTTATTACGTCAGTGATACCTCTAATAATAAATCGGACAACCATTCATGGGTACAACCCAGCCCACTTGGCTTTTATCGTTTTTAACTTATTTTACTTGAATCACGCTTGTAGTGGTTCCCCAATTCTCTAGAGCCAAGGCCTCACGTGTAAAGCGCTCCCATTGCCCCCCTCAAACTATAGATGCTTCTTACTACGCGCATTTAAAGCTAAAGCTACACATAATAGAGACAAGTAGAAACGTGTAGTTCGTGAGGAGCAAACCATTGACCTGTAGTCCGAAGGCAG